>MU130540.1:112707-199117 GCA_015039465.1 Phlegmacium glaucopus | reverse complement strand
GCCACCCATTCCATCCCAGGCCGATACCCAACAATATATGGCTACCTATTTTGTCTGGACCGGGCCACCCATTGGGTCCAGACCCAAGCCCCAGAATATTTTCTGCCAGGCTACCCATTCCATCCCAGGCCAATCCCCAACAATATATAGCTACCTATTTTGGTCCAGACCCCCCAGACTATTTTCTGGCAGGCCACCCATTCCATCCCAGGCCGATACCCAACAATGTATGGCTACCCATTTTGTCTGGACCTGGCCACCCATTTGGTCCAGACCAGAGCCCCAGAATATTTTTTGGCAGGCTACCCATTCCATCCTGGGCAGATACCCAACAATATATTTCTGCCCATTTTGTCTGGACCGGGCCACACATTTGGTCTGGACCCAATCCCTCAGAATATTTTCTGGCTGGTGGTACCCATTTGGTCCAGATCAGGTACCCCAGATATTCTTCTGGTTGGATGCCTACTCAGTCCCGATCGGCTTCTCCATTCAGCTCCAACATTATTTTTTGGTTCAGAAGGGGTAGCCGGTCCTGGCTGGTGGGCCATCCGACTGCCTTGGTGGAGGTCATCAGCTCACTGGTCTATAATGGACATATCCCAGCCATGAGCTCACTCCACTGTTTGGACTACAACCGTACATAATGTGTTTTCGCCTTTCAGTCTTTGACCTGAGGAATGGGCTATCATATGTGCCAAGAGTGCTCTAAGAAGGTACTATTCCAATGTCTTTTTTTTTGAAAACTCAGAGGGTGTCCTAGGTATGTCCTGGGTATGTCCTGGGGCAACCTAAGAGTGTCCTGAGGCAACCTGAGAGTATCCCTGAGGCAGCCTTAGTCCCTTTATATCTGATGCTAGAACCAGATATTTGAATAGTCTCACACAACAGAATAATAATGAAATAATAAAATAATATTCAATTATTTTAAACATCATATATACTAGTAATAAAATAATAATAAAATAGTGATACAAAGTTATATACTAGTACTATAATACTGGGGGAAGTAGGAAATAAGAAAACAAAATTGTGAGTGGTTTATATATCTTTTAGATGGCGCACAGACCATTGGTCACATGATCACAAATAAGCATGATTTTGAGCATATGGTGCTGGGTCAGGGTAGATTACATAAAATTCCAAAAAAGGAAATTTTTTAAAGGTGGTAGAGAATTGTTTTAGGACCCTGAATATGTTTAAATTATATTAATAGCAGCTCTCCTTATTGAGAAAATTGCAAAATACTTTTCTGGACGCGGCAGTTGAATATTGTCTAGCAAAATTCATAAATTCTAAGGGACTCCCAGGGCCTCCTGATGTGATTTAATCCAGATGGTCAATGCACCAGGATACACTAAAGGTGTCCTGAGCAAATGTGTGACACTCAAAATTTTATCTATGCTGTCCTAGGTTGTCCTGAGGTGTCCTTAGATAGCATCAGGAAAAACACTTTAGCTCTAAGACACTCTAGCTACTCTGGGAGTCTCTCAGACCAACCTCAAAAAAATAAATATGTTTCAAATGCATTTTTTAATGATTTGTACACTTAAATTTTTGAGGTTGCTCTGAGAGACTCTTAGAGCCAAAGTGTTTTTCCTGATGTGGCCAAAATTGGTCGCTTGTCCCCTGTCCCCTCCCAAGTGGCTAGGGTTAAAAATGGCCACATCAGGAAAAAATTACTTGAGTCAGTAGCTACCAGTAGCCACAGTATTTTGGGTTTTTCGGTACACAAGTCCCCTAGTGCATAGTTCCCATAGTCAGCCTGTTAATCTCAGTAGCTATCAGTACCCTTCCATGTATGATATATAGGTGTAAGTTGTATCTATTGCTTTGGGTCTACTGAAGCTACCATGTGAACTGAGGCTCAGTAACAAAGCCTATTTGTCAATTGTTTGTATTGTTTCCTATCTATCAAGGCTACTGACTCATAGTAATCAAAGTCCTGGGATCAGTACCCACCATTTTTTTGAAGGAGATTGACAATGGTGAATAGGAAACCAATAGCATTGATATTGACTGGATACATATCTTAGAGCTATCTAACCAACCATGAGCAGAATACTGCAAGCATCTACATATCAGAAACTTCACTATCTGTCTCCCCAGTCCAACCATCAAGCTCCATCTGTACATGGTATCGCGCACCAATACTGATTGGTAGCGTGAGAAGAAAGCTTAAAAGTCGCCATCATGAAAATAAGCGGACTTCAAATTCACTTACCTATTTTGGAAGCAGCCCTGAATCGTGTTCCTGGTCAACAAAATCATTCGTTCAACGATAACATCCCCATCGCTCATCATACTCTCAATGTCTCACACTATGCTCTCCATTGTTTTCACTATCGACATGCTCCTAAGCATATACCATCCGTTCGTTCCTTGGCTAGTGATCCAACAAAGCAATTAATCTACTATTTGCATCAGTCATCAGCTTGTGTTTGATCATATCTTTGGCCCATCATTTCAAGAATGGCCTGTTTATGGATGCATCAGCTACATCTCCCATTATGTACAAGGCTTTGTCATTGTTGTTGTGGCTATGGACCAAAAAGTCTTCCCCTCAGCTATCTATCTTGCCATACCTCGCTCCTGGATCTCACTCAGTCCCCTATCCTCACTCATCTACCTCTTATCTTATCATTCACTGCCATAACCATCATTCATGCGGTACCTGAAGCCTTCCTACCCTCTTTATGACAATTTAGGAAGTCCAGGAGGATCACGACTAAGCAGGAATTGCAGATGAATCAGCAGCAGAGGATTATTCTCGCAGTGTGTCAAGTGTTATCAAGGCTGCGCGACATGGGACCATGGACAAGTAGTGTTTTCTCGGGAACAAGGCTGCGCCTTTCAAGTGTTGACTCAGGACCTTTCACATTTTTGACATGACCACACGCCTATGGAGTCGATATATTTTTGCTATTGGACTATGTACACTGCCTTCCTTTCTTTTCTCTCGCACTTTGACACTTTGCAGATTTTTTTATTGTTCCTTCTTCTTTTCCATTGTTCTTTTCTTCTCGCAGCTGTCCTCTCTTTATCTTTCTTCCTTTGACAGCGCGTACTTTGTTTCTTTTTATTGTTTTACATAGCCTCATCCTTAGGGTATAAATACTGCTCTTTTGTACCAGGATAGGTAGTTCAGTTCAATTCATTCTTACTCCCCAACAGTCATCATCTCAGTGGAATTCCAGTGAATTCCTCCCTCAAGTTCGCTTTTTCTGCCTTTAACTGTCAATCTATCCATACTGTCTACTGCTATAGTCTTACAGAAGACTCTCTCTTGATCATCCTCATCCTTCCTCCTCTATCTCAGTCACCTCTAAATTTGTCTTCATCCTCATCCTCCTTGTCTTCTACTCTCTCCCTTCTGTTGTGTGTTACAAGTCACAGGCTTAGCCTTCCCTAAACGAATAACAGGGAGTCCTTTGATCTAAAGACTGGTCCAACGCTCTCTGGTTGTCTTTGTAGTCTTCATTGCTCCTCAAGCAGTCTAGGCTATAATCACTAACAACGATTTATAACGGTCCTTGATTGTTTCCTGAAGGCAAGAAGGTATCGTTAAGGTGGCATAAACCACACCTGCACTGCGACTAATGATCTACTTATTAGTCATGATCTGTCCACAATAATTGATACTCACAGCGCATGGTTGAATAGCTTCTTACGGATATTTTCAATGACAGAAGGATTAAGGGCGCTCCATGCCTCAACCTCAAGATGGTAGGCCTTGTGGGAAGCAAGAACATCCTTTTCAAAGAATTTTGCTTGAATAAAAGTTCCAGTTGACCATTCTCGCAGACAGAAATCAATCTATGTATCATGTTAATTGAACTCAGAAAAATATGAGGTGATAGATAGTGCTTGAAAGTCTGGTTAGGTCCGGTTATTTGGTGCCCAGGGGCTCTAACCGAGACCAAGACCGGTTAGGCTTCGTTCCCAAACCCAAAATAACCTAACCGGACCGAAAATAACTGACCAAAACCAGTTAGTTGCAGTTACTAACCAGTTAGGACCGAAAAAATAAAAAACCGGCTATAACCGGGCAAGACCGTACATATTTCTCTCAATAAAAATTATTTCCACGCATCGTAGCTTTAAAATGAGCCCAAGAACACTAAATTTGATGAAGAATTGACAAAGCTATGATAATATTCTTGAAAGTCTACTTTTGGCCAATATTTTAAAGATTTGACCATAACTCAGTCAGATCTCTAGTGTTTCTCACGTTTTTTGGTGCGTTTTAAAGGGGTATAATAGGGTCGTTTATAACCGGTTATAACCGGTTTTTTAACGGTTAGCTAACCGCAAAATAACCGGTTATTTTATTTTCAGAATCAACTAACCACTAACTGCAGTCCGGTCTTTTTGCGGTTAGGTCCGGTCCAGTCTTGGTTATTTTCCGGTTAATTAACCGGACTTTCAAGCACTAGTGATAGAACATATACCACAGTGAGGATGAAGGCAAGTGTTTTGATTGGGATAGGGTTAAAGTAATGTGGGAGAAGTGGGCCTTGAGATGTCTTGTCTTCAAACCATGCAAGGTAAATGATCTCAGATATAATCTTGTTCTGACCAAAGCCAGCAAGTGCGCTAGTATCCTAAAGGGATATCAATTAGATGGGAAATTAAATGATATCTCAAAGTGAATCAGACCTTATAATGAAAAGCCCCGTTTTCCAAGAGTGTCCCACACAATGTCCTGTTGCGGGTTTTTTCCTGCGGAGTGACTTTGCGGTTGAAGCTATAGATTGCAATGATTTGAGGCCGAACAATTGCCAGGACATGGCCACGGATGCGTGAGCCGTGCTTCTTGACCTTCATATGATACGGTTTATTAGGGTAAAGGGGCTTATACAGACTCAGAAGAATGAACTTACAAGATTGCACATTCTATCGGATAGTTCATAGAACTCATCAGCATCCTTGGATGCCTTTTTTCCAGCAGCGAAGAGCCCATTGGCGACATAGAGCAGGACTTGGGAAAGCATCATGGGTCAAAACTAAGCCCTCATAGTCAAACATGGTTCGCACCAGAAGTGTGTTCACAATGTCAACATAATCCAATGCTTTGGGTCGTCTACTGGTCACAACACCCTCAAGGAGTTCAGCCACAGGGAGAGACCTCTTACTTGACTGGGTGGCTGGTGCTGGCAATGATGCGTGTTGAGATTCACTGTTGTAGAGAGATGAACCGGATGGAAGTCCATCGCCTGCGTATCCAGTACTCGATGGCAACGTATGACGAGACAGAGAGCTTTCACGATTTGTAGGCTTGGGAGTAGCAGATGTTAGCTCATGGGGTACTTTGAGAAATGTGCGGTTGGAGAGGTGCATCATGGCTTTGTTAGACCTGCTCGTTCCTGGTTAATGTTTGAGCGACAGAGTTTTGTAGACTGATTTGGCTTGGAAGTTATTTTCACAGACAGCAGTTGGGTAATCTAGCCACAGACGTTGTCAGCTTAGGAGACCCAAAAGATTCATAGGAAGATTTAATACCAAAGTTTGAAAGCCTGGGAAGTCATCAGAATCCTTCTCCTCGCTTTCGTACTCATCTTCATCACTGTTGAGGAGTTGTGAGGCTAGAAGAGAAAAATACGATACTTAGCTTGCAATGTAGGGCTCAATGGATTGACGAACTAGGTTGTTTGACCTTTTTAGCATCTTGTTTGGCCTTCGCAAGCTTTTTCTTAAGGTTTTCAACCTTTTTGTCACTGGCATTAGCAGCATTTTGATCTGAACATGCAAGTGAAGAATAGAACAATATTGGAGTAGTCCAATTGGACTGCTGACTCGACTCGTGTGGTTGCGTTCAAGGTAGGATGATCCTGTTGCCACCTGCATGTGCGGCTTTGGGTTTGCCGTCGCCGGTTTTGGCCGCGCTGTAGTCTACTTGATATCTAATCCAGTCAGTAGTCTAATATCTAATCTATATCTAATCTATAATATTATTTGAGGTGCCCGTTTGCACTGCCACAATATATGTATGGGAAGAAAAACTTACCAAGAGCACTTTGTTTATCGGTGACTGTCCGTTTGCGTTGTGGGGCACGTGCCTTTACAACAACTGTGGAAGTCTTGACTTTCTTCGATGGAGGGGCTTCCAAATCTTGACTGTCATCTTCTTCCAATGAGCCCACCTTGTATGGAAACCCGGACTGTCAAGCTTCCAAAGGCTTTGATAAACATGTCACGGATGATGATGCCGATGTTTATTGATGTCAGGAGACAATTTGTAAGCTGTCAGGACCTCGGAGACACCAAAGGGTCCATTCGTATTTGGAGGCACGTGACCAAACCGCAGGCTCCCCCGCACGTGCCACGTAGGGTCGTGGTGGCCAGGGAGCTTCAGGCCTCTCGTATTATATCCAATGGTTAGACTAGATACTGGAGTCCTCATACCAAGAAATAATCAATGGATTTGACTGAGAAATGACTGACCTGCATTTCATCGTTCCCCATCCCCTTCACAAAAATTGAAAGAAATTCGTAATTTCTCATTCAATAAATTAGCACAGACCTCTCGTATTGTGGGAAAATTGTAGAGTAGATATACCTATTTAAACACGAAAAGGAATTGGGGGATTCAATAAAGAATTGACTGAACTATATGCAGTCCCCCTCAATAAAGCATGACAAATTCATAATTCCCCATTCAATAAATGAACGCAACTCTCTCGTCTTGTAGGAGTATAACAGATAGATATACCTTGTCAAATGCAAAAATTAATGGAGGGATTTAATAAAGAATTGACTGACCTACGCCCAATCCTTTCCAACTCTCACTCAATAAAATATGAAAAACTTGTAGTTCACCATTCAATAAATGGCCCAAACCTCTCGTTTTGTATGCAAGTAATAAGCTAAGTATACGTGCTTTAACACCGAAAATAATTGAGGGATTTCATATAGAACTGACTCACCTACACCCCATCCACTCCTCCTCCCCTCCCCAGAAATCATGCCAATCTGCGACTTCCCATTCAAAAAATTACCGTGGGTTCCTTATCTTATAATATCTCTCTACCTGACAAATATATTTTCTCTCCTGCAGAAACTCAAGATTTTGGCAATGAATTGATTCAGTCTTTCTTCCTCTCCCTCACTAAATTCAAGTAAATTATGATTTTCTCTATGAAAAATGGGCACCAGCCATTCATATTATAGAAATATATTTAAAATGCATGTGAATATACTCCTGAATATTTTGGATTTTTTTGGGCCACCGCGGACCTCCCTACGCGTGAAGGAAGCCTGGTTGAGCGCGCGTGATGCGTGCTGATCACGTGCCTGAAATCTGGAAAAGGAAATCCATTGAATGGTGAAGGCCTTTGGTGTCTCCGAGGTCCTGACAACTTACAAATTGTCCCCTGACGTCAATAAACATCAGCATCATCATCCGTGACATGTTTATCAAAGCCTTTGGAAGCTTGACAGTCCGGGTTTCCATAACCTTGCGGGTAGACATAGACTGTAAAGAGGAAGTGAGGAAGCGGTGTTTGTTATAGTTGGAGAATTAATACTGGAAAAAAAATAGCCAGCGGACTCCATTGGGATAAGTGTGGATGCATCGCAAGGCATATGCCGTATTTCTGTGGAATAACTTAGAGGCAGATTCATCAGCAACGTCTTCATATTCTCTGATAATGTCAAACTCTCACCAATGTCCATTTTGTCTAAAAGCGCCCCCCACGGCTCAAGGATTGAGCTCACACCTTGCGCAATCTCAGCGATGCAAAGCAAAACTTGAGGCCTCCTACAAAGCTGATGATGATGAACCCTATAACGATGATATTGAGATGGGAAACCAACCATATGATCCAAACAACCCCGACAGCGACATGGAGTCAATTCCCGATGTTGAACTTGATCCACCAATTGAACCAATTGCCACAGCTGAATCAGATTCTGAGACATCAGGTGGTGAAGAACCTAATGTCAATGTGCGCTCAAGACGCGCATCTGTTGAAGATGCTGAAGATGACAAATTGGAGGATAACAATGCAAGATATGTCCATGACTATCCAGGCGCTGGTTTACCTCATGCAGAAAAGGGCCAGACAGACTTTGAGCAGCGCTTGGAGCAACAAAGAAGAGCTGGTGACGCACCTTGGATGCCTTTTGAGAGTGAAGATGAGTGGGAACTTGCAAGATGGTTGATGACGTCTGGTGTCAGTCATAAGAAAATAGACGAGTTCCTAAAACTGAACAAGGTAAATGGATGAGATGATTTATGCATGATCTTATTTTGACAGACCTTCAGATCAAGGATGGTGCTGATCCTGCTTTCCATAATGTATGCACTCTACTGAAGCGAATCGATGCCCTTCCCGATGGACCTGAATGGACATGCACACCATTTCGGATTGAAGGCGATATTATTGGCCCAAATGGTGAATTGAAGACGGACGATGTAGAGCTCTGGCATCGTAATCCTGTTGAATGCATCAAAGAATTAATGGGCAACCCAGCATTTAAAGGAAAACAATTTTACGCACCAAAAAAAGTATATAGGAATGGAGATGGGATGAACTGTGAGTATAGTGAGATGTGGACGGGGGATTGGTGGTGGTCTATGAAGGTTTGTGACTCAGTCAGCTATTTGACGTGAGAAATGAGCTTACCACATTGCCTTATCAGCCAGAGTTACCAGTAGTGATGGTCAAGGGTAACCCCAGGGTGGAATTAGGCTGACCCTTACCCTTACCCTCCAAAAACCCTTACCCTTGGCTGAGGGTAAGGGTTTTTGGAGGGTAAGGGTAAGGGTTTCTGAGGGGTTGGAGGGTAAGAAACCCCAGCAGGGTTTAGTGCAAGGGTTTGGTCCAAATCCTTCCTCAAGCTTTGTAATCCAAAGGAGCCTTCAAAGTAGCTATTATTTAAAACATGTTCAGGGTGTTAAAGGTGTTTAGCAATAGATTTTAAATGAAATAGAGAGGGTTTGACTAGTATTTTCAGCTACTGATTGTTGTGAAAGCAGTGAGGCCTCTTTAGATTGCTTTTTCTCTGATTTAAAGTCAATTTTATAGATACACAACAGTTAGATCACTCTGATATCAGAGAAATAAAAATTCCCAAAAATACCCTGACCCCTCCAGAAGGGTAAGGGTTTTTCAAGGGTCAAAAAATCTGTACCCTGACCCTGACCCTCCTTACCCTTACCCTTGTACCCCAGGGGTTTCCCAAACCCCTGCCCATCACTAGTTACCAGATGGCATCACAATCGCTCCTGTCATTCTCTCTTCTGACAAGATGCAGCTCACATGTTCCGCTGGGGATAAGCAGGCATGGCCTGTGTATTTGAGTATCGGCAACATCAAGAAAGAGACCCGCCGTCAGCCCTCCGCACGAGCAATGGTCCTCATTGGGTATGTACCTATCTCTAAACTTGAATGTTTTTCGAAGAAAAGACGGTCTGTCGAAGGCTATCAGCTGTTCCATGAATCCATGCGCACCCTTCTAAAACCGCTGATTGATGCTGGGGAAAATGGCGTGGATATGCAATGTGCTGATGGTTTCATCCGCACTGTCTATCCAATCTTGGCTGCCTACATTGCTCACTACCCTGAGCAATGCCTCATTGCATGTTGCAAGGAGAGCGCCTGTCCGAGATGCATTGTAGATCCGAAGGAACGTGGTGCTCGACATTTCTCAGACTTGCGCGATCCAGAAACCACAATCTGAATCCTGGGAGAGCAAGCTAATGGCGAAAACCCACCTGAATTTGACAATCATAGTCTTTGAGCAGTCAACCCCTTCTGGGCAGATCTCCCTCATTGTAATATATTCACCAGTATCACACCCGACATCCTTCATCAACTCCATAAGGGCGTTTTTAAGGATCACGTTTCAAGTTGGGCAACCGAAGCAACTGAAGGTGGCGAGGGTGAAGTAGACCAGCACTTTCAGTCAATGTCGCCTCATCCAACCCTCTGGCATTTCAAGAGGGGCATCTCGTTAACAACCCAATGGACCGGAACCGAGCACAAAAATATGGAGAAGGTTTTTCTTGCGGTCCTCGCTGGAGGGTCATATTTGGCAAATATGACCCTGGCCACATATAACCCTGGCCGAATTTGACCCCTAGCTGACTTTTCAATAATTGTCCCCGGTCCCCCAGCCGGTTGCCGGAAATAAAATTCCGTCCATTGTGTCCCCTGTCTAGTGATGTTACGGCTCGGCTCGGCTCGGCTTAGGCTTGACACGGCCTCTAAAAAGCCAGGCCCAAGCCGTAGGCCAAAACTTTGCACGGCTTGGGCTCGGCCTGGGGCTCAGGCCGCGGCTTTTTCCCACACGGTTAGAAGGTAAGGGAGAACATGAGGGCAACAAAATTTGTATGAAATCAAACTAAAAAATGACCATAAATGACTATCAATGGCAATATTATCAATTACACTCTGTTACAGTGCTGTTTTAAGTCATCAAAAGTTCAAACTCCCCCCTTAAGACTGCCAAAAATGCGAATTTCGAGGCTCAGACCCAGGCCGTGCTTAAGCCGCGGCTCACGGCCTGAAAAATCTGAAGCCCAAGCCGTAGGCCGTCAAAGCCGTTGGTACGGCTTTCCCACGGCTCGGCTCGGCTCGACGGCTTGCGGCTTTGAAGCCGAGCCTTTCACATCACTACCCCTGTCCCCCCCCCAGCCGAATTGATCAAAATGGTACAGTAGGTTAAATACGATCAGATTGCAGATAAGTCCGAATTCGAATCCCGACCAGCTAAACCCGCACGAATAGATGCCAACCCGTTCGTTTTGCGGGCCCAGGTTGTAAAGACCGAGTTCTCAATACTGAGAACTCGGAATGGCATGTTATGACTAAATATCAGAGTTTGCTGATGTTAACGAGAACTCGGAACTGTGGTAGTAGGTGGCTTCGGAGTTTGCTGATGTCTCGAAATACGAAACGTCCTCTAACATCCTCCTGTAAACCGTCTGCATATCTCCGTGTGACTAAATCGTTACATCAGCTACCTACTGGGTCACTATTGTATCATTTTACCACAGGTACATAATAATAAATTTACTTCCACGATAACGCAGCAAATCCTTTGCCTCGTGTTGGTTGTAAAATCACACCTTTGTCACCCCAAAAGGTTTGCTGGACCCAGTGCCAATTTCCATTCTGCAAGTCGTTCTGTTGCTTTTCGTTCGATGGGACAGAAGGTTCAATGGCAGGACACTCGGTGGTAATTATTTTTCCATCTTCAAGCCTTGGGAAACCACTTTCCAAGAGCTGCTCGACAGGAATGACAGCAGATTGACCGTCCCCAAATATCATGGCTATTTCCTCTCCCGATGCTGTTAAATCACAAGAAATACCCGCCGCATCATTCCAAACGAGGTATCCACAACATCTTTCAGGATCGCCGACGACATGCGACGCTCGTGAGTGTCCCGTAGAAGGATCCAGAATGGTTATGCAAAGGTGTGGTATGACTTGCTTCATGGTTCCATCTTCCGCTGGGACTTGTGTAAATCCATTGCCCACGGAAAGGATGGCATCCAGGCCAGGGATGTAGCGCACTTTGCAGGTGATTTCGGAGAGGATGATGCACCACTTGAGTTCGAGGGTATCGAATTCGAGGCATCGGATGGCAGTGCGCGGATTTGGATCGGAACCTCCCACAGGGAACTCGTAATGTGCCATGATGAGCTCATTATGGATAGGGAGGTATAAGTCCCCGCAGAGAGTTGAGCACATGTCGGCGTTGGGGTACGGAAGGGTAGGGGCCGAGAAATTCAATGAGATTTGCTTTTGCCGGCTTAAATTCGAACTTGACGTGTGGCGGCTAACAACAATGCTGCTTGGAAATTTATCTATGGAGACTTCCACTCCAATAAATTCGTGTGGAGAAATATGGATAGCTTTTGGAGGAAAGAAGGTTCCTGGCACATCCCGGCTTTCCAAGCTTGCGTATCCTTGAGGAGGCAGGAGAGTGTCGGACAGGCTCAGCTTCCCGAGTTCTGTCGATAAGTTGTAGATTTCAATTACACCATGCCCTCCGTTAGCGCCCGTGTTGCGCCAAATAGCGATGTTGCCCTCGAGAACTCCAAGAAAGCTGGAATTTCCTTCAGATCCGGAGGAGTCCAGGGGTCCAACAGGCATTGAATCTATTAAATCACCTTCTGGAAGGCTGTGGATGAGTATCTCACTCAATTTATAAGACCCTGAGACATTGGTTAAACTGAGAAGACGATCTGTGCCTATTAGATGGTGTTCCCTCGGATCCGCCATAGCCTCCTCCAATGTCGAATAGAGCGAATTGTCATCGGAGGACCATATGTATACTTCGCATGTCGATTCAGAGTCATGAGTGAAAAGGTAAGGATGAATGTAATGTGTGGGTTGAGAGTTATGTTGGATAAAGTGAGCTGTCGTGATCATTGGCTTTGGAGTTGAAACCATGGAGGAGCGTAGAAGTATGATCAGATGGCAGTGAGTAATTGGGGCGACATGGAATTATAGATTCTCAGGTATATACGTGAGATATCGTACTGCTAATTCGATGACATGAGTTGCCTAAACGGAAGATTCCGAAAATCTACTAGGATAAGCATATCGGTGATAATGCCTACTCCAACCCTCCGATGAGAGCGGTATTTCTTCACAGCATATTCAGCATTCCGGTTCACCACCAAAACAAGAACGCTAAATACAGAGAATTCAAGGCGCAAAAAAAAAAGGTCCCAGAATTACTTGATGCATGCCCTCAGCAGGGGAGCATTCTATGGCAAGGTGTGGCACTGAAGAGAAATAATTGTACTAGGGTATACAGTAACCATTTCGACCAATCGTTCGCGCCTTGTGATGCGTGACGCCCATAGTTCACTGGACCTGATGTTCAGAGCTCAGGTGATCGTAATACACCAAAAAGTTGTTCAGTTGGTGGCTAGCATATGCAGAGCTTTTTTCGTGTTTTTTAAACCGTTGTTACAACACCCGTTTTCGGTAACTGTGAGGTGTGACGAATTGCGCTGTGATGCGTGACGTGATCTGATGCTAATAACCACCAGCCGATATGGATGGATATCAATTTGGATCGAACTACATTACTAGGCTAAATCAATTCGTTGAGCGCTGTACTTGTTGTATGTAAATTCAAAACTTCCATTTTGACATCAGAAAATCATGTCACTGCCAGGACTTGGCTATGCGTCCAAACATAGCCAGAGGGCCGTTGCCACGCATGGCATTTACGAGTCCCCAACTTCCACTGTGACTCGGGCTTGAGAGTCACAATGAGTCAATGAGTTGGACGATGTAACACGGAGGTAAACTTAAATCTATCGGCACTTTTTATGACCATAGATTGGAATTCTGTTTCCACAGGATTATAGTAAGTCTAAATGCAGAACTTTTTGTGTGGACCGTATTTTCAAGAGCTGTGCTTTGCAAAGTGCAATAGATTTTTTGGACGCGCTGCTGCCAAATGTCACTGTCTTGTCACATCAACATCAGGTTACCGTCAACTTATGACCGCGGCATTACTAGAACACGGCGTTTGCCGGCGCATTACAGTATCTTCCATATGAATCTGCCAACCAATTTCATGAAAACCTATTTGGCTTTGTGTGACCCATCAGCCACGGGTCATTGCCGAAGCATAACCTGTTCCAAATCTCTTCCTCCGTGTCGTCGTAAACCTTTCTACTGCGTGATCTTCTCATGCTAGCATCAAATAAATTCGACAGAGCTCAAATGAGGGTGGAATGGGCATCGCCGATGCAAGGACGAACATTCAACTTCTCCAAGCCGAGAGCCGCCGCCAGGTCCCATCACATTGGTCAGCATGTTCAAGGTTGGCAGTTTCATATGCAAGGCACTGTAAGCGCGTCAACAAAAACCCTGGTGGGGAAGGACCCCGGATAATACTGATGGAGGCCGTTTCCAAAATCACCAGATTTTGACATTTTTGTCTGGAAATGAACTGGCCTGCCCGTTTGAAATTTTTGTTTGGAAATCAGAAACGGCCCAAAAACGTTCGAAAGTTGTCTGGAAAGCCAAGACGGCCTCCTAGGGCTGTTATTTTGTCTGGACTCACACCGAATAGTAGTAGAAAGTGTATTATGTAGATGAGTACTGAGTGAAACTAGTACAGAAAAACATTAATCGAGGATGAGGGCATCCTCGTCACCCTCGCTCCTCTTCCGGTATGCCTTCATGGCATTGCGAAAAACTCGCAAAACAACTTTCCAACACGGAAAAAGAGAAAATTTGATTCTTAATTATCTTGAACTACATATGCTAGTACAAAATTTTAAAGAATAAAACTCTATGTTAACAAGATTCGAACATAAGAGCTCCAGATAATTACGCCGCATCACCATCACACTTAGCCACTAGGCCATGGACCACACGATGTCTGGAAAACTGCAACGACCTTAGATACCTGAGGCATTGATGTTTGGAATTTTGAAACCGCCATTCAGCCATTTGGGCCCTTTTTTGTCCGGAAATGAACTGGCCTTAGGTCAAAATTTTTCAAATCCTGTCTGAACCAAGTCTGAACGGCTTGCATCAGTATTGTCCGGGGTCCTGGTGGGGACCGGTATCGACTTCATCTGATTTCACTTCGGCGCCAATCGACTGAATACATCTAGATCTTGTATGAACTTCTTTTCCGGTTAAGCCCCCAAATTGTTATAAACATCACATAACCATCACATAACCTTCAGAATCCAGATCGCACCCAGCCCGGAGATGGCAGTGGAGGTATTGTTTTCTGGCTTTTCTTTTCAGACTTGATGGGATGGAGTCACCGACAGTATCCTGCTTCTTGGGACCGGGGTATCACTGCTATTCGTTGTGAATTCAAAACTTCCATTCAGATTTTCCGAACTATGGTGTAACTAGATCAGAAAGTCGACCCAATCAGCGCATTCCTACTGCTAACAGGGTCAAGAATCTAGTACTACAGTAGTAGTGAATCTGATAGCGAAGTGATCAATGATTTAGCAAGCTTGGAGTGAATGTGGCTTACAGGTAGTCAATTCAGCAAATATTTTGAGTTACTTATAGTAATACAATTGTACACACAAACCTTGCACAAACCTCACAAACCTGCAAAGTCTCCGTTCGCCGTGACCAAACTTGCCTTTTTAGACGACACTTTAATATTTGTATTCTTGCTACGTAATTTTTTTGTAATTCCAAGCGGGTTCCTATGTCCTAACCGCCCTTCACATCCTTGTCTTTTGGTAGAGCGCTCAAATCTGATGACGAGCGGTTGTCAGAAAAAAGGCGGATAACGGTGATCGAAATGGAGCGATACAAAATTAACTACAAACTCCATCGAAGGTGGCCGAAGTTCCCATCAATGGGAAAGACCATCTGGGTGTGAGTGTCCATCGCATTACATCAAGATCCGTTCAAGGTGGATATCACCGAATGGGCGATAGTAGTATTGTAATTTGCAAGACTTAAAAGGGAAGGAAAATTCTCTCACTGATTCTTCATCGCAGGTTCGATACCACCCATTATCTCATACGATAGCTCATCGCTGGCTCGATACAACAATGAAGGCATCCTTTATTATTTCATTTTTTCTCTTTGTTATTGCAGCAAATGGCTTGCATATTCCTGCCAACTTGGTTCTGTGAGTTTATGTACAGTTTACCATCTTACAAAACTGATCTTAATTTAGGGAGCGTCGTGAAGCCAATATAATGACATGCGGTATTTCCTCTTTAATTCGATGTCCTAAATTGTGAGACTAATATTCATATTACTTGCTGTAGATCAACTTGGTTCATGTGCTACTCTCTTTCGGCGAGAACCAAAGGGGCCGAAAAAAGGGCCTAAGTTACGTATAACAGCAGTAAGAACCCCTGTGCATCCAGATCAGTAACCTTTCTAATCACACTCTCATTTTACTGGTAGCCCACTAAGGACCAAAAAATGCAAGAGGCGGGAGAGAAATTTCTCGCCATGAAACCGCATGTCTTAGATGGTACTAGTGGATCCGCCAACAACGGTCGCGGTGGTCATCTCCTCACTAAGTACTGCGAGGCGAACCCCGGTAAGGAAGTTGATTGTAGTACCGAGACTCACTTGTGCGTTGTATCTGTGAGTTTTCTAGCGATTTGACATATTTCTAGTTCTAAATGATTGCCAAATATAGGGCGAACCTAAAACTCTTTGGGACGATCGTCAACTTGAAGGAGGGCACACTCGGAAAGATGTTGAAGCCCACTGCATAGATGCCATTTTCCATTACTCAGCGGAACAGAAACCAAGCCCTAAGGATAGCTATGCGGTCGAAACAAAGGCCGGTCACAGTATTTGCATCAGATACATACCGGGAGATAAGAGTCACCCAGGGACCTGCCATCCTCAGGGGGTTAATACCGCACCTGGCAATCCCATGCCTGGTGATCGATGCGCCGCTACTATGAATACTCCTACGAATAAAGCCCACGCGCAGAAAGTGAGGTGCTCGAGTGTTAATGAGGACCGTCAAAGTTGACCGTATTCACATTCGTATTCATATTTGACCGCGTTATATACTAGTTAGTCTGTTTTCACGGTTGGGGTCAGACCGCGCCACACGATTTCGGAGTTTCAACCATCACGTGCAGCACAAACCAGTGTGTTAATTAACGCGGTCGTATATTATATTACTGGTTTGAGCGGGCCGTTGCTTTCAGCACGGCAGATCCGAATCCTCTGCAGAAGGGAGTACATAAACAGTGCAAGTTGCGACACGGGATCAACATGTTCCAAAATTGGTCATGTTGACATTAGTACTAGGGCTGTGCACCGTCCGTATTATGGGTACGGCCGTCAGTTTTACGGCTTGTGATATTGCCTAATCCTCACAGCCGTCCCGTATTTTCCTCATCATGAGTCCTTGACGGTACGGTACAGGTCAAAAACTGGGGGTCAGCAATGTCACATATAACCGTGGCAATGTTTGTCACGTCACGTCACACAAATGGTCACAAAACCTGGTACAACATGTTTTCAATGAGTTCTGCACTGTTTCACAAGATTTTTTGACTGTATAAAGCATGATATGGTATAGTTATAAGCTGTACAACACTTTCAGATGCTTAGAGGTAGAAATAGTACCTAAAATATGGTTCAAAAATGAGAACAAGTAGAAATCTTCATCTAACTAGCATTACTAAATTACTATTCATCCTCCCAGCCACTATTCTCATCTGAGGTAGGGTTACCAAAGTTTGGTTCAGAACTGACTCATGAACCTGAACTGAACTGAACTGAGCTGATAATTCAGTTCAGTTCAGTTCAGGCTCAGGCATTTAGAGATTTATGGTTCACATCAGTAAAATAACATGCTGCTGGAATGGTTGGGACTAGTGCCTCCAGTAGTTCCAGCACACCAGTACATGAGCTAGGTCTATGGTGACATGCCCGAATCCAGCACGGGTACTGGAAAAGAAAATTTACTAGGGCCAGGCTTCTGAGCTAGAGCTAGAATACAGTCCCTGTACCAGGTACCTCACACTGCTTTCAGTTTTCATGGTAATAAACAATCCAAATTATTATTAACAGTACATACTACACAAGTAACAGAAAGGGACTATCTATGTATACTACCATGGTACCACCATCACCGTTGAAAATAAATAAATTAGAATAACTACCCCCCCCAGCAATACATCCTCCTCCTTGTTATCATCATCATACGTCGTCATTGCACATTGTCATATGTACACAGCACATTGTATGTCGTTATACATTGCCATCATCGTATATTGTTGTTGTATGTCGTATGCATCATTGAAAGGCGTGCAAACCTAAATTAGAGGATTGATGAATTGTATATCTTTGACATATACGAGATCCATGACTACCCACCAGACAGTAGACTAGAACGTAGTGCTTATGAAATAATAGGCGACGAAATAGGGCGGTCCTTCTCCAGAGTTCAGCTACCATGAAATGTGTTTTTAATTTGTAAGTTTCAACACACTTATGTTAATGATCAAATAACTGTGATCGCTACAGATGTTCGTCATCACGTCGTATGTCATCGTCACATCATGTCATTGTCGTGCTGTTATCATATGATAAAAAAAACCCATAGTGAGGGGGTTAGAGCTGTCGTCACCATTGTTGTTAGCCGTGTCATCGTTGTTGTTAGTCATTGCCAATCGAAGCTCAAAAGGTTAGTATAGTGAAATTAAAAATAAATGAAAAAGTTGACGATAAATCAGTGTGATGAATTCTACGAGATTCGAGGACAGTGTTGTAGGCCATGTACTGGTTCACGGGCAGAAGTATAAAGGGGACCAGAGCCTTCAGTTTCCTCAGCGCATCCATGTGATCTGCAGGGATGTGTTGCTCAGCCAGTTTCTCAGCGGAGAAAGGAGAATCATGCATCAAGTGCCAAAAACGATGCGCAATGTAAGTCGCGGTGGACTGTCGAGCATTACATGCGCGTTGAATGTCAGAATTCACATCTGAACATGGTTCATATGAGATGGTTATGTCGAAGGCCATGGGCATTGGGGTTGAATGGTGATGTTGATGGTTGTCGTCTGCGATGTGATTTCCATGCGAGTCGCAGAGGTGAAGCTCAAATAGCTTAGCATATGCAGACGCGAGTTCACGTAGCTAATAAGAAAAAGATTACTATAGTGAAATAAAATAGAAATAAAAAATAAAAAAACCCCTAGCAAGGGGGTGGGGTAGAGCCATCGTCGGCGTCGTTGTTAGCCGTGTCGTCGTTCTCGCTAGTCGTCGTCGTTAGTCATTGTGTATAGTGAGATAAAACAAAACAAAACAAAAAAAACCCCTAGTGAGGGGGGTAGAGCCGTCGTCGCCGTTGTTGTTAGCCATGTCATCGTCGTCATCGTCATTAGTCGTCGTTCTCGCTAGTAATTAAAAGATTAATATAGTGAAATAAAAATAAAATAAAAACATACCACCCCAGTGAGAGGTGTAGAGCCGTCGTCGTCGTGGTTGTTATCCGTTGCCACCCGTCCTCGTTGTTGTCCATTCCAGCTGTCCATCGTTGTTCTCGTGCCCATTTGGTGTCGTGGTTGTGAGCAGAGGTTGTAGCAATGGGGGGAAGTGGTAGTGGTGGTAGAAAGAGCCTGAGCATCGTGGCATGGTAGTAAATGTTGAACTTGAACGTACACATATGGTAATTTGATGTGGCACACAGACCACATTTAGGGCTGGTCTGTTGAACTTATGGAAAAAATGATAGCCTATCACGTAATAAGGTACGAATGAAGGGCTAGGGTGCGGTCTTTGAATAAGCGATGACACTCTAGGTGAGATCCATTCTCACACTTGACTGTCATCGTCTCGTTGCCCTAAGCTATTCAGAGCTGCCTTTCACTCTTTTCCTTTAAATTAAAAAATCCTTTCGTTAAAATCCTCTAATTGAAACGACATGCCACGTATCACTCAAGACCCGAACACTGCAGAACCGCCTGATTTCGACTCACAAGAATTCCGCGAAACATGCACCCCTCTGGCAACCCTAGAACGTACTGTCGACATTATAATTGCTGATTTGAAAGCTGCTTGGACGCGTTTGAACAACGCTAAGAAAGTAGACTGGCAGCGACAACTGGAAGCAGACCGAGAAGTCGAGTTAGAAGCACAACGGGCACAAGAAGAAGAAGAACTAGCAGCAGCAATTGAAAAGACGCAACAAGAAGAGACTGACCGTCGCGAGAAAGAGAAGAAGAAACCGAAACTGAAGAATATCACTGCGAACAAAACAGTAGGCAACATTGTTATTCCAAGACCCTCTAGCTATGCCTTGAACAAGCTCCGGGATTTTGAATACGTCGAACTACACTATTTTTCCGTCGAAGGATGTGCAGAAGCTGCGAAGCACGATCACACTGTGGCCAAAGACACCTTTTCCCTCACCTCCTCCGATGATCGACTCCTTCTCAAGCCCACAGTCGCGCTCAGGCCCTCCTCCAAAGTCATCCGAGACGAAGACCTTTCCTGGCGCCAAATGACGATGGCCAAGAATAACATGCTCCATCATATGAGCAAAGAAGGTTGGCCAGATCAACACGTCGTCTGTTTAGCAACCTTTTTTCTCCAGCTCGATGGGCATCGTCTTAGGCAGCAGATAGATGGAGACGCTGTTTTAATCATATACCAAGCCCAAGTCCGCCGAGAGTGGCATGAGACGCTCAAAGCCACTGATGACACGGAAGCCTTTGATATTAGCGTCATCAACGACATTTGTATAGATGCCCTCCATACCTCACTTTTAAACTCGCGTCAGGCTCAGGCCGTTATGCGGTGCGTAGACTTGTCCTCCCTTTTATCTTCTCCACACGTTACTGATTCCTTTTTCCAATATGATTGCTTCCCTCGTACCGACATCACTTCAATGACGCGTCTTCCTCACACATTTGGGACTCGCTTCCCCTGCATCACCATTTGCTTCCTTGCATCTTCCTGCTTCATTCTTCGCGTCCATTGCATCACGCATCATATTCATCACACCTAACATGTACATATACGTGTATTTTGTACGCTGTTACCTTGCGCCTCTGTCATCGGCTACTCCCTCATATGCATCGCCACTTGTATATCCGATATTTCTTATATCCATGTGCTCGTCTTACCTATCTCTATATACTTACTACTTGAATTTCATCGCGTCATCTTATTGCTCCCACCCTACCTCCATACCTATAGTCTCGAGGAACACTTAGCGAAATCCTCGTTAGACTCACCTCGTAGGGGTGCCAAAAGGGGTCGATCCCCTTCGAGATCTCCTGAGCTGGCACTACCCAGCCGTTTGTCCAACCGCAGACCTCAGAAACGCTCTAAATCACCGCTTCCTCGAGTGCAGTCAGCACCTGCTACTTCGAGACGACGCACCACCAATCAGTCTTTTCAGCAAGGTGCAGCCTCAACATCGGCCTTGTCAGCCTGCACCATCTGCCTCGGTCGTCACCCACACAATGTCTATGCTTGCAACTCAGACAAGCTCTGGGAGACGTCGGTCTGGGCAGTGGACATGCCTACGACTCTTAGACGAGTGAGCATTACCAAATATGGAAAAAGCATGACTATACACGTGACCGCTGGTGAAAGGGAGCGAAAGGGAGGCAGGACGCCTAATGTCATCCGGGTACTGCCGGAGAAGGGGGCGATCGTACGAGCGAAATATAGCCAAGGCATTTAGGAAGCTTCTGGGACAGTAGAGGCGACGACCGAATAGCCAGAGACTTATCTATGCAATAAAACAGCAAATAGTCGGTGTAAGAGGCGACGTAGAGCGACGTCGCTGCCAAAAATGCGAAAAACGAAGGCAGGGAACCAGCATGTTCATCAGCGAGAGAAAATGAGATAAACAATGTAATATGAGAATGTGGCCCGGCCACATATGGGTCGATGCCCGTTGCTCACCAGAACAATGGGGCTCGGGTGCGTTTGCTATTCCAACATGCCTACCGCTATATCCCGGAAGAGCAAAAACAGCTTGTTTTGATGATAGCCTATCACGTAATAAGGTACGAATGAAGGGCTAGGGTGCGGTCTTTGAATAAGCGATGACACTCTAGGTGAGATCCATTCTCACACTTGACTGTTATCATCTCGTTGCCCTAAGCTATTCAGAGCTGCCTTTCACTCTTTTCCTTTAAATTAAAAAAATCCTGTCGTTAAAATCCTCTAATTGAAACGACATGCCTCGTATCACTCAAGACCCGAACACTGCAGAACCGCCCGATTTCGACTCACAGGAATTCCGTGAAACATGCACCCCTCTGGCAACCCTAGAACGTACTGTTGACATTATAATTGCTGATTTGAAAGCTGCTTGGACGCGTTTGAACAACGCTAAGAAAGTAGACTGGCAGCAACAACTGGAAGCAGACCGAGAAGTCGAGTTAGAAGCACAACGGGCACAAGAAGAGGAAGAACTAGCAGCAGCAATTGAAAAGACGCAACAAGAAGAGACTGACCGTTGCGAGAAAGAGAAGAAGAAACCGAAACTGAAGAATATCACTGCGAACAAAACAGTAGGCAACATTGTTATTCCAAGACCCTCTAGCTATGCCTTGAACAAGCTCCGGGATTTTGAATACGTCAAACTACACTATTTTTCCGTCGAAGGATGTGCAGAAGCTGCGAAGCACGATCACACCGTGGCCAAAGACACCTTTTCCCTCACCTCCTCCGATGATCGACTCCTTCTCAAGCCCACAGTCGCGCTCAGGCCCTCCTCCAAAATCATCCGAGACGAAGACCTTTCCTGGCGCCAAATGACGATGGCCAAGAATAACATGCTCCATCATATGAGCAAAGAAGGTTGGCCAGATCAACACGTCGTCTGTTTAGCAACCTTTTTTCTCCAGCTCGATGGGCATCGTCTTAGGCAGCAGATAGATGGAGACGCTGTTTTAATCATATACCAAGCCCAAGTCCGCCGAGAGTGGCATGAGACGCTCAAAGCCACTGACGACACGGAAGCCTTTGATATTAGCGTCATCAACGACATTTGTATAGATGCCCTTCATACCTCACTTTTAAACTCGCGTCAGGCTCAGGCTGTTATGCGGTGCGTAGACTTGTCCTCCCTTTTTTTTTTTTCGCCCGTTTCTTGTTTCTTTTTCCAATATGATTGCTTCCCTCGTACCGACATCACTTCAATGACGCGTCTTCCTCATTCATTTGGGACTCGCTTCCCCTGCATCACCATTTGCTTCCTTGCATCTTCCTGCTTCATTCTTCGCATCCATTGCATCACGCATCATATTCATCACACCTAACATGTACATATACGTGTATTTTGTACGCTGTTACCTTGCGCCTCTGTCATCGGCTACTCCCTCATATGCATCGCCACTTGTATATCCGATATTTCTTATATCCATGTGCTCGTCTTACCTATCTCTATGTACTTACTACTTGAATTTCATCGTGTCATCTTATTGCTCCCACCCTACCTCCATACCTATAGTCTCGAGGAACACTTAGCGAAATCCTCGTTAGACTCACCTTGTAGGGGTGCCAAAAGGGGTCGATCCCCTTCGAGATCTCCTGAGCTGGCACTACCCAGCCATTTGTCCAACCGCAGACCTCAGAAATGCTCTAAATCACCGCTTCCTCGAGTGCAGTCAGCACCTGCTACTTCGAGACGACGCACCACCAATCAGTCTTTTCAGCAAGGTGCAGCCTCAACATCGGCCTTGTCAGCCTGCACCATCTGCCTCGGTCGTCACCCACACAATGTCTATGCTTGCAACTCAGACAAGCTCTGGGATGGTTCCCCTGCCCACTGCTGAAAAAATGACAGTGGAAGGCTTGTCAACCCAGCAGGCACCATCATTTGCTCAGACTGGCAAAGACCAAATGGATGTTCCTCTACCGCTCACGACTCCAAACACGAGTGCTCAGGTTGCGGAAAGACGACTCACGGAGCTCAAAGATGCTCTCGATCGCAAACGCATTAATTCAGGATCTCCTTACAACCCCGTTGCTTGGGAAAAATACTTACAAAAAGCCGGGATTGCATCAAAATATCCGAACATACTGCATGACATTCGTTTTGGTTTTGATGCAGGCATACCTCCTATTATTAATACTTTCATTCCACCCAATCGGCCTGCGATTGCCCAATTCAGCAGTCATTTCGAAGAAATCATACAAATTGAGTTTGATAAGGACCGTTATATCGGCCCAGCTTCTAGAGCCGAGGTCGAGTTACTCCTCGGCCCTTTTCAGACATCCCCACTCAACCTTATTCCAAAGCCACATAACCCCGCAAAGCTTCGTCTTATACAGAACCTTTCTTTCCCTCACAACCCCTCCGAGACCACCCGCTCCATCAACAGTGCCATCGACTCTAACCTCTACCCCTGCACATGGGGCACGTTTGCAGTCATCTCCTTGCTACTCTTTCGTCTCCCTCCCGGCTCTCAGGCTGCGGTACGCGACGTCAAAGAGGCCTACAGGACAATTCCAATTAGGCCTTCTCAATGGCCGGGTATCGTCGTTCGGCTTCAAGGTGAAGATAGCTTTGGCATCGACACCAGAGACTGTTTCGGACTTGCCTCTGGTCCGGGCTGTTATGGCCAGATCGGTGACGCTGGAGCTCAAATCATACGTTCGACTGGAATTGGACCCCTCTCAAAGTGGGTCGATGACCACTTTTTCGTTCGCATGCTCAAAAAATTCCTCGCTGATTATAATCAGAGTCGCGAGGACTGGGCTCGCAGCATCAGCCGCAATGGAGGTGAGCTACATGACGGAGGTCGCCTCTGGTTCAGAGGAGAAACCATGCCAAATGGTAAATCCGAGGAATTTGACGAGGATGCATCGCAACCTCTCAAAGACCTTTCCCAGAATTCACCCAGGTCAGACGAGGATGCTCAATTCACCTACAATATCACAGACATTGATGCGATCTCTAGTGAACTTGGCATTCCCTGGGAGCTTTCAAAATATATTCCATTCCAAGATGAAGTCCCGTTCATCGGTTTCCTCTGGAACCTCCCTCTTCGAGAAGTCTCCATTTCATCACAGAAGAAACAGAAATACCTGGACGCGATCTCCTTTTGGGAAGAGGCGACCGTACACAACTTGGAAGACACGCAAAAACTCTACGGCAAACTCCTCCATGCTTGCCTCGTTGTTCCAGCTGGACGCGCATACCTCACCTCCCTCGAGACCTTCATGGGCCTATTCCACCACAGTCCTTTCATGCCACGTACCCCACCAAAACATTCTCGAAAAGATTTACAGTGGTGGAAAGTCAGGCTCGGATACCCCCACCTCTTCCAACCCATCCCTGGACCACTACCCATCATCGACCTCCTCGCTTATTCAGACGCTAGCTCGGAAGTCGGTATTGGCATCACAATCGGCCATAAGTGGCGAGCCTGGAGGCTCTTACCAGGTTGGAAGACCAATGGTCGCGACATCGGATGGGCGGAAGCTGTTGGCTTCCTATTCCTCTGCGTCACTCTCTGCGACACTCACCCCAAGCCTGGCTCGCATTTCAAAGTCTACGGTGACAACCGTGGCGTCGTCGAGGGCTGGTGGGTTGGCCGTAGTTGTAACTGGCTCACAAACCTCGTCTTTAGGGATGTCCATGACATCGCAGAAGAGGGCAGCCTTACCTTTCACACTCGCTATGTTCCCAGCAAAGAAAACCCGGCTGATGGACCCTCCAGAGGAAAGTACGGCTCTCTCTCATTGCTCCTCCCTCCCATTGACATACCCGCCTCCCTTTCTACCTTCGTCATTGACTTCCAGGCACCTCTCCTCCCTACTGAGCTCCGCCTTATACGGCAAGGACTCGCCCCTGTCCCACGCCCCAAGCTCGACCCTTCCTTTACTAACAAAGGACAGCTCGCTTAGTTCAACCGTCTCACTTTCCCTTGATCCGTTCATGATCCACCATCAACCTGCTTCGTCGCGCGTCTCTCATCTCACAATCAGACCCTCTGCTTACCCCAAAGCCCTTACTCCTTTGACCTCTCCTCGACGACCCCATGTCCTAGCAAGAGACCGCTTAAGGCTCTGGCTCCCGTTGGCCCCACGAAATACCTTAGACCTCGAAGGAAATCCGACCAACCTTGGTCCAGCTGATCTGGACAGAATACGAGAAACTATCGCAGGAGCCTGGGCAGACGCAACGCGGGAAACGTACGGATCTGGACTCCTCGTCTTTCACGTCTACTGCGACAAAAAGATGATCGTTGAAGAGCAACGGGCTCCAGCTAGCCCCGTTCTCATCGCCTCTTTCATTTCAACCTTAAGCGGCATATATTCTGGTTCTGCCATCAGCAACTATGTCTTCGGCATTAGGGCTTGGCATTTGCTCCACGGCATTCCCTGGAGAATGAACCTCGCTGAGATCGAAGCCCTGCTAAAGTCAGCAGATAAATCCTCCCCAGCCTCTTCCAAGAGAAAGAAGAGGCAGCCATACACCATCGACTTCATGCTCAGCATCAAGGACAACCTCGATCTCAGCCAACCTCTCCATGCGGCTGTGTTTGCCTGTCTAACCACTACCTTTTACACAGCAGCCCGCGTCGGGGAGTTCACAGTACGAACCCTCAAGGATTTCCATTCCGGAAAGCATGTGACACCGTCTAGCGTCCGAATCGAGTCTGACAGAAACAACTTGATCTCGACCGTGTTTGCCCTTCCTGTGACGAAAGCAGAACCCATCCTCGGAGAAGAGGTCTCGTGGTCGAGGCAACATGGGGGCACAGACCCCGAAGCTGCGCTTGGACATCACCTCGCGACCAATGCCCCCCCTCAAAACTTCCATCTCTTTGCTTACCGTGCCGGGGATACCCACAAACCGCTCACGAAATCCAAGTTCATCAAGACGCTAGCGACCGCTGCCAAAGCAGCCGGTTTAGACCCCCGACAAGGGCATGGCATAAGGATAGGCTCCACACTGGAGTTTCTCCTGCGTGGTACACCCTTCGACGTCATGAAAGTCAAAGGCCGCTGGGCCAGCGATGCTTTCCTCACTTACCTCAGAAAGCACGCGCAAATACTAGCGCCTTACATGCAGGCTCACCCGCTACAGCACGATGAGTTTACCAGAATAACCATGCCTCCCATTCAACGCTAGTTACAAGGTATGTCTGCTCCTAATAAAGTGCTACCCGAGATTTACTCGACGCGTCGCAGGACTCCTAATACTCGGGAATCGCAGTTAATCTCGGTTCCTTTTTATTTGTAAGATCAGGGGCTCCTGTCCGGCCGAAAAGCCATCCTGGCTTTTGCCCACATATTACTACTACATCGCTACAAGTTACCTTTATAATTCATTACAATTCCACCTAAATTGTTCATCACAAAACATACATAGATATTGTCTAAGCAAAAGACAAAGATAAGGATCACACCAAAAAAATGGAACTTAAATTAGATATGGTTTAGTCTATGTATTATGGAGTCCACTTAAGTTTTATAGTAACATCAGCTGTTTGATTCAAATAACTACAAGATCAGTATATTTGGCCCTCTGGGGTGGAAGTGATAGGCCTATCAAAACTGTCTGGAGTGCTGGAGAAATTTTTACAAAATTTTAGAACTAGGCCTAGTATTTCTAGCAACCCTAGCACTTTCCAGTGTTTACAGTCAGCCTAGCAGTGTGCTATTTTGCTGATGCATGCAGTTCAAACTGAACTGAACTGTTGAACTGTTAGGTCCTAGAAGGCCAGGCAATTCTCTTCTTCTGACTTAACATTTTCTGGAAAGTGATCCTTCAGTAATTTATGAACATTGGAAGGGTTTGGCAGTCCTTTTTAGCATGAAATAGTGGCTAAGGAAGGAGGTAATGGCCAGACTTGGTACGTGATGTTATTATGTCAGCATAGATTAGTACTGCTTATTTAGGAAAATAAATATAAATCAATGGTTTTCTGTGTTCTAAAGGAGTTCTGAGATCATATATGAGTGGAAATCAAGTGGATAAGGGCTAAGGAAGGTCTTTGTACAATAAATTTCCAGAAAAAGGTAAGATTTCAGATTTTATAATGGTTCTTCAGTTCAGTTCAGTTTGAACCAGTTCTTAAATGGTTCAGTTCAGTTCAGGACCATATGCAAACAGTTCAGTTCAGTTCAGGCTGAGGAGGTGGAGAACTGAACTGAACTGAACTTTGGTAACCCTAATCTGAGGAGTGAAAATCATTATATCCATCAAATACCTCTCCTTCATCTTCATTCTGTATTCCAGAATCTACATATTTTAATGACAATTTCCATTCTCCCTTGTTATATGATCTGATTGCTGCTTTGATAGCTTCTCTCTTCTCTGCAACTTTTGACTTGTTGTTAATTGTGCCAAGATTTGGAGCACCTGCTTTCTTGAAAGCCTGAAAATGATCCTTCAGTTTTTCTCCTTTCAGCTTGTCAATCTCATCCTCCTTAAAAATTAGTGCAACTTTGGAAATACAATATGCAACTTGAACTGCATGTTCTGTACACTTTGTTTTAGCAGCTACCTTCTTGGCAATTTTCTCCTCAGTATGCTGAACAATTTCTTCAAGACGCTTCTTCTTAGAAGTATCTCTCTCTCTTGAAACTGCTCAGATATATTGATGAGTTGTATCTGAGAACATTTCATCCATAAATGCCCCAGTATTGTTCCAGAAGAACATTGTCTGTGCATTGTATTGCAGAAGAGTAAGTTGAGGTTGATGCCACATCAGAACATGGAATGATCCCAGTGCTCCTTCATTAATTTCCTTAACTCCTCTGAACACATGCTCGTTTCACTTACATGCACTTCACTTCTTCTTTCATTTCCGCTCACACATGTTTACCTCTTTCCTTTCATTGTTTCATCTATTATTAACCATGCATACCTTCTTACATGTGGATGTTTCACTTTATGCACCACTCCTTTATTTTACTGTAAATACTGTATTTACAACTCATGTAAACTTTAGCTAATTCTTGAGAATTGTACTCAGCTACTTTACTCTTTGAACTTCCTCAAACCCTAAGACAATTCCTTGAGACAACTCTCTTGGTAATCTTTGAGCTCACTGTGAATGAACAAATCTTTCTTATATGACTGTTTATGATCAGAATCATCTGAATCATTCAAAGTTGTAACATCTACATATTGAGCATCAATATCAGAATGCTTTTGGAGCTCCTTGACCTCCTTCATTATTTTCTGCTCATATTCCACCAACTCAGCAACCTTTTCCTTAAGAACATCTTTGGCTTTACTGGCATGCTGCCAAGCACGACATTCATTTTGCAACTGGAGATAAAGATCTTTGTAACAATCTTTTTCAACTTCAAGTGCAGATCTTAGCTGCTCAAAATATTTTTGAGCATTCTCCAGAAGTTCTGAGAATTTAGAACACTGCTCATGAGACTTTTCTAGCTCAACTTCAAGAAAAGTAATTTGAGCCTCCATATCTCCAAGTTGCTGCTGATATTGAATTACTGTACTCTCAAATCTTGCAGAAGCTGAAGCTGCAGGATTTTTTAGAGAGTTAGAATCTCTTGCCTTTTGGAGATTTTCAAGGTTAGCTGTTCAAGCTTGAGCTCCTTTTGGGGACATGACTGGTCAAAAGGTAAAAATGTGAGGAAATTTGGTGAATTGTAACTGTAGATTGAAGTTTTGAACAGTTAGAGCTTTAATATAATTGAGAAACATAAGGAAATTAAAACATACATGTTTTTAGATATCAAGAACTGCAATACCAGGATATCAGTCCAATCAGATCAAGATCAGAGCTAAATCTTGAAGGCTAAGTATAATTTAGAGGTAGAATAGGCTTGTTTACCAACACTATATGACTAAATGAACAATATTTGATAGCTAGGACAGATGAGAGAACAATATGGTGGAGGAGGACCGCTTCTTGATCTAGTACTGCCACCTCACGAAAAGTTCTCATGGTATTAATACTGTCGAGCTGAGGGCAGCAACCTAGATTATAGAGTAGCGTACCAACACCTCTACACCTCTAGAGTACTTATAAACATGTTGTATATGACAAACAGTTCACAACCCCAGATGAGGTACAAAAGCGCTACGGCAACAGTCAGAAAATTGAGAAAAGAACTCGAAGAAGCAGAAGGCATCAGTACGGATATACGTAACAAAGAACAGGCATTAGCCCTATTGCGTACATGAGAATATCTTGTACCGGGTGAGCCAATCAACCCATCGGACCTCTCATATGCATTATTGCAGTTTGCCTACGGAGCAAAGCTATCAAAAGCTATAACAGACATCATTAGGGTGTTTGCATTTGCAATGACAGACATCAGTGTACATCACATGGCCGAGGACCTGGTGTCTACCATCAAAATGCAACTATCCAACCAAATGGAACTATATAACACCCAAGTAGAGACTATGAGGGACGCAGTAGAGAATGTCACATGAGCAGTGAAAGAAATCAATAATATTATGGCCGACCTTAAGGACGATTGCACCAACATCTCTGACAAAATAACACAAGCTATGCAGGAATTCACCAACATTACAGCAGCGACTACTAAAGAGTCCGCCACATCACCACGCTCATACGCAGAAATAATGCAAACACAGCTTGTCCCAAACACGCACCTTACAGTCGTCACACGAAGCCAAACCAATGATCGTCAACTACTCGTACAAAGAGATCCCAAAGGTATCAACCCAGTCAACAACAAACTAACAGAAAAAGAACTAGTGGCAAAGGCAAACACCACTTTAGATCTTATGGACAACAACACCATCAACAAACCCAGCAATACCAAATTCATCGGAGCAAAGAAAATCAGTAATGGGAACATCCTATACCGGCTCACAACGAAGGAAGTGGTCGACTGGCTTAGGTTACCAGCCATGCGGAAACAATTTGAAGCTCACTATGACGGTACCTTCAATATTAAAAATCAACTTTTCTATGTCTTAGCAGAATTTGTTCTGACAACTTTTGAGCCTGGCCTAGATTTCACCCACTCAAAAATTGAGGACGACAGCGGCATCAGCACCAGCTCCATTGCATCCTCCAAATATATCAAACCTATACAGCTACAAAGCAAAACACAACATGTAGCCTATGTCATCATAGGACTCAATAACAAACAAGCAGCGAACCACACCATCGAACATGGAGTTTTCATAGAAGGTAAACATATTACTATACGGAAGCTCCTTCCTGAACCAAAGAGATGCTTAAAGTGTCAAAAATACGGCCACCTTACCACAGACTGTAAGGCGGTAACGGACACCTGTGGCAGATGCAGGGGCCAGCACAGAACTACCGACTGCCTTATCAACGATACCACTAACTTTATATGCGCTAACTGTCCAGGTGATGATGCCAAGGGCCACGGTACAGCCGATAGAGGCTGTACCACAGCCCAACACCACAAACAACTGGCAACATGTAACCCATTGAAGAGGTCGCCCAAATCCTAACACAGAGCCTCTAGGCACTACGAGAGATGCTACAACATCCAGATGGCCAACAAAACCGGTACAGCAAACACTCCCTGGACTATTCTCTCAAATGCAGCGTGACAAAGAAGCTGGTAATTGGCACAGGGACATACCAACGTCAACCAAACAAGGATCGCTGTCATGGGCAGACATGGACCCAGATGACCACAATATCGGACCGCTGATGTACCTGCGGTGGGGACAGACCGCAAGTAGTACATAGTTTGTGGGGTTGATGTAGTTCTCTTCAGTAGGTGATAGTGAGGTTTTATGAGGTGCGAAGGTTCGCTTTAAAGTGTGAGATAATGCGCAGAAAAAGCGAAGCCCACAGGATGATTTTGAAGGAGTGCAAGAGTAGCTTAGCACGACATTCCAAAGGTGGGATCAAAACTGTGGTAATTTGTCCGTTCTCCTCTGTTGTATTACCCTACTTGCTACTGCTAATAATATAGTAACTAGCAATAGCTAAGTGCGGAAAGGTGAAACAGGAATGTAAAATATGGGTTAAAGTGGAGTCACATGGATCCGGTAATTTGGTAATGAAACATAGGAGATAAGAGCCAAATAAAAGGAGACAAAAATAAAGGTGATGAGTAATACAGTCACCTGAGTGACCTTTTTTGGAGTCGTGTTTAAAGATTGCGAGAACAGCTGGCAACTGCAAATGATAATGTGAATGTTGGTGATGACTGCAAGTATCTGCGATGATCTGTGAGTATTCTGTGATGATCTGCCAGTATGTGCAATGATGTGCAATGATCTGCAATGATCTGCGATGACCTGCGATGACCTGTGATGATCTGCAAGTATCTGCAATGATATGTGAGCATCTGCAAGTATACTGCGAAGGTTGTGAAACTGCGAAAATGGTGTGTTTACATCCCTAGATGTCTCCTGGGTCCTATCACCACCACCAGAGCCATCACAGCTATCATACATTACTGACTGTTTTAATGGAAATTGAACAATGCCCATTCAGATTTCGGCAGCAGAACACAAACAAATCACTTCTTAGCCAAACCAACTTACTACAAACACTTAGAAAACATACTTACAATCTCTGTTTCATCCAGGAACCCTATATTGACTTCAATGGTAAATCCAGAGCAAACCCGCTCTGGTCGGTCGTCTACCCTACTACTCATAAAAAACAACCAGATAGCACTCGGTCACTGATTCTTATTAGCACAGAACTAGCGATGGACGCGTGGAAACAAATACCATTTGACATGCCTGACATTACAGCACTAGAGATTAGTGGCCAATTTGGTATGCTCCGCTTTATAAATATCTACAACAACGTTAAACACAATGATGCACTAACACATCTATTGAGCTACATGCGAGACCCAGCCCGCCAACGTTGCAGTAAGCTACCTCTCACCACATTTTGGCTAGGGGATTTCAATCGGCACCATCCCATTTGGGACGAGCCACGTAACAACCACCTTTTCACAAGCAACAATCTCAACCTCGCCCAACCCCTTCTCAATATGTTAGGACGTCACGGCATGAAAATGGTCTTACCACCGTTCACGCCTACATTGAAAGCTCATGGGACCGGCAATCTTACAAGAGTGGATAACATCTTTTGTTCCGAAGACATGTTAGAAGGTATCATCAAATGTCACACCAATGACGCCAACAGACCAATCAAAACCGATCACTTTTCCATTGTTACGGAAATAGATATTCAAGCCCCTAAAGACGCATGGGAGCCTAGACGTAACTTCAGAGATACAGATTGGGCTAAACTAACAGAATCATTACAGGAGCAACTGGACAATTTCCCGCACCCTACCAAAATCCAGACCAAACAAGAATTCGATGAGAAACTCAAGAGATTGAATGAAGCGATACAACACTCAATCGAAGAAAATGTCAAACTATCATCACCAAGCCCATATTTGAAGCGATGGTGGAGCAAGGACCTAGAAACAGCAAAAAAGAAAACACGACGACTAGGCGCCAAATCCAAATACCACCGCTGGAATCAACATCATCCAATACATGAAGAATACCATAGACAATGTAATGACTATGCAGAGGCAATAAGGAAAGCAAAAATTGAACATTGGGAGGAGTGGTTAGAGGGGATAGACAAATTGAGTATTTGGAAGGCAAGCAGACTGGTTACAGGACCGTCAACCAACGCAGGAAGATCAAGAGTACCCACATTACAAGTCATCGACCTGACTACTAAGAAGATCATCACTGAAGCTAACAACAATGAAAGTAAAGGAAAATTATTATATGACACTTTCTTCCCCAAACCCAACCCACTAACACCAGCCCCCCCCACTGACGCAAATTACCCACCTCCTAAATGGACCTTCAGTAACATCACTAACAAACAAATACACCGCTCAATCAAAAAGTTAAAACCCTTCAAAGCCACCAGAAACGGTACTATACCTAATAGCATTCTCATTAACGCAAGAGAGGTTTTGGTCCCTCATCTTGGACCCTTATTTCAAGCAACTCATACATTCAATTACTACCCAGACGTATGGGCTCTTACAGATATGTTAGTCATGAAAAAGCCTAGTAAATCCGACTACACGATCCCCTCAGTGTGGCGCCCTATTGTACTCTCTGACAGCATGGCCAGGCTACTAAATGCATGCCACACTGAAGACATTGTTACCATGTGCGAAAAACTCGACATTTTGCCTGCTAATCACTTTGGCGCATGTCCAGGCCGTACCACAGTGGACTCGCTCCATCTCTTTACAAAAACGATTAAAGACGCCTGGCACAAAGGTCTAGTGGCCTCAGCACTCTTTTTAGATGTGAAAACGGCTTTCCCTAGTGTCAACATAGACAGGCTCATCCACAATATGTGGATGAGAGGTATACCTAAGGAGTATACCAGGTGGATGAGACATAGACTTCACAACCGTCAAACTGCAATTATATTTGACAATCACAGAACAGCTCTCTTTAGAGTGAATAACGGCCTAGATCAAGGCGATCCGTTCTCTGGAATTTGTTATCTCATATATAACGCCGACATCCTCAAAATTTCAGAGCCTAAGTCAGGCGAAACAATACTCTTATATGTCAATGATGCCGCAGTAATAATTACAGGGAAGGACTTTATGGAAACACATCAAAAATTGCGGCATATTATGAATCGACCGCATGGCATTTTGAACTGGGCCAAATGTTACATTCCATCTTACGTTACTCCAGTCCAGCTCCGTCGGAGTTGTTTCCGGTAGTCCGTACTCCGAACAGTGCCTTCCCTTATATCCCGAACTACTCTTTCTATGTTCAACTCCGAGACTTCTCCGTGTCATTCCGGTTCCTCCGTCTATACTCCAAACCCGTTATCACTTCTTCGCCGCTACCACTATTCTTTGTCATCATCTTTCCCATCATCAGTCAGCACACCAGCCATGGATTATTCACCCAAGAATGCAGTAACCTTTCCCGGGAGCAGAACGCAGCACTTATATTTATATTCTATATTTCGGTTGCAATTCCTTTTATATTTAAAGTACTCGAACTTGTATGTTTTCCCTTAGTTCGAATATCAACTTAGTTTCCTCCTCTTGTTTTCCCTCTAAGTCACTGAGGTCTTTCAACTTGTTACTTTCTTCTTCCGTTCCAAAATCAGGACACCTTAGGAGCTGGGCGGCACAGCACACATGCTGAGGCCAATGTCCTTTCCGGGTTACTGTTCCGGTTCCGTTCCATCCATTCCGGAGTAACTCCGACGTGACTTCTCCTTTTGTCTTAAACTTAACACCAAAACACATAACTGCAAATTTGGTATAGACAAATTTCAGCTTCTTGACATAACTAAACAAACAATTCCCCACACATTCATGCGCAATAAATGTACTCCCATGCCCAGAAACGATTTAATATTAGGTCGGCACCAAATCAAGTTTGCAGAAACAGCCAGATTTCTGGGAGTCATTGTCGACAATAAACTCTCATGGAAACCACAGGGTGCAGCTGCTCTTGCCAAAGGTCAAGACTGGTTGATCCAGTTCTGGCGCCTTGTTCACAAATCACATGGCATATCACCAATGCTCTTACGCCGACTCTACCTCACCATAGCACTTCCCAGAATGTTATACGCTGCCGATATCTTTCTTACCCCACAACGTAAAGCTGCCACGAGCGCACGGGGCAGAGGCATGCACACTCCTATCAGCACAAGACTCACCAGAATCCAACGCTTAGCAGCCATCATGATAACGGGTGCCATGCGCACCTCACCAACAGATACATTAGACATCATGGCTAACCTCTTACCTTTTCATCTTTTAGTAGATAAATACTTATACCAAGCCGCCTTACGCATGGCTACTTTACCCCCAAATCACGCGTTACACAAACCTATTAAGAACGCCACGTGACGTTTAGTCAAACATCACCCGACTCCATTGCACTTTCTACTTCACAACTACAATATCAAACCCACAGTAATCAAAAACATCAATACAGTTCATCACAACAACAAATGGGCACCAAACTTCAAGATCAGAATAGCAGAAACAAAAGAAGAAGCAATTGAGGATAAGGAGGACGAGGCAGATGTGAGAGTGTATACAGACGGGTCAGGGATGGATGGAAAAATAGGAGCAGGGGCGGTACTCTTTAGAGGAAATTGGGAAAAGAAGGCAGCTAACTACCTACTGGGGACCAAAGAACACCACACGGTATACGAAGGAAAGGGAGTAGGCGCTATCATAGGAGTCAGAATGGTGGCAAAAGAACACAACGTCAAAACAGCAACAATAGGGCTCAACAACCACGTGATTATCAAAGCCACTATGCTCACAAAACTGGCCCCTAGTCACTATCTCATCGATGAATTACTCCACGAAATCAACACCACATGTAAAAAACACAGAGGCATTTCAATCACATTCAGGTGGACTCCAGGTCATGAAGGAATAGAAGGCAACAAAAGAGCGGACAAAGAGGCAAAAAAAGCCATCACAGACAGCCAAGGACAGCTAAACAATCCACCTAAAATCCTACACAAGGAGCTACCCCACAGTAAATCGGCACTAGGCCAATCTTTTCATGCAACATTAAAACTACTGTAAGGAATGGATAACTCCTGAATACAGATTATGAATCACATCATGTGACTTATGTCACAAGGACTTTCGCATATGTCTTGTTTTAGTATCTTTCAAGCCACTCAAGTGGCCTCCATCATTGTGGCACACATTGTCCTTAGAACAGTATAAATACAGTAGAATAACACAAAAATACATCATCTATTCCCCCAATGTCATACAGCCCCGAAATACTCCTATTCTAAACCCAAAGAATCTAGCTATCTTACACTACTTGCACAGGAAGTATGGACCGAGTCACCCAGATACGAACGTGCCAAACTTACCCTACCAGCAGCATCATCAAACAAATACCTATTGCTGACGTGCACTCTGTCTCGGAAACACACATCCATTCTCACCCAGCTGAGAACTGCACATATACCTCTTGCCAAGCACTTGCATTGTATGGGCAAAGCAGAATCACCCTTATGTCCCACATGTCACGAACACGACAAAACTGTTATCCATTTCATTTTACTATGTCCAGCTTTTGTAGCCCCATGGAGGGTGATGCAAACTTCTTTGGGGCCCATAGCACATGACCTGTCAAAGATTCTTAACTTGCCCACAGCACTGAAGCCGCTCTTCCGATATATTGAAGATACCAAGAGATTCCTTCACCCGGCCCCCTGATACTCGTTGTCTACCACTCACCACGTCACTACGTCAAAGCCCACCCAGCTACACACCCATCTATGCTAGGTCACTGGACCCCCCATTCATTTAATATATTGTACTTTCGATTTCTATATCCCTTAGTTTTCAACATTACCCTCGCATTGAAGCCCATTTAGGGGACCTTCACGCAGTTGTCATCGTCACACTTATAAATTAGCATAACAACACAGTGGTTTATTACAGCACACATACTCTCTGACATATGGTTTGCCACAATGGAGAATAAAATAGGATTTAAAAAAAAAAAAAAAAATTTGGTGGAGGTAGAAGTGAAAGGAAGTCAGATTGGTGGATGAGAGCTGCTCAGCTCTCAGGCTGAATTTGGCAGCACAAACAGAAATTGTCTATGGACACTATCAGGAACTCAATATGGTGCTTCAGTCCAATAACAAAGTATCATTTTTTCATCAATCTGGACAATATCTCTTGATCAAAATATTTTTCCTTTTTTTTAAACCTTCCTTTTATGGAAATTACACTGCTATCTTCACTAAAATTTATTATGTAAAAAAAGTAATCAAGAGGAATTAAAGTTCCATACATAAGAAACATTCAGTAATTTACAGTCCCCCAGGGATTCCGAGGAGTCCGAGCGGATCCAAGCAGAGTCCGAGGAGTCCGAGCAAATTCTGAGTGGAGTCCGAGGAGTCTGAGCAGATTCTGAGCAGAGTCCAAGGAGTCCGAGCATATTCTGAGTGGATCCAAGCAAATAAGACACAAATTGGCTGGGAAAATACTTCTGTTAAGGTTTTGTTAAGGTTTTGTTAAGGTTTTGTTAGGGTTTTGTTGAGGTTTTTTTAAGGTTTTGTTAAGGTTTTTTGTTAAGGTTGTGTTAAGGTTTTTGTTAAGGTCAGGGAGGTATATAGTTTGTTAAGGTTTTGTTAAGGTTTTTTTAAAGTTTTTTTAAGGTTTTGTTAGGGTTTTGATAAGGTTGGGGAGGTATATAGGTTCCAGTCTGAGCAAGTCCGAGTGAGTCCGAGCAGTCTGAGCAGATTCTGAGCAAATTCTGCTTGGAATACACTCAAATACACTCAAAAAGTGCTCGGACTCGCTCAGACTCTGCTCGGATCTGCTTGGACTCTGTCGGATTCCCTGGGGGAGTGTAAAGACCTCGAAACATTTTATCTCACCAGAGCGTGTTGTTTAAATGGCTTCCTGCAGAGTCTATAAAGCTTCAATTTTAGCTTTTTTAATTTAGCACTTTTGGCAGGGATTACTGTCACTCAGCAACATCTATACCTCCTACAAACATTTAAAACCTCAAATTAAATTGTTTTGATACTTATGATGTAATAAAACCACCCAGGCTGGGCTGCAAGCCATTGTTGAAAGCACAATTTCCATGGGTCACTTATTTGAGGGTGACCGTGATGTCACGCCATGATGTTATGGTACATCACACTGCCTGAGATTGCTGACCCCCACAAAAACGGCCATAAATGGTTGTTTGTGTACTATCTAAATTGCCCAGTTTTCATTCAAATAAGCATCTAGAGATGGAACAAGATATATGAACAGGGAATAACAAGAAAATAACAAGAGGGTGGAGCTAAGAACAGTGTCTTTCTTGTCATTTAAAAATTAGTCTATGTTTGACCAACATCAGGACCCTAATGGTCTCTGGTTTAAGACTAGCGCGACAAAGAGAAATAGTATCCCAACCACCTGAGAAAATGTGCTCTACTGCGACAGCAGATCCTAACACATGATTACAGCTGGTTCGGAAAACCTTGTTGGGTTGAGTTTTTTTTGTTGATTTTTTTTTTTGATGGCCCCGACCTAATTTGGAAAACCTGTTGCTAAGGGTCTCAATTTGGAGCACGGGGTCATATGGCCAAATTATATGCAGCGATGGCAACAGTGAGCGTCTGCATGATTCACAAATGCAAGTTTCATTTTCTGTTAGTTTCATCTACATATCACAGTCTTTACTATGAGTCAACCCCCTCCGTCTTATAATAATTCAATACAACCTCCTCAATATGTGTTTGTTGAGGATAATCCACCCTCACCATCTCTAAGTGACCTCGAAGTTGAGGCATTTGGTGCGTAATGAGCATTTTATTGATCATTTACATACTAAAACTAAAAAAAGGGTATCAACTTGCCCCAAGACGGTCTATACAGCCACCTATCCTCTTTTCTCAAGACAATCACCTTCATTTACCCTGGTCTCAGCCCACATACACCCCAAACCTTGTCCCTTCCAAGTCTAATTCCCCACCCACACACCAACAGCCTGCCACTCCCACACCCCCAGGCCTCAGCACCCTTGAGACATTTACTGGCAGCTCACACACCTTCATCTACACACAGCCACAACATGTCGGTTCCACATGCCAAGCCAACCTGCATGATGAGCTGACACTGTCAACACCTACTGTGTGTGACCAAGTCAAAGTAGTGTCAGGTCACCAATCCACGGGTGCTAAATCTGTAAACACAATGACTTGTAGTCTAGACATACCTGAGGATGATGAGGAAATCAAGTTTGAGCTCATTGTGTGGGCAGTCAAGCCTCTGAAGGCTGTCACAGCTGTCAGGGAAAAAAAGGTGAAGGTTGCAAAGGTTGACCCAATAACATTTGGGCCAGCCAACTCGAATACTGGGATTGACTGGGAGAGTTACTTAGAGATCCTAGCTGATCTTCTCAAAACTAAACCTCTCTTCCTTGTTGTTCATTCCTTTGAGTGGAGATGGTTGAAGCCTGCTAACTCTCCCTGGCTCCTTCTTCAGGCTCCTGCTGCGTACGCCTCTCTTATCCACCAACTTCGAGCACCACCAAAAAATGCCTCGGTGATAGGACTGAAAGTTGAATACCTATGGATTATTCAATTTTTCATAATATTATTCTTCAATTGAATCAACAAGATCAATAACCCAACCATGAATTAATCTACAAATTGATATTGTAAGGGTCAAAAGTGTTGACTACACTTGTTGATTAAACTGGAAATTGCATAGTATTAAAAATGTTAAAGCAGCAGATAACTATGATCTGAATTGATCTATTTATCATACTGTTAAATAACACTACAAAAAGTTCAGACTCTAACCATACAAAATCCATAATGGTCAAATGAACTACTTGCAATCTAAAGTAACTATCAAGTCTACAACTATGAAGGATTGTTATACAAGTCCTAAGGATAACATCAAGTAAAATATCAATAAAAGGTCCTACAATAATGAAGCATGTGATAGCATGTGATATCATGTGATAGCATGTGACATTCTGTCACATTCTGTCACATTTTTGTGACATTATGAAACATATGACATCATTAAACAATGCTCAGTCATCTAGAAACAAGACATGACATCATAAAACAATGCTCAGTCATCTAGAAACAAGACATGACATCATAAAACAAGACAGATCTATATCATCCAAAAACAAGACATGACATCATAAAATAGCATCAGTAATCATAAAACATAGACATGACATCACAGACTCTTACCTAATTTTGTTTCTCATTTATGTATAAAAGTAGCTAGAAAGCACCAGTAAAATTAGTGAATTTGCACTCTTCCTTTCTTTCCCAAGTTTCAGCGCTCTGAATTGGCACAAGTTAGAATTGGAATTACAAGTGGACTTGCTTTGCTTCACTCAGTTCAAAGGGTATTAAATCCTAAAGGGGCTTACCTTTGTTCTGTGTAAACCAAGAATATTAAATCCTTTAGGGACTTGTCTTGGAAGCAAGGATATTAAATCCTTTGTCAGAGTCTGAGGAGAAATCCTTGTACTATAAAGCTGTCTCACAGTCTGCCTCAGGGACTTTAAATCATTTGTTGTGGATAGTCAAAGAATATTAAACCCTAAAGGGGCTTGTCTTTGTACTACCAAAATTGGTTATCATATAGACAAAGGATATTAAATCCTATAGGGACTTGCCTTTATTCTATCAAAAAGCACTATATAATAGTCTAAGAAATTGGACTATAAACTTGTTATCAGAATCATAGTCTAGAGAAATTTGGACTTTAAAACTTGAATCATAGTCTAGAACATTTGGACTTTAAAAGTGTATTGTTGCTTTATTCAAGAGTATACTGGTTATACTTTCAAGGAAACCCCAACTTGCACAAAAACAGAGTTTGTTGGTCATTAAAATTATTGGTTTCTGGATTTGTTGTAGACAAATTCCTAAAAATGGTAATCCTTTGATTACCTTGCAAAAACAAATTCAATCACATCATCGGGATCCTACATTATTGTAAGGATGGAGCAGCCCCCTCAACAGCCAATTGATCGTACAAAGCCATGGTCCTCATCCGCTCTGGTCCCAACCCCTTCCAGTGTATTCAGCCTGGAGGAAGATGATGACAAGGATGATGAGCGGAAAAGAAAAAAGGTATTTGCATGAGAAATAAAAATGTAACATTACTTATTCTCAGGCAACCCGGTTTGATGATGACCATCTAACTGAGATTGAGACAAAGTATGCAGCTGGAAACTGTGACATCCACCCTGACAAAGAGTGTTTCCATCACCGTCCAACTGACAACCATTTTGAGCTTACACGCGCTCGAAAGATATTCTGGGCTGCCAAAATTGTATGTTGTGTTCTTATTTGAAGACTTTCAAATTTTTAATAATTCTTTAGTGGGATGGCAAGGCCTCTATTCTTGTTCCTCCACTTTCTTCAAATTTATTCAATCCAAAGTCAGCTACAAAGGTTCGAAAAATCCCATCCACACCAATAGAATCAACTGTACAGCCTGTACTTGTCCCAGCTCATCCTCCTATGACCCCAACCCACCCTCACATGGCTGGGTACCCTTATATGTACCCACCATATGGCTATTCACCACCTCTACCTGCACCATTTCATATGTATTCACCATCTATGTTCCAGCCACCACAACCACCCAGTTTCTACAGTCCAGGACCATCTTCCCACATGAAGAGTAATCCTCAGGATAGATGAGAACCTCGCTCATCTCCTCCTCACTCATCTCCTCCGCCAGCAGGAGGTTCTGTTGATGCATTTTGTGAACAATACAAGCTCAAGGATTCTGTTTGTTCTGGTTTGAAGGAACTTGGTTTTGAAATTGGTGATGATCTATCCTCAGTGAAGGATTACCAGTGGGAACATGTTGGAATTCCTCCTCTTACCACCCTCGCATCATCAAACTTTATGGGAAGTACAAGGTATTCTTGCGGGATGCTTAGCCATCTGTGGTGAGGCAATTTGCTTATTCTCATTATAATATACTCTCCTTTTTTACTCTTGATAGTTGAAACTTGACCAAGATACCCCTAAACCCTTTCATATTCAGATTTTTTTCTAATTAGTAATTCCTAGCCTCTTACCATTGTGATTCCCTTGTTGGTCACATAGTTAGTGAAGTATCAATATTGTTCTAATAAATTCAATTCACTGTATATATTTGATGAAGAGAAATAATCTAAAGATATCCTGAATGTGCAAACCATCCTTTTTCCATTTCTGCTGTGACATGCCCACAAGCTTCCAAAAGATCAAGTTCTGGTGTCTCACTGGCTAACATGCATCTCCAGTGTCATCTAATCCAGGCCTTAACTATAAGCCTTGTTAGCAATTTTTTGTGCCAGTATTCCACAGAGAACTCCTCACACACCTGAGCTGAAGCTCTCCTCAGTCAGATTCAAATCAGGTGAATAAGGAGGGAGGAAGAGGAGTACACAAGCTAATTTTATTTCAGTTTTACTGGAGAAGAAACAGGTATGAGACTCAAACCTTGTGCCTCAACCATTTCATGCAAATATTCACTTTTGTGAATAGCACAGTTATCCAAAATAAGCATGCTACAATCTTGTGGGTATGGATTCATTTGAGGGAGCTGAACAGATATCAGTAGAATGTCAATATGTGGAAGTAAATATACACACAATTTCTTCTACAATAAAATCAAAGAACTGGTCACCATCAACAGACCCTTGAACTACACGGGTTCCAACAAATCCTGTAACACTGAGTGCAGCAAGGAGGCTATACCAATCACCTTGCACAAAGTCAGCATCAATTATTGCACAATGACCTTTAGGTGCATGGCCATGCTTCCGAAAAATTGTCTGCCCATCTTTGCTGGATTCATCTACAGTGATAATCATAGAGGCAATCAGATTGTCCCTTGCAAATTCCCAGAATTCCTCCCTTGCAACCTCACCCCACCCTGATGCAGCTTTCCAAAGCAGCTTATATGTAATTCCAACATCACGCATGAGAACATGAATTGATGCTTTCGAGATTGATAGCTCATGGGCAATTGCTACCCAATCTTGGATTTCATCCAGATACATTTCAGGAGCCTCCTGCAGCAGTGCATTTAGGATATGTGGGCGCCCCCAAGACGGATTGGGAGGAGGGATAACAGAACCATAATTCTCATGATTTGCCCTCCAATGCTGAATGCTTCTCTTGGAAACTCCAAATATCTCTGCAACATCACATTCATCGGGAAGATCTCCATTGTCAAGCAGGAAGAGGACACGGTTCTTGATGTCTTCACTGATGTGATGATAAACCATATCTAGTGTATAGTACGACAATGATGATATTATGATAATGTATCAGTAGTGCTTGCAGACCGGCTTGCCGTCACCGTGGCCATATGACCCCACACTCCAAATTGAGATGCTTAGCAACGGGTTTTCCAAATTAGGTTGGGGCCATCAAAAAAAAAAATCAACAAAAAAAACTCAACCTGACAAAGGTTTCTGAACCAGCTGTAAATGTACTGTCAATGAATTTATGAAGTTAGGATACATACCAGGGATGGAAAAAAAATCCCGTGCAAGATGATAGAGGTTCAGGAATTGTGCATGCTGCCCATACCACCATTGGACTGGGTCACAGTGCTGGAAGTCTTCTTGTGATAAACTCCAGAACTCTGATAATTCATCAACAGGGGCACACTTACACTGGAACCTTGCCATGAAATTCTTTTGAGGTGATCCATTGGACCAAAATACAGTGCTTGTTGACTTGGAGGTCACTGAAAGCATTGAGGCAGATGGAGTAGATGGAAGACAAGTAGATTCTGGTGTATTCTGAAGTGAGCTATATTTGGCATGGAAGTGCATACAGAGATTGAGTCTGGCAGCCTCTAGTTGATCCAAGAGAGTCATGTCTCCAGCAAATTCATCTTTCAAAGCTTCATAAGATATATGTGGATCTAAGACTAAAATATTGTGAGTATATAATAATAGCAATAAAATGTAAGACTTAGTACATGATGACCAGAGATAATACAGAGACTGGTCAATTTTGTAATAATAATCAATCATAGCAATGATCTAATGACGTGTCAGAAGAAATTATTGATGCAGAGGCAGATTATTTCGATGAACCTTGCTCTGGATATTGCAAGCCTCCAGAGTTGACCAGACTGCAGCCACCATATTTTCTCCTGAGTGTTGTCCAATTAACTCCTGGAAGTCAATGAGTAGCTCTTCTGGAGGAAATATGAGCCATAGATACATAAACAGTTATTTAGACACTGCCCCTCATTTGTGATATAATGGGCTACAATGGCCAGGAAAGCATAGAAATTGCTGGATGTCCAGGCGTCAAGAGAAAGGCTGACTTTTTTTTTTTTAATTTTTTTAATTTTATTTCCAATTTAAGTCCTGTGGGGCTATGCCCTATGTCGGACTGCTACTTTGTACTCTACTAATCTGGACCCCTATTGATATGTGATGAATTGCTGGCTATGTGAACAAATGGTGACCTTCTGAGAAGATGTGCGCAGGTGTAATTAAGTGGAGGGAAGGGTAAAATACATAAAGTGAAACGGGCCAACAGAGTTCCGTTGAAGTTCTGTTGAAGGGTCTTCCTTGTGCTACTTTTTGAGCGGGTCTAAAGGCTGACTTTGCCCTCCAAAGCCTGCCAGGTAAAACATAAGAAACAGATGTCATGATGTCAGGACCAAGAAGCCTTACCGCAAACAAGGCCTTTATTGTTACGGCGACTATAAGCTTGCACTCGCATTTGGTGCTGGGCTGATAGACCAAGTAACTAGGGAATTAGATACAACTGCAATCATATTCAATGAGGTAGGACTGAGGACGGTGCATTCTGAGCAAGCTGTGTAGATTAAGACCGTAGGAATACAGAAGGTCTAAACTAAGGATCATGGCTATGGGTATGGCTCTTATATACTAGAAGGTCGAGTCAGAGATAAAGGGATGGTCCGTGCTAGGGATACAAGTTGGTACGAGTCAAAGATAAGGGGAACAGGAGTGATGGATATATATAGTACAGGGCAAAGGGCAGGTTGGGGAGCAATGATGTAAAGGGGCGTCAATAGGGAAAAGGGGAGAAAGAAATAGGGGGGGCCGTGAGCGTACCAGACGTTCATAACATTAGCCCACTGTTAGCCTAAAGATTGTCCTCGATTTTATTGTTCTTGAAGTATTCGGCTAATTCTTGCTTCTGTTGTTCTTCTTCTTGTTGGTCAAGTTGCAAATTGATTTTGATCTTGTGTTCCGAAAGTGTAAGAATTTGTGCCATTTTGAGTGCTTTCGCAGCGGTGTTAATATCTTTCCAAGTTCGGGTATTGGCTTGATGACTTCCATAACAAGGGTTGTAGATAACCCAAAGGAGAGACACAAATTGTTTAGTGGTGATTCCAGGAAGTTCAATAGTGTTGAATATGTTGGTTCCTTGAATTCTAGATTGTGCTACCATGTTTCCATCAGCTAGGTCTTCGTCAACAAATGTTAGTTGTTCTGCGAGCCAAATGGATTCTCGGTCGAAGAAGTATCGATGGACTTTGAAATGAATGTGGCGAGCGGCAGGTGCAAGAGCCATAGTGTAGAAGAGGTGGTAAGGAAACAGAAGGGATAAATTGTGAATTCTTATAAGGAGAAAAAGAGTCAGAGATAGGGGGGAGTCATAAATATGAGGGGAGATATTCTTAGCATATGACTCAGTGTTCTCCGGTAAGGTTACCATCTTCATCTCCATCAACATCATAGAATCTGGTTCCGTAGATGTCGGGATCAGTGTCTTCAACTTTAGATTTGCATCGGCAAGTATTGCCATCTGTTTGTCCGCGGCACCAGGTGACGTGATCGTAGAAAAGGGGAAGTCGACAGTGAGGACAATGTTCAGGTTCTTGTTGTTGTTGTTTGGGAAGAGGGGCTGTCTTCTTCTCTATTCTTGGGGCAATTGCTAGGCCAGTGTCCAGGGGCCACTCATTTACAGACAGTGCATTTATAGGCGCCACATTCTTGTTTGCGATGTCCAAGAACGCCGCATTGAAAGCATTTGGGTTGACTAGTAGGTGCTCGTGGTGTATATGGAATAGACTGAATAAGAGGGATATTGGCTTCGGACAGTTGTTGAGTAAGGGGTTGGGGACATATACGAGTTCCAGTTTCTTTGGAGGGGTCAATAAGGGAAATGTTATTGGGGAACGTAGCAGGGGAGTTAGGAGGAACAGGGATCCAAAGGTTGACAGTTGGAGTCATCAGAGTTAGAGTTTGTTCGATCCGTTTAATGAGTCCATTGATTTCAAGACGAGGAATGAGTTGTCAAATATTGTGTTCTTGAGTTGCATTTGTTTGTTGTAATTCTTGTGCCATTTTAATAAGGCCTTCAGCCATCCTTTCTAAGTTGGTGGCTTGGGGGATTACCAGTCGATGGTGGCAGTAAGCAATATCAAAGGTTTTGAAATCGGAATCGTGGGTCCAATCCCAAAGGTGGTCTCATATATAGGTTCGGTAGTGAGAATATGTGGGGAACTGAGAGTCGAATATTTGGGTAATATCTTGGGTTTTAAACTGTGGGTTGGTGGTAGTGGAACTTGTGGGAGAAGATGGGGGGAGAGGAAATTGTGTGGCTAGGAACGTGGTGTGTACATTAAGGGGTTCATTTTCAAGAATAGTGGCGAGGGATGTGGCAGTGCTGAGGGTAGATGTGGACGATGGGGTTGTAGAAGGAGTAGTCAGGGGAGGAATATTTTCTTTGTTATCTTTGTTAGAGTCGATGTCGAGCTTTGTAGCTTTGAAGAAGTTCTTGTGAATTGGTGACATTTTGTTCGGGTTCCCAAGTGTTTTCTGCAGTTGAATATCCTTTCCATTTTATAAGAAAGGTGTATCCTCTTCCCTGTTGTCTATGAGTGATTATTGACTCAACTTCGTACTCCAGTGGCCTTCGATAAGGTCAGGAGGTGGTTGTGGGAAGTTATCGCCGTAGACTCCATTTGTCTTGTAGGGGGAAAGTAGTGTGATATGAATAACTGGGTGGATTCTCCAGGAGTGAGGTAGTTCCAGGCGGTAGCTGAGGGGATTTAGAACTTCTATGACTTTGAAGGGGCCTTCTCACTTGGGTGCCATTTTCTTGGTTTTGTATCATAGTTTAAGGTATTGTGACTCAAGCCACACCTTATCTCCTATCTTGAATGGGGTGAAACCTCAGGTAATGCGTTTGGTCATGACTTGTCATGCGAGTTCATGGGCCACGTTGGCTTCTTTCCAAGTTTCTTGGAGATTAAGGAGTCGTTCTTGGGTGTCTGGGATGTTGGTTCTAGGAAATGCGGTGGGGATAGCAGTTGGGTTATAGCCCATTTGGAGGAATAAGGGAGATTCCTTTTGTGTAGTGTGCGGTTTGGTGTTGTAGGAGAATTCAAGGGTAGGGAGGTATTGTCGCCATTGGTCAGGGTTATTTGCGCAGAAGATAGATAGATAAGCTTCAATCTCTTGATTCACTTGTTCTGTAGCTCCGTCTGTCTGTGGGTGATGGGCTGTGCTCATGACTAGGTTGATACCGAGGAGTTGTCCTAATTCCCAAAATACATGGGAAGTGAATTGGGGGCCTCGATCGGAAATAGCTTTGTCTGGTAGTCTGTATATTTTGTAGAGTGAGTCAAGTAAAATGGAGGCAGTTCCATTAGCATCGATTGTTTTGTGGCAGGGAGTTAGAATTACCCCCTTCATAGACCTGTGGTCAACCACGACCATGATAGAGTCAAAGCCGTCAGAGGGAGGGAGATCCGTGATGAAATCCATAGTGATTAAAGAGAAGGGTCGGAGTTGTTTGGAACGAGTAGGCTGCAAAGGAGGAGAAATAGGGTGTCAATTTATCTTGTGTTGTTAATAGATGGTGCATCCATCAACATAGTTTCAAATAAATGTAGCCATTCCAGGCCACCAGTAGTCTCATTGAACTAGATTCTGAGTAACAAGGCGTCCAGGGTGTCCAGCAGGAATAGAGTCATGATGTTTGCGAACAATTTCTTGGCGTAAATTCATATTGTCGGGAACATAACAGCGGTCTTTGTAGAAGACCAGGTTGCCATTGGTTCACCAGTCGCTAAGGGCAGAGCACATAGGGAGGGGTCCACCATGAAGGAGTGCTTGTAGCGCAGTTTTAACGACATCATCCATTTCTTTTGTAGTGGTTATAAGGCCTTGGAGTTCCATATCAATAGCATGGACAAAGAGGTTGTCAGGAAGTAAAGTGCAGTCTTCATTGTTGTTTTCCATTCCAATCGTAAGGTCAGCGTGTTGTAAAAGGGCGTCAGATTGGATCATCTGGGTTCCAGGGATGTGTGTGAGATGGATGTCAAATTCTGATAGAAAGAGGCTCCATCGAGCCTGTCATCAGTTGAGTTTTTGAGCAGTTTTAAAGTAGGTCAGATTTTTGTGGTCAGAGTGTATGGTGACTGGGTGTGGGTTTCCCATTAGGTAATGTCGCCATTCTTTAAGAGCTCATATAATTGCTAGTAATTCACGATCATAGATTTCGTAGTTTCATTCTGTGTTATTGAATGACTTGGATAAATATCTACAAGGGTGCCAGTCTCCATTGTTGTCTTGTTGTTGTAGTACTGCTCCTGAAGTGTATTTAGAGGCGTCCGTTTCGAGTTTGAAGGGTTTTGTTGCGTTGGGCATTTGGAGGACTGGGGATTTGGTAAATTTCCTTCTTAGTGTTTCGAAAGCCTGGTTTTGTTCAAGTGTCCATTCGAATTTTGTGTCCTTCTTGAGTAGATCATTAAGAGATCTTGTTAAATTGCCATATCCATTGATGAAACGTTGGTAGTAGTTGCCAAAGCCTAAGAAGGATTGTACTTCTTTTACTGAGGTTGGTGAGGGCCAGTCGGCGATTCCAGCAAGTTTTACAGGATTTATAGCAAGTTTGTTTTCTTCAATGACTAGTCCTAAGAATTCCACTTTGTTTGCCAGAAAGCGCATTTCTCCGGTTTGAGGTAGAGGTCATTGTCAGCGAGGCATTGTAAAATCCTGCGAGTGTTTTTGATGTTGTCGGCAATCATTTTGGTGAATATGAACATGTCATCCATGTAGATGACGATCCATCCTTCCATAGTTTTGATTACAAATATATTGTCCATCATTGCTTGAAATGTGGCAGGGGAGTTGCAAAGTCTGAAGAACATGACTGTGGGTTTGAATAGTCCTTTGTTGGTTTTGAAAGCCGCTTTCCATTGGTCTCCGTCTCAGATGCGTACATTGTTATAACCCCAACAGATGTCTAATTTGGTGAAGTATTTGGCGCCTTTGAGTTTATCAATGAGTTTGGAGATGAGGGGGAGTGGATAGGTATTCTTGACTGTTCCTCCGTTTAGTGTTTGATAGTCCTGTGCTGGGTGGGTTTTCTTTAAGGAATTTGTCCAATTCGATTTGTTCCGGTAGTGTGAGTGGGTAGACTTTACAATCGTGAGGTATGAAGTTGTCTTTAAGATCAATGGCATGATCGTAGGGTCTGGCTCCAGGGAATCGTTCCGCGGTTTCTTTGTCGAAGATACACCAATAATCCATAAGTTCCGCTGGTATCATTTCTTCCAGGGTTTTCTCATCTTTCTTTGCATTTTGTTCACTTGCTAAGGCAGTAGAGACATTGGTTTTGTTGACCCAAAGTTCATTGTCTGTGACATAGTTGATAAAAGTGGCGACCAGTTCAGTTTCTCTGTCGTCGAGGTTAAGTTCGATGGTTTCATCTTCATTTTCCACTTTTAGAAGTGTTGAATTGAGGGGGAATTCCTCATCTTTGACTTCTTCTATCATGGCTTTTGGGAGAGTTGGAGTTTCAAGGATTTGGGTGACTTGTTCTCTTTTTCTCCAGTCAGGGGAATCACTTCATTGAGGTTCATTCTTCTTCTTTCTTCTCTCTTTCCATTTTTCTATCGTCTTTCTCATTTCTTCTTCTACTTCGTTGTATTGTGTCTCTTTCTCCTTTTTCTTCAATTCTTTGTTGATTTCTATCCTATTTAGGGTGGTAGTATGGGCATCTCGTGTTTCTTGTAGTCGTTGTCGGTTCCTTCAGTTGTAGGTCAAGGCAAGTTGGTGTTTTCCCATTGGGAGGTGCATCCATCCAGTTTCCCAATCTACTTGAGGGTTATGGGCTTGGAACCAGGGGAGTCCAAATATAATGTCAGTGCTTGCAATTGTGACGATGTGGAGTTGTTCCATCATCCAACTATCACCTTGTTGATATCTAATCCAGGTGTAATGCGTGATTTTCCCATTTGAGTTCGGGGATCCATCTGCGTTTCGAGAGAGTATGGGTTTGTCCAGGGGGTATAAAAGTACTTGGTGTCGTTTGGCGAAGCCGGCATTCATGAAGAGTCCTCCGGCTCCAGTATCCATAAGAATTTGGGCATCAATGATTTTGTTCTCTTTCTCAGTTTTGCACGTAATGGGAGTCTGTAAGATCATAGATTGTTTCCCATCTTGGCTACTAATACAGAAGAAATCATCAGCAACACAGACATTGAAACTGTGTGCTTGCCTAAAAATCCTGATCCTTGACCACTTTGTCTATTAACTTCTCCTTTTCTTCAGTAGCCATATCTTCAACTAAATTGTGTATCATAGCTCAAGCGGTGGCGGCTGTTTTCTTGAATCCATTAAATTTCTTGTAGCTGCTATCATTTGGTTTGATGTAGTTTGAGTTTGTGTTTGGGGCATTGTTTTGCTTGGAACGGCATTCACAGGTGAAGTGTCCTATCTTCTGGCAGTGGAAACACCTTCGTTTTTTCATATGTTGTTTGTGTTCTTCTATGGTGAGGCGATCGATCTCGGTTGTGTTGATATCCATAGTGTTGGGATCATGATGATGATTAACATAGCGTGGCGCAGGGTAAGCCTTTTTGGCCTGTGGGGTATTTCTGGTTTTTCGCTGAGTTATTTCCTTGCATCATTTGTACTGGAGATCGAATCAAGAGGCTTTAGCATACCAGTCCATGATGGTTGAGGGGACAGTCTCAAGTCCGTAAATTTTCTGGAGGAGAGAGGTGTGGATTCCTTCCGAAAAATAATCGATGAGAGTTTTGTTGTCTTTGATCTTGGATTGTCCTGCAAGGATTCTCAACTGTGCAATATAATTGTCTACTGGGTTGGCACCTTGTCTGAGTTGGCGTAGTTGGCTTCTGGCTTCTCCTTCGGCGTCAGCGGCTGAGAATGATTCCTTAAGTTTTATGATGAAGTCAATGTATTTCCCAAAGTCTGGGGGATTAGAAGCGAGACATTTGTCAAGGAAGGATTCTTTCCAAGTTGTAGCAGTTCCGCCAGTGAGGAATGAAAGGACAAATATGATTTGTTTGCCATCAGAATCATAGATCTTGTCATTGAGAGAGAGGTATACTCAACAGTCCTGAAGAAAGGACAGGAGTCCATCCCAATCTCCATGGTATGGCTGCGGGGGGTTGATGCGTACTTCTTTAGACATGTCATTGTCATCTTCATTATCACTTGTGATGTCCCAATCAATTTTCGGTTGTTGAACAGGAGTCTTGGGTCCAAAAGCGGTGGGTGGTAATGGAGCGGGTGTTTGGAATGGGGAGGGGGCAACGGGTGGTGTAGGTACTGGGTTTTTGACTTTTCTTGAGGTAGAAGGCTGGGGGGTTGGTGATGGCTGAGGAACTGGTTGATCTGTTGGTCGAGAGGTTCTTCCTACTTGTTCTTGTCTTGGCTGTGTTGTAGAGCTGTGGCTCATACACTTGGGCTCGGGAAGGTTTTCTTTGAGAGGTTCTTCGTTGTCGGTGTCGTATTGACTACTTCCGGTTGTGTCTTGTTCTTCTGATGACTCAATAGGGGCTTTGAATTTGCCCTGTGATGTTGTGGTGTATTATTTTCCTGGGATCCATTGGTATTGGCAACCACACGATCTTCTTATGACTCCATTGATGTAGGCAATCACACAAGTTCGGTATGACTTCATTGGTATAGGCAACCACACGAGTTTTGAGGTTGTTGGCTAGTGTTTGTTTTGGTGGGCTCCAGAGGGTAAGGTTCATCTGCGCTTTAGAGAAGTGGACGCAAGAGTAGTTTAGACCTTTTTTACAGCAACTATAAGCTTGCACTCGCGTTCGGTGCTGGGCCGATAGACCAAGTAACTAGGGACTTAGATACAACTGCAATCATATTCAATGAGGTAGGACTGAGGACGGTGCATTCTGAGCAAGCTGTGTAGATTAAGACCATAGGAGTACAGAAGGTCTAAACTAAGGATCATGGCTATGGGTATGGCTCTTATATACTAGAAGGTCAAGTCAGAGATAAAGGGATGGTCCGTGCTAGGGATACAAGTTGGTACGAGTTAAAGATAAGGGGAATGGGAGCGATGGATATATATAGTACAGGGCAAAGGGCAGGTTGGGGAGCGATGATGTAAAGGGGCGTCAATAGGGAAATGGGGAGAAAATAAATAGGGGGGGCTGTGAGTGTACCAGACGTTCATAACATTTATCTCCTCTACAGTCTCATGAAAACAGTCAAAAACCATGCACAAGCATGTGAGGCAATGGATTTCATTGTTGATGGGAACAAAGTTGGCTTGACCTCTTGACACATGCTTGAACTCCAGCTCCTGAGGGAAGGAGGTAAGAAATTGGTGTGATTGAAAAAACATAGAGAAGCATTATTGCTCAACGACATGTGAGCAGGCTCTGGACAGTGAAGGAGGATGAGATTTGTGGTTGCGCAACTGGTTAATAAGCCAATGCAACAGAGTAAATTTACAGCTGTTCACAGACAGCTTGAATGGGTATCTATCCATAAATATGCTGGCTCATTATTGAGGAGAAAAGGCTCTGATGGTATGGGCAATTACCCATCGGACCTGTCCATACACCCATATGCTTACAGTGACCATGCACAACTCTAGACATTACCTTCATACTTGTTAAGTTTAGACAAAGGAATAATGTCGGAGTAACTCCAGAACGGAACCAGAACAAGTAACGGAAAGGACTTTGGCCTCAGCGTATGTGCTGTGCCGCCCAGCTCCTACAATGTCCTGATTTTGGAACTGGAAGAGAATAGAAAGACCAAAGACCTCAGTGACTTAGAGGATGAACAAGAGGAGGAAACTAAGTTGATATTTGAACTGAGGAAAACATACAAGTTTTGAGTACTTAAATAATAAAAGGAATAGCAACCGAAATATAAAGGATAAATATAAAGTGCTGCATTCTGCTCCTGGAAGGTCCTGCATCCTTGGGTGAATAATCCATAGCAGGTGTGCTGACTGATAGTGGGAAAGCAATGACAAAGAAATAGTGGTTGTGGCGAAGATGTGGTATTAGGTTTGGAGTATCGTTGGAGGAGCTGGAATGATACAGTGATGTACCAGCAGTGAGGACAGACCACAAGTAGTATGTAGTTTGTGAGGTTGATGTAGTTCTCTTTGGTAGGTGATAGTGAGGTTTTATGAGGTGCGGAGGTTCACTTTAAAGTGCGAGATAATGTGCAGAAAAAGCAAAGTTTGCAGGATGATTTTGAAGGAGTGCAAGAGTAGCTTAGCACAACGTTCCAAAGGTGGGATCAAAGCTGTGGTAATTTGTCCGTTCTCCTCCCTTTGCTTCCTCTTACTTGCTACTGCTAATAATATAGTAACTAGCAATAGCTAAGTGCGGAAAGGTGAAACAGAAATGTAAAATGCAGGTTAAAGTGGAGTCACATGGATCTGGTAATTTGATAATGAAACATAGGAGATAAGAGCCAAATAAAAGGAGACAAGATAAAAATAAAGTGATGAGTAATACAGTCACCTGAGTGACCTTTGTTGGAGTCATGTTTAAAGATTGCGAGAACAGCTGGTAACTGTGAATGATAATGTGAATGTTGGTGATGACTGCAAGTATCTGCAATGATCTGTGAGTATTCTGCAATGATCTGCGAGTATGTGCAATGATCTGCAATGATCTGCGTTGACCTGTGATGACCTGTGATGACCTGCAATGATCTGCAAGTATCTGCAATGATATGTGAGCATCTGCAAGCATCTGTGAGCATCTGCAAGTATACTGTGAAGGTTGTGAAACCGCAAAAATGGTGTGTTTACATCCCTAGATGTCTCCTGGGTCCTATCAACAGAAAAGTCTCGGAGTTGGACGTAGGAGGAGTAGAACCAGAAACAAGGGAAAGTACTGGAACAGAGTACGGACTGCCAGAGACAACTCCAACAGAGCTGGATCGGAGTCACATATAATGGAATGTAACAATACTCCATTGTCTGGCCTGTGGACAACCCATCATGATACCACACAGAACCTGTTTCAGTAATGAAGCATAAAGTAAAGTGGTCATGTGAATAATGCTAGTGTTACCAAAGTTTGGTTCAGTTTGGTTCTTCAACTATTTTTGGAGAACTGAGAACCAAACCAAAAGGCTCCTGTTAGGGGATACCTTATTGTATTCACCTCTATGTATGCTTGGTATGTATTTACCCTCACTTACTCTATGATTGTATCCCATACCACATCCCTTCATCCTACTCCTTGTGTGCATCCTCTTATCATTGTAGTAGTAATCCCTTTGCTGATGACATCATAACTGATGTCATGTTTATATTTGGTTTTACTTCGCCCTACCTTCTATTACGTCCTAGCTGCATATAGTCAAATTAGCTCCCATGCTTGTAGTATATAGGCGTAAGATAACCACCTTTGTATTAAACTTGATTCCTGGGTTACACATCCTCTAACAGTTCCTGGCTGAACTGAACCAGAACCAGAACCAGAACTGAAAGAACTGGTTCTGTCAGTTCTGTTTGGTTCTAGAACCAGTTTGAACCAATGAACAGGTGAAAAATACCCCATTGCCAAGGGTAATTCATATTTATTCATCATTGCATTATTACTGTAGCCTAGAGGGTGCATTTTAAGCATGGGTTATGGTGGTGTGTGCTGTCACTGAGGATTCAGAAATGATGAAAACCCAGTTTGCACACAAGGGGAGTGGCAATGAGCATATATGGGACTGGGGGGTCTTCTGGGTTTGGGGGTGGCTTGATGGGGTGCATGTGCATGTGTGGTTCCTGTGCAGCCTCATCACCACCTTCGGCGGCTCCTCAGCTCCACTTCACCATTGTGAGGCTGCAGCAGCATTAACACTCCACCATGATAAATTTGTTGAATGTCTTAAATATGCAAAAGACAAAAAGGAGTGTGCATGTTACAGCCATATCGAGGAAAATTTGTGGAAAGCCCTTCATGATATTCCAACTAGAACAGAACTTGCTGTTTTGGCTCTTTATTCTCAAGCAGTTATCCATCCCTATATGGGAGCAATACAAAAAGATGCAAGTTTAAATGCTCTAGACCTTGGACCCTTGCATAAAAAGATTGAATCATTTTTGGTGTGAATTATAGAAGATCCTACATTTCTGGTTGGTGAACATGTTTCACATACAGTTGGGACCTTTGATGGCACACCTTGGCATTCACAGGAGGTTATTAATAAAATCAATAAGCTTGCACCAGATTTTCCACATCTTAAGCCAGCTTTAGTTGCATTCTGTACTGGAGCACTGGTGGCCTGGAAGTGTTTCACATCTGAATTTTCACCTGGTGGCTTAATTGATGAGGCTACACAGGAAGAAAGAGATTTAGCATGGATGCCTTCAACTAATGATATTAATGAAGGAGCACTGGGATCATTCCATGTTCTGATGTGGCATCAACCTCAACCTTACTCTTCTGCAATACAATGCACAGACAATGTTCTTCTGGAACAATACTGGGGCATTTATGGATGAAATGTTCTCAGATACAACTCATCAATATATCTGAGCAATTTCAAGAGAGAGAGATACTTCTAAGAAGGAGTGTCTTGAAGAAATTGTTCAGCATACTGAGGAGAAAATTGCCAAGAAGGTAGCTGCTAAAACAAAGTGTACAGAACATGCAGTTCAAGTTGCATATTGTATTTCCAAAGTTGCACTAATTTTTAAGGAGGATGAGATTGACAAGCTGAAAGGAGAAAAACTGAAGGATCATTTTCAGGCTTTCAAGAAAGCAGGTGCTCCAAATCTTGGCACAATTAACAACAAGTCAAAAGTTGCAGAGAAGAGAGAAGCTATCAAAGCAGCAATCAGATCATATAACAAGGGAGAATGGAAATTGTCATTAAAATATATAGATTCTGGAATACAGAATGAAGATGAAGGAGAGGTATTTGATGGATATAATGATTTTCACTCCTCAGATGAGAATAGTGGCTGGGAGGATGAATAGTAATTTAGTAATGCTAGTTAGATGAAGATTTCTACTTGTTCTCATTTTTGAACCATATTTTAGGTACTATTTCTACCTCTAAGCATCTTAAAGTGTTGTACAGCTTATAACTATACCATATCATGCTTTATACAGTCAAAAAATCTTGTGAAACAGTGCAGAACTCATTGAAAACATGTTGTACCAGGTTTTGTGACCATTTGTGTGACGTGACGTGACAAACATTGCCACGGCTATGGGGAGGCGCACCGCCCCTTTGAGTAGTGTGATATTTGCACTTGTTTGCTCCCTGCCAATTTTTCTTTGATAAATGGAAATCAGCTTTGTGGGCTCATATCACGTTGATTAAATAATATTGAAAGCCAAATCGCGTTGAAATTGTATTCTTCAGGAAGGTATGGGTTTCATTTTTGGAATTTTGGCTGCAGGCCCGAATTATTGTATTGATAAGTGGAGATTAGGGAGAAATAAAAAAAATCAAACCCATATCCCCCTGTGGCAATGGAAAATAAAAATGTTGACACACTCAACGGGGGTCTAATGCGAGGTAGCAGGGAGAAAAGTTGTTTTAGTTGTAGTCGCGAAAACCTAATTTACTGATTACATAATACGTGTCTCAGATGGTCGCGCTTTGCCACAAAAACAGCCTGATTGACGTGTCTGCTCCCAAATTACCTACTAGAACATACTAATATGTTACCCCTTTAGACTCTAATAACACATTAATTTTATATCCATTTATTTCCTCCAAAACTTCGTTTGCGAAGCCACTGAATAAAGGTTGGACCGATTTTCCACTTTTGAAGTGGCTGTGCAATGACTAAGCTGCCGCTTCTATTTGCAGACGGTGCGCCTCCCCACATATTACCTTGCTGTAAAGCAAGGTCTCACCGGGGTCTAAATTCAGGGTCTTTTAAGTTCACGTGAATAAACACAAATAAACACTCCACTGTGTTGTCCTGGTCTGAATTTGCTAAAGACACCGAAAGTTAAATGAAAGTTTGTAGTTATTTGTTTTAAGGCTTTAACAACCTCCTTAACATAATTGAAGCCACATTTAACGCCTTGAAAGCCTCAAAGACAAAGCTGACAGTTGTAAGTAACTTTCTCTCTCCCAATTCCCTCCAATTCTCATAAAAAAAAAACCCGTAAATCGAAGAAACGCAACCGCAATGAAACATGTGAGTTGGAAGTCACGATATTGCGGTCATGCGTTATTTGTTGATTTTGCAGATAGACATCTCTCATCGATAGACGTCTATCCCTCCTTTGCCATAAACACTTACGACACTCGCTTCCATCTGCCTCGACTGTCATGCGCTATTAAATAGTTCTCTCTTGGTTCAATGGCGGTGAGCTTGCTTACTGACGTCTGGGACCTCAGCGTGCTCATGATATTTGACAGTGCTATTGAGCGTTTTTCTTCGTGACCTTTTTAAAATCCTCCTATGTTCTTCATACATTGACTCCTTCCTTCCTATAGAACCAATCTTTAATCTCCCGCCGCCGGTATTGTCCTAAATCATTAGAGACAGCGATCATGGGTGAACCATACACGTTTGCCTTTACTATTTCAACAATTACCATACTAGCACTCTACGTTCATGCTAGCTGCTTCGTTTTCGCTCGATTCGAATCTGTAACATTGTCCCGAAACAAGCTGTATATGGGTGAGTCGCTCAACGTATTTGACTTTTGACCTCAATCATGCTAACCTTTTGTAGCGCATCACAAACCCATCGGTCGACCACCTTGCTCATACACCACTTTGGTCTCATCATCCAATCGTTCCAACCTTGCCATGTCTGCCCTGAGATCCTCAGATGGATGATGCATGAATAAAGCCGGGTCAAAGTCCCTCAATATACGAATCGTCTTCCGACCTCTGCTTCTGGAGAGTGCTACGTATACGCTGAATGGTGACAGTTTGCCTGAGGGAGGCTTCGAGATATCAACTATGATGCACTCCATTGTTTGACCCTGCGACTTGTAGTCTGTGAATGCGTAGCCCGGCACAATAGCGATTTGTCTCCTTTCCAACCTCTGTTTTTCGCCATTAACGTTGACACCGAAGCTGACCATTGATGGCAGTATGGGTATGATGCCCTCCGGGACTCCGTCAAACCGAATGTCAGTCTGCATGTCGGGCTTGAAGTATACGACAGGAGGTGGATATTTCAAATGAATACACCCATCTTCATCGGCCGTCGTGTTGATTTCTCGTGGATCCAGCACGATGCCTTGGACAGTGCCTCGCGTGCCGTTCGCGACTTCAGCTTCCGTGGCAATATTGAGGATTACCATAGCTTTCATGCTGATCGACAACTCCACACGCCTCTTTAAATTTCTCGTTGCTTCATCCTTCAAACTCGCTAAAGCTAGTCTTGTGTTGTTGTCCGGCGTTTCTCCCGTCTCGACCATTGTGTCCTCCGCCGAGATTATATATTTCTGATTTCCCGTAGATCGACAGTGTCGTTCTAAAGCTGCAGAATTCCACATATCTTTTGCTGCGTTTCTTGGCGTGATGAGGGTGGCATCACACCATGGAGCCGTCGTGAAGTCAGGTATTTCGCATTCGGGATTAGTTAAAACTAGTTTTTTAACTTCGTTTAGGTCCTCCTCGGTGCACTCCCCAACACGCAGCCTGGTCAAGATCCCCGTCCACACATCATCTGTTACTCTCATCTGTTCACGCAGGATAACGACTTTGTCGTACTCCAGAAAGATCGATCTTCCCTTCAATCCATGTGCCTCGTCCGCTTCCGGTCTGTTGCAATATAATGCAGCGCTTGCGTTTTCAACTGGCGGGAATTGATGGAAGTCTCCAAAATCAACGATGTCCATTCCACCGAAACATTCCGAGTGGCTTCCAACCCCTTCTGTCGCCCTGACTCTTGAAACTATCTCCGATCCCCTGAACTTCAACTGTTTTGTGCACATCGACACCTCGTCTAAAATCAGGAACTGACGGCCATCTATATTCTGTTTCCTTCTTTTACAAAGCGCTTGATTGTTTGTTTCTACCCAGTCCTCTTTACGTGGGGTGTTGATTGGGATACCAGCCCAGGAATGAAATGTTTGACCACCGATTATCACGGCCGCTACCCCCGAAGTTCCACATTTCGCAAGTCTGTCCTCAGCCCCCAATGCCTTGAATGTTTCGGTTATGGCACCTATAAGCATCGATTTTCCGGTGCCACCATGTCCTAAAACAAGCATACGTAGCTGGGGTGGCGCTTCGCCTTTTCACGTTGTAAGTCTTTGAATTCTGATTGGATGTTAAGTTAGACCTTACCTGCCAATCGTCTTTTCAGCTGTTCTTCGATAATGTTGTGTGCCCGTTGTTGAACCTCATTCAGTAAATCTCCCTTGGGCTGATGACTTTTAGACCTTTGAAACATAAGAACATCTTCGCCTTCGACTCCCTCCGTGAAACTGTTAATGGAAGAATTTGTAGGTGCTGCACCATCATTGTTTGCGAATAGTCCTGGCCCCCCCTCTTCTGCCTGTCTCCTTGTCACCGCTTTCAATTGTTGGCCCCAGCCTTAAAATATGTTCATATCATCCGTCGTTGCTCTTTCAGCGCTATGCAAAAAGACTGTCTGGGACTTGATTTCAGAGAAGATCCCACAATCAAATGCCGTGTTCATCGCCACCTGCGCATACAATAGCTCTCTCATCGACCCTCTGGTCTCATACGCAAGATCTATGTTGTCCTCCGTAATTTCCATAGCTTCCGGATGCACTACCACTGAATCCATCAAGTCGTTCGGGACCACCTCATCCTCAAAATCGATAGTTCTTTCCGTGCCTTCAGTCCGCTCCTCCTGACGTTTTTTTGCGCCGTCGTAACATTCATAGTAATATTGGATGTTCTCAATGATATCAAGGGTTTTTTTGGTGGAACCTGCAACGAAACAATTGAAGCTTTGCTCAAAAGTTTCCCCCTCTGTTTTAAGACCGGAGAGATTGGTCCAGGGCTTTAACAGAATGAGGATACTTGCACAGTATAATTCTCTGTCTCTTGGCCTGTCGTTTCTCGGCAGCCAGCTGCCCACCAAGTGAGGTAGTGTTTCATGTCCATCCGTTCGGAAAATACGACTGTGACCGACTTTATTGAAGCCCGGCCGGTATGGAACCCGTTGATTAAAATGCCTTCCACGTAAACTTGGCCCTGTATTGGTACCCACATGTCGAGAATCCGGGCTATCATCTATCTGCTCGCCCTTTGAATCATATGTGTCGACCATGAAGGTAAGGAGATTCAAGTTGATCATTTCATCCCCCCGAAACATGTACTCATGAAGCTGATCTTTCAAGGTAATCATCCCCGACTCCATACTTATTACGTGGGTACGATTGTCGTCCCCAGCAGCCGTGGCATCTGACGAAGGCAGGTCTTCTGTTTGAGTTTGCTGAATGCTTGTTTTCCTCAGTCCAGGATACTTCTCCTTCAGCGCAGATATTAACGCATCAGAATAAATCGCGACGTAATGATGGGATTCGAAACGATCCCCCCATCCCATAAGATAACTCATGATCTCCAGACCGCTGAACTCTCTGTCCCGTGTGAGTGTGTTTGCACACCGTTGAATGAGGCGCTTGTTAACGTCTGTCAGATCCCTGCGTCTCCTTTCTTCCACCACATGGAAAGCCACTCTTTTTGCCAACAATGCTGACACATTTGATGAACGTTGTTGTTTTTTACTTGCGTAATTGGTAATATACCACGTCAACACATTGGTCTGTTGACCACTCATGATGAGTTTTATGTCATGGTTCGCTCTTATGGTCATCAACAGCGGCGGATTCCATTTGTTCAAGTAGCCACACAGTCGTTTGGGTCCCCATCCCCCAAGGTTGTCAACCCAATCGTCTTGAGCCAGTGGGAATGGAGCTCGATGTTTACACACCACTCGTCCTTTTACCACCTTCAGGCAGTTATTGTATGAACATTTGTGGAGCTGCATAGTGCGTGCCAGTGCCACTTTGGTTGATTTCATGATATCGACATCGTCTTGTTTTCACGGATCCAGCGGTCGAGAATAAGAAGCTGCCTCGAGCTTAGCCATTGCCATCACCTCACCCTCTGACTTCATATCCACATTGGCTCGGATCGTCTCTCTAATGTACCGCTTGACCTTCTCACAAAAGTCTTCGTTCGATAATGCCTGATTGAGTTCCCTTGCTGTTGGAGCCCCAGCTAACCATAATAACAAGTGCAGGTGGAGTGACCCACGCCCCTGTGCCTCTACCGTCCCCACATAACTTTGCACCACTCCAAATATTCCTTCCTTCCTAACAACGATTCCATTTCGTCGTTTGGAAAACCCAATCAAAACTTCCAGTATTGTGTTGATCATCAGATGGAAGAATTTCGCAGACGCATATGGGTCAGATGCCATGTTCAAGGCTCTGTCAGTACCGTCCGGCCCTGCCGTTTTACAAAATGCATCCAGATTGATGTCCGCCCCTGCCAGCACTTGAGCGATGGGATCCTGGGTGTCAGACGGGTTTATTGTTACCCAAAGACTTGGAGGGTTGTGTAGCAGGTTAGTCCCCCAAATTTTACTTCTGATGGAGTTTCGAGACTCATCAGATCCTTGGACCTTTGTCTTCACAGCACTTAATTGACTCTGAAGGATTCGAACAGCAGGATTGGAGAATGCAACGCCTCGAGTCTCCTCCCGGCTAGCCTTTGTAAGATCGTCCGCTGTTAAGGTTGATAAAATGTTCTGAAATCGGAAGTAGGAGCCCCTCTTCATTTGAAGGATTGATGCCCGACAAACTTGTCTTTTCTGACAAACCCCAAAAACCTGGAATGGGAAATGTGGATCCTTCCTAAAGCGTTTGTCTTCGTATCATAAAGCCCAACGAACATGGGCCTCGTATGGCACATTTACCACACGATCTATTTCGAACCCACCCTGCCCATATGGAAAAAGAGTAGGAAAGCATCCCAGCAAGTGATTCGCATCACTTGGGCCACCGTCATTTTGTTGTCCCGTTGAAGGATCGACTCTTGCGTATTCATTCACGAATGCGCTCCCCCTTCGTATCATGTAGTCCTCCTCCCGCCTCGCTTGCGCGCAGTTTGCTAGCGCATGAGCCATAAGCTCTGTTTCTGTAACATCTACCCCATCTATATCGACAACGCCCAGATGCAATAGCGCAAGCACTGCAGGCTCTGTCGGTACTCCCCCATCTTCCATATCTAAACGATCCAGACGCCGTAGGCAATCAAACAATGTTTTTTTTTAAAAAAAATGAGCTGTGCTTTCCTTGACCCAATTGACGCTTAAACTTTTACCTGAAATTTCACTTTGTTCAGCTTCCGCGTTCTCTTCCTCATTTGTCTCCTCAACGGGAACATACCCATCCTGTTCAGCATATAACGTGTTTACATCTGTGGAATGTTTTGCCGTCGCTATTAACTCATAAGGTATGTCGTCCTCCGGTAATTGTGCGAGTCTTGATGTGGAAATTGTTATATCTCTGAAAATAGGATTATTTTCCTTTAGCCACTCCAACGCTCTCTTCACGCGTGCTCTCCTGACCCTAAACATGTTTGGCAAACTTTTCTCTGGAAGATTTTTTGGACCAACGAATGTTATACCTATTGTCGCCGCGAGTACCTTAACCGCTTGTGGCATAGTCGAGCCGTCAATCATGGACGCGATTTGCGATTGGTCGAGCCGGTACGTGGACACGTTACCCTTCAAACCACTATACATCTGTCGTTTGTCCCAGTGTCGAGCTCCTGCTCTTTTCGGATAAAGTTTAATGATATATGCAGCGGGAAAGTATTTTGCAATGAGAATCCGTTCGGGAAGTGTCAAATAGGCCAATTCATATGGAATTCGCCCTATCCACAATCCATTTGCAAGTGCAAACATTGGAATTCTGTTCGACTTTAGGGACCTCATACATTCTACACACCCACGTGCAGTTACATCATTTTCGACTCCCGGTGGATGAAGCAGCATTCCGTCAAATAAGTCGTGATTTGGATTTGCTGCTCTAGGCTTTAGACAATGAGAGTTTGGGATGGAATGAAGTCGATGCAATGACAATTCTGACTCTGGCGTCTCACGAGCGCAAATAGCACAAATCCCAGCTGCCAGCGCCGCATTTCCCGTACGATCTATAAACTCTTCTATTGCAGCGTTGACCATCTCTTTCGAAGGCACCTTCATAAACGGACCTTGACACAGGTTCTCGATGGCATTTTCAGTCGAATAATTATCCTGGAGCGTTCCTTCTGCCATCATTTCTACATCGTGCTGATTGTAGTCCACAGATCTGCGCCGCCTGGAATACATGCAATCTCCTGTTTGAATAGCTTCCAAGACTGTTCTATGAATTTGTTCTTGAATTGGAGGGGCCAGCTGGGTTATAAGCAGGTATATCTCTGAACGTGTTCTGGGCCACGAGCCATTTGTGATCCGTTGACATATTGCCTTAAGATTTGCGATTGAAAATTGGTGGAACACCTCGTGTATGTTTTGGCCGTCAAAAAAGGAGAGTGTGTCATCAATACTTCGCTTCCTGTTCGATAACGATACAGTACTTTGATATTGAAGTCGCATTGGGTATGTGATATGAAAATACCTTTTAGTCCGGCTGCCCCCCGAAGTTGAAGCATATATTGTTTGTTCGTCCTCATTCAATTCGACTTGATTAACCGATATGCCCACAGTTGACATAGAATGACCGAATTGCCGTGCACATGGAACGGTGTCCAGATCCATCAACGACAATGCCTTCAGTCGCATTTCCTGTTGGGTATCCTCGTCTGACAAAGCGATAAATTGATAGAGTCTCTGCCGTGAAGCTATTGACGTCCATTTTGTCCTACTCTGTTGGTCGCATGCAGCTCTGATTCTACTGAGTTCGATACTTCCGAGGTCCTCGTGAACGCCTGTCCCATCCCTGAATCTCCAATGAGATAGGCCAGCGCTTTGAAAGTAGGTCAATGCATATTATGAATAGATCCAACAACCCTTTCAATGCTTACCTTTCTTCAATGTCTCCCAACATTCCCCACGTTTTCTAACAGGTGCTATTGGAGTTATGTCAACTCTTAAACATTATTTATCAAGGGAGAATGGAGACAAGTTCGGTATTAAAGAAGCAACAAAGTCCGCTCTCTCTTTTCCAGATCCCATAACATCCCATCAATTCATAACAGACCAGACCCTTATGGAGGACGTCGACATAGATCGCATTCATAGCCAGATCCGAATGCATACTCCTGTACATTTTATTATTGAATGCGCACCTCTCTTGCATTCTTGAACATAAGTAATGCTGATAACGCTGGCAACAGCAAACCGATCTCTACTACGCTTTGTTACTCGCAACCAATGCCTCCAGAATGCACATTGTCTCCGTTCCAGTTGATATTGGGGTACATCATGCTTCTAGACCTCAAGACATGGCCGTTGAACGCTGGCAAATTTCAAATGTATATGGAACTCGAAACGTTGTAAATCTGGCTAGCAATTTCGAGACTCTCTCAAAGCCGTTGTTGAACAAAGTCGATGAACAGTGCATTTACACTTTAGTCATGGAAACACAGGTTCGTCCGTCTGGAAACTCTTGATTAATTCATGCTCAAAAAAAATAAAAATATAGCCCTCTGTGCAGGAGGCGGACGATGTCAATCACAATCATTTGTTGAAGAACATGCTTCATTCAGATGCGGTCCCTTGGATCGGAAATGTCTTGATCTTGAAGTGGAATAAAAATAAAGGAATGATGGATATCCGCGTTCATGAGATTCCAAACATCCGTCAGAGCATTGAAATGTATGGCACCATCCTCCATTCCTTGACGTTCCCATGAACTCTCACAGGTTTTTCCAACAGCGTATCCACAATGAAATGCACAGGACCGGATTTGGCCGTGAATGAAGTTATATCTCACCATGATATGGATAATGTATACGATAGGTACTACCTACCCATTACCTTTCCCTGTTATTGTACACAGATCTCAATGAACAAGTCCTCTCCACGACGATCCATACGCCTTCGCAAACAACCTAGCTCGGGCGCCATAATCTTCCAGCTTACGGAACTCCTGGCCGAAATATGCAAATATTGCTCATGGGCAACCTTGGTTAACCTCAGTCATGCTACCATCCATGCCAGAATTACCGTCCAGCACTCCCTCTGACAATGTGTTCATGACATCCTCATGACCTTTGTTGTTGATCTCCCGCCTTTATTTGCACTAATGACGGAAATCAAGGCGGCAATTGTTGGCTCTGTTGTATGGAACATCATGACGGCGGATAATGTTCGCCCACGCGATCTTAATATTGTTGTGCCCAACATATCACTACATGGGGTGGAAAGACTGAAGGCTCTACTTAGCTGTTCAGGATCGACTATAGTTTTTGATGGACCGCCCAGCGTCCCGTATGTCGAATGTGCGGACCACTTCATAAAGTTGATCCAGAGTTCGGTAAGGTTTGTACGTCTGAATTTTGTAATCAAAATGCTGATGATTTCCTGAAAGGGTGCAACGATAACCATCACGCTTGCCAAAATGCCGTCAATCGTCCCTGTCGTCATCTCGTCACCTTTCACCTCTCAGTTCAATATATTGACATCAAGCTGTTTATACTGTTTCTACCCTGGCTTATTGTCGCGACAAGAAACAGTCCGTGGAATGGCAACAATCACCATACTTGACCTACAACGCCTCACAATGAGGGGTTTACGATGCCTTGGAGACAGCAACGCTATCTTTCCACCCTGTGGAGATGCTTGTTTGCCAGTCTGGCGAAGAACGGAAAAACTTGAAGGAGTAGCGGTCATGGCCTGGGGGGGATATCAAGGCAATTTCAATTACTCACCTGAATTTTCATTGGTTGATGATCTTGGCGCTTCGAACTTCAAGTGGAGATTAGGTATACGCTGTCTCAATTCCACTTGTCCAAATAACATAAATGTAACTTTGGTCTGAAATAGCTCAATTTGATATGTAATTCTAAACAATCACAAAAGATAAAATAAATGTGGTGCCATAGTAGAATAGAATTTCACTCGTCACTTCGATACGATGGATGGATTTAACTTTTGCCAATGATCAATAATATTTTGAACAAATTGCTCGTCCAAAGCATTGTGAGGCGTTAAAGCCCGCAGGCTAAGCGCCTCGCTCCAGTATGTCTAAAATCCATTTGTTATTTACTCATCAGAACATGAAGATTCCCCAAGCTTACCCTCCAAAACGTTGACACACCGTGGCTAACATCCAAGCACCGGAGTTCGACAATGGCCAGTACGAATGACCCGATATCAGAAGAACAGAGAGAATAGTTTGAGAGGTCGTACGTCTTAACTGTCAGCTGACCATCAATTGTTCGCCACTGTATATACTGTTTAATCAATCAGTTTAATTGAATTATAAGCATCATAATAACTAGGACTTGACTTGGGCCTGTACGGTCTCATCCATTCTATCCTCCTCCTCAATTTTTTGTAACGTGTCCAGCTGACCACTAAATGTATCAGCAAAGGTTGATGAAGCTTCAAAATGACCAAGATTGACAGATAAATAATGTCCAAACTAGAAAACGGATGATATCAGCTTCAAATTTGAACACTCGTCCTTATGGAACACACTCCGCGTACCGAATCTTCAGCAACCTCAAACGACGACAGCTGTCCAATTACAACGAACCGATAAGGACTTCCCTCGATCTCGACAAAAGACTGTAACCGCTGCGTTGGGGTTGACGGAATATGTGCCCCGTGTCCAAGATGAAAATGATGTCCGTAATCTGTACAGGAAAGAGCGACGGAGGGATAAGAGCTGATGAATTTTTGGAGTAAGTTAGCCATTTTGACCGATCAGATAAGAGAGGGGAGAGGGTGGAGGGGAAAAATAGATACGGGCGCCCAGGCGACAGTGCACATGAATAAAAGACGTACTGTATAATCATAAGGCTATCAATGAATTTTTTACTTCTCTACAGCCCATTGGAGCCAGTCAATTCCGTGTCTCGGTAAATGCCTCGATCATCAAGACATTTAAAATTGTTTTTGAAACGATTTTTCTGCCTTGCTAAAAATGGATCGTCATAAATGAAATGCTGCTTAACCACCTGCTCGGAGCGAAAAGGGAGCCTTGTTTTTAGCCGGGAAACGGGGCCACCCTGAGATCAGTAGCACCCCCTGAAATGGAATTCTGCCTTATAATACAAATTTTGGACATTTCCTGTCTCAGATTGTGGTCTTCCGTGCCAAGAAATTAAGAATTGAGATAAAAATTTGCCGGACGAGCGACGAGTCTGCCCAAATGTTGGATAATAAACCAAACAAAGATACTTGAAGAACAACAAAACCAGGAGAAAGAAAATAAAGGGTTATAATAACGGTGAACAACGATATTTGTGAAACTGACCTCGTACTTTAAGCCAGGCGCCAACTTGTAGTTCACTGAACATACCACAAAATTATCATATCACGACAACTTTTCCCACACTGCATACATACTTCCAATCTCAATCTACTTCGTTCCGCTACCCGCCCATTGTTCCCAACCTTCTATCCGCCCCCTTAATATTGTCCTTCCCAAAAAAAAAAAAAAAAAAACTTTGCAACAATTACTGACGACTGGACAACCTTTATTGCTTAACAAAAGCTTGCTAATAAAAAAAACAAAAAAATTGCCACCTAACCAACGTGTTATCCAAATATACAACATGGTGGGTGTCAGCGCTCCCAAACGGCCCTTATAACGGATACAGGACCATTTCGATTAAACCATTCTTAAGAACGGGTGTAGGAGCTATTTAAAATAAATGAAAAAGAAAAAAACTTCCGACAGACTTTCAATCACGATTCAAGATGGGACGAGACGAGGATAATGACTTTAGGTTTGCTTTAAAGAATCAGCTGCAACTGTTCGACTCCATCCAATCAAAATAATGGCTACCGCTAGGTAAGTTGTTATCACTCTGACGCCTCGAGTCTCGTCTCAATTGGCCCAAAAGCATGCAATCGAATCACTGCGAAACCGACTTCAGTGCCCCATGGATGCGAACGAGCCTGCTGAATACACCCACCTATGTTGCTTTGGCTGACTTTGATTCTCAAGTGATATGGATGAAAACCGGCAACCAATACGACCTAATGATTGCTCCGCACGATAACAAGCATACTCCATTGGTTCGAGCGACATGTGCAGTGGTCGGCACCGTGTCCGGTGACCGACTCTTTTTAGACGCTCACGGCAACTTTAATTCGACTTTTGAAGATGCTGCGTTGGAGACATCCAAAGCGCAATTTCAACTTGTTTGCCCAGATCATCATCCAGACTTCAAATCGGATTTCCAAATCAGCATGAAACATATCGAGAATCTTCAAAGGAAGGCAGCCACAGAAGGGCCTAGCCCTCAATACTTTATCGTTTTAGACGGGCCTAGTAATGAAAAAGCAATCAAATTCTCTTGGCCTCTGTTCGAAAAGAGGGTGGGTCATTACCTTACTGGAAATTTGTATTCCTACCAATTCTGACGTTGATTGAGCAGAGCAGAGCATACAATTGTACGTAGTCTAAGTTCCAAAGAGTTCACGAAATCTTCACTTTATTTTCAGCCACCGATGAGGAAGACTGGACGAATGGATATCCAATTTCGGTCAAATTCCACAGGATGTTCGAGAACATTGTGCATAAATGGCGCGCCAACCCTTTGCCTGCATTTGACGCTCAAGGAAAATTCATCAAGGTAAACGACCTAGAGTTCTCGCTCAAAGGTTCACTAGTGCTCGTCCAATTCAACTTGCGCCACTACGCAATCAGAGACAAAAGAACCAACGGAATAACCAGCAACACCTTTACCGCGACGGCTACACAGGTTCAAATTCTAGAGCCCGCGACTACACAACGCCCGTCTCCTTACAAAAGTTTGATGCTAAAGGGCCCTACATTTCTTCCTCAATCTCCCAGCAAGAGAAATGACCAAGTAAGGGCCGTGAACACGTTTCACCCAGGTAATATGGATACATCACCATGTTTCTTAGTACTACCGAATTTTACTTCAAAGTTAACAATTCTCCTTACAGGCGCATCAAATGTCAACCTTGCCAATAGCACCAATGCCGAAACGAGTCAACCTGACTCCACGACAAAACAAACCTTGATTCAAGACGATGTCGGTTCCCGTCCATTGTCAAAAGCGGATGGCAAAAAGAGAGTAGTCGACGAAGACAACGAGGCTACGGCTACCGAGGGTGAATCATCAATCGTCGAAGGTCCCCTTAAGAAAAAGAAAAAGCAAAATAAATAGCAATCATATTTACTCCTACTTCGCACGTCAGATCGATGCTGACCGTGATTCAAACCATTATTTAAAAAAAGAAAATAACCTGATAACAATAGGTTTGCGATATATATATATATATATATTTATGTTTAGACTGCTCACAATCAAGCGCTGGTATGATAACAAATAAATTGTCAACAAGATTTAATTACACAGCAAGGTGTGATGTCGACGCAGTCGACCCCTAGTACTATATGTGACATTGCCGACCCCCAGTTATACGTCACGTGTCTGCATTCGGTGGAAGCCGAAACTCTATTTCCCAAAACTGCATAGTTTACTCAGTCCCAACGACAATATCAATGGGAAAAGGTATTTAACGACCGTCTTCTGGAGTTCTGTTCCTCTTTGACAAACTTTACTACAGTTCACGGCTCTCTCGCCCGTGCCGGCAAAGTCAAGGCAGCAACACCAAAAGTTGATAAACAGGAGAAGACAAAGACGCCCAAAGGCCGGGCTAAGAAGCGTATCCTCTATAATCGCCGGTGTGTTTCTATGTATTCGTAGAATAAAAGACCATGGACTAACTCCTCTCTATTAAGTTTCGTGAACGTCACAACACTACCCGGCGGAAAGAGAAGAATGTGAGTCTACCGTTTTGATTCTTTCTTGCCGCTACGGGTGCAATGTGCCCGTTCTCGAATGATGAAACCCATCCTTCTTGCATAGTTCACGCTGAAACTCTCGTGTTGATACTAGCATCTATACGTCTTTCGCTCCTATCTGACTTTTTCTCCCTCTTATACCCACACACCATATTTCAACAAACTGACCCAATTTCTCAATGTAGGAACCCCAATCCCGAGAAGTAATAACCTCAATTCACTATTATGTACCTAGTGATTACTCGACGGTGAAAAATAATTTCAAGTTGATCCTCCTACATTATCAACTTCTGCCAAGCAACCGAAGAGCAAGTTCCTCCTCTTCGTCGAGTGCATTTTTTTGGGTAGACTTAATCAAGGGTGTACTGGAGACTGAGCCAAACCTGGTCTTTTTGGACGGAAGGGCCGCCATGTCTTTCTCCTCGTCCGTTGGCAGGTCAAAATCGGATGAGACATAGCCGTCACTGTCAGGTGGAGCTTGAAAGGTAGTGCCCAATTGCACCGTCGTCTACAGCGTACAAAGAAAAGAAAGAGTGTGAGTAAACTACAAGAAACAAAAGAATCTAACGTACCGCTTTCTCCTTTTCTTTCCTTTTCCTCTTTTTATCTCTTTTTCTATCTCTCGCCTCTTGCTTGTCTGTCACGTCAGCAGCCCGCATCTTCAAGCCCTCTTCCTGTGGGAACAATTGGCTTTCCTTCTTCACTCCTACCAAACCGCCCTTGGCGTTATACCAGGCATCTGGGTCCGCCATCTCATAAATCTCATGTGGCTTGCCAGTGTCGTCGAAAACAAACTTCTTAGCAAGCCCATTTTTGGCAATAGCCTTCCCAAGCTTGAGTTTACGTTTGGAGAGATCAGATAAATCGAGAGGAAGCAGTTCACTTTCGGATAAGTCGTGGTCTGCGCGTTTCAGTGTGATGAATTCGTCATCGGAGTCGTCATTTGAGGCTGGGTCATGTTCTATGAGTTTAGAACAATGTGATGAATACATTTTGATTCTTCCTCTCAAACATGCGATCGTATTTTGTTCGTACAGCGCCAGGTTGCTGAAAAAAGTGGTCAACGTTGTAAAATGGAATCCGATTAAGAGGCATACCTTTGAGGGATTTGGACTTTCTTCTTCTTCGTCACTTGAAGACGAACTAGCCTGACCATCGTCTTCCTCTGCATCTGTTTCAGACTCCACCGGCTCAATAGCCCTAGATGCATTCTTCTGTTTGACGATCTCTTTGCTAAGAAATTTGGAAAAGGACTGCATGAGAAGTAGTCGTGAATTTTTGAAACATCGTTAATCTCTGCTGATTGTTTCTGCTTTCCCTGCAATTGAAGAAGGGAGACTCCTGGATGCATCTTGCAGAACGTCTCAAACACGAAGCGAACTTGGTTGCAGCTCGACATGAAGACGATGATCTTCGATTGTAGATGTGTTTTGATGAAACTCCAGAGAACGTCAAGTTTTTTTGTCAAGTTCGACTAGAAGGTAATGTTGCTCAAGTTGTGGTGGTAGGAATGATTGAGAGGATCCTGATATTTCAATACCGATTTGCGCAGGGTCTTTCAGACTAAGGCGGGCGAGGTCTGACACGGACTTTGTTTGCGTCGCTGAGAAGAGAGGGTTTGACGAGATTTAGGAAGGTGGTTCAAAAGAGCAGAAAGGGTCCGCTGAAAACCCACGTCGAGTATTCGATCCGCTTCGTCTAGAACTGGTAAATGTTTAGTCTAATATGGGAGAGAACACGGCATATTTACCCAACACTTGCAAATTATTTGCATCAAATCCGACCGTCTGAGCCATATGCTGAGGCGATCGACTTGGTGTAGCGTATATTCATCCGAGATAACCGATCGCTCTCGTCTTTCAAATTCTTTCCGCCAATGACAAGTCCAGCTGAAAAAGAATAATAACCACCTATGGACCGAAGCACGTCGAAAATTTGAACGGCCTCTAGGTAGGGATAAAATCGAGGACCCAAAAAAAATGAATTCAACAACGCACGAGATCAGCCGCACTCCACCGTCGACGGTAGAGGATATCGAGGACAGGAACCAAGAAGGCCAAGGTTTTACCACTTCCCGTACGAGCTGCGCCTAGCACATCATTTCCTTTGAGAGATATAGGTATACTCTGGACTTGAATATCTATCATATCGACAAAAGACGCTTTTTTCAACCATGGGACCCACATAATCCATGACATCTCGTTCCAAAGCCTCAAACAACTGTCTGTGCAGTTGTTTCTTAGATGTCGACGGTTTCAAGGGACGCTTCGTGGGTTTCTTTGATTTATGCATCTTCTTGGCGTTAGATAGACCATCCATACAGCAGTCAAAGCAAAGCAAGAGATTTTGTCGCCCGTCACGTGCGTGACGGGTCGTCTCCGGACACAAGCTCCTCTTTCACGGCGACCAAGTGGTCCGAGTCGTATATATCATTGAAAACATTATGACAAAAACCAAATGTTCCATTAACAACGCTCCTCAGAATCCAAGGCAACCCCAACAACCAAACTTCAACAATCCACTTACTTCACGAATACAGATCTGGACTTCAGAACTACCTGTGGGGCACCTTGCGTCGCATCTAGGAGTTTTGGACTCGGATAATCACTAAATCGTTTCCCACGAAACAGCCCATGAATAGTACAGAGGACATCCTCCAAGTTATGTTCATGCGCGAACGATCACGACAAAATGTCGACACAATACTCAACGTCGCGTTATTGGCTTTTAAGTCGAAAGGCACACGCAAAGGCATAGAAAAGTACTTAAGAAGGTCGCCAAATTCATTACGGTGAGTCCAGCTTGTTCCTCATTTATTAATATCCATGTGGACTGTTCAATTGAATTTTTTTATAGAACTGCCCCGGGAAGAGATCTGATACCAGTTTCCTATCATTTCCACCGTCAAGATGAAGCAAAAAATAATGAACCCTCGGAGCAATTTGAAATAAAATTATTGCCTATATATATCATATAAAACAATGAGATCAGTTAGTCTCGTACCAAGAAGATGTTCGGTGAGATTCAAAGACGAGTTGTCAGCGATTGAACCAGGACGTTCAGCGAAGGGATCCCGAAACATCAATTCCCCAATAGGAACAGGAGAGTTAGGGATAGGCAATATATTTCAACCAAAAGAAGATTGCAAAATGGAAGAATCGAAAGATCTTTTAGTATTCTATTGTACAGTAGTGTCCATTGTCCATTATTGAAAGACAAGAGAAAAGAAAAAAATTCCATCATGCTCGCATCTAAGATCATCCTGTAACTAGAGGGAGCGAATCCATACTCGAGAAATTATCCCACGAAAGCACTTGCTTGTATGTTGTATAGTTTCGCATATTCGCCTTTCGCTTGCATGAGCTGTTCATGTGTCCCAGTTTCCGCCACCATTCCGTCTTTCATACATCTAGAAATAAGAATGGAATTCATTCGTGTCAGAACGCAGCCGTGAAGAGAAAAGGAATTTATAGCAGATAAAAAAAGAGGTATTGAACGCACATAATCTGGTCAGCGTGTTTGGTGAGATGTCCAAACCGATGAGTCACGAAGACCATTGTCTTCCCCTCTCTGACAGCTATAAGCCGTTCAAACAACTTCAGTTCTCCTTCTGCATCCAGTGCAGAGCTCGGCTCGTCAACAGCCACAAAGTTAACTTTACCAGACTTGAAGCGCATGAATGAACGTGCCCTAACGTGTCCCATTTAAGCAGTCTAATTAAGGAAAGGAGTTAAGAAAACACTCACGCAGCAATTCTCTGGCGTTCTCCTCCTGAGATGTCAATCTTCGTCTCAAGTTTCTTCATCTCTTCATATAATGGATGAGTATCGTTTCTATACAAGTTCGAGGAGAAACTTTGTGTGAGGGGATCCAATACTGTGTCTATGCCCTTATTGAGCTTCTCCATGAATTCCAAGGCGCCCCCGTCTTTAGCTGCCTCCATGATCATTTCCTTATTGGATGAAAAAGCGGCATACCCCAAACCAATGTTCTCGCCAAGGGAGAGGGGATAAAGCTTAGTATCCTGGCTCAGAATTACGGTTGCCTGATGAAGGTCGTTTACACGATAGTCGCTGGATGGATGACCGTCAATGAAGATTTGGCCAGATGTGGGGTCGTAGAGACGGGAAAGAATTCGAATTATTGTCGACTTTCCGCTCCCGTTCTCACCGACAATTACGGTAAGTTGACCAGATTTAATGCTCATTGAAACTTTGTTGAGGGCATCTGTTGCTTTTTGACTCCCTGGATAAGAGAACGAGACGTCCCTAGTAGATTATAAATGTAAACAATGAATAAGGAAGTACTGGACATTGATGCTGTGAGGAATTTATATACCTCAGTTCAAAAGACATGCCCTTTCCGGCATTTAGATTGATATCTCCCTTTTCCTTGATCGGTGGGTACGGAAGGGCTCCGTCGTTCATGATATTATTCGTGACCATGGACGCTTCATACACCTTCTTGATAGACGAAATACTCTTACGGAAGGCCTCGCTGCTTTGAAAAAGGGTGTCGAGTGACCACCGGAGCGTCTCTGATGACTGTTGAAGAATGGCGATAGAAGCCACGGAGAATTTGTTAGGACTAAGCAGTGCGGAAAAAGCGCAGAATACCTAAAATAAAGGAACTCTCAGGTTAGATTTGAAAGTTGTAGAAGCAGCAAGGAACACACTGTTGGCAAGTCACCAAGCATCCTGCTTATAATGTCGAAAACAGGTGAGCTCCTTCGAGCATATAGGACTAAGGGGTGATCATCTAACACTTCCCCAAGGCGTTTGGATGTGATCATATATTCTGAGAAAGAGGCGTCACGCAGACACATTTTGAAGCGGCATAAGACTGACCATTTATAATCCATTCTCCTAGATTGTTGCTTATGATATCTTGTCGATACCCGTCATCAACGAGGGCTTGTAGAGCATTCATTCGTTTACGATCCTCATTGTCCACGTACCCAAAACAAACTATGAACATGTGATATAATGAGCCTTTTGCTTCAAGGTTCGAAAGCCTGGAAGTTTGGACAAGAACACACCCTTATCCCACAATTCACGAGCATACACTGTGTTAACGATGGGCTTTATGACGCATATAATTGCAAAGAAAGGTCCTCCTGTTGATCGTGACAGATTTAAAATCAATGCAAGGTGGCTGGCGACGGATAAGAGCTGAGTGAGAAAGCGGATGATAGTTGAAAGTGATTCCCATGCATCGCTCGCATTGACTTCATGCTTGCTTGCCGCCTCTATAAACAATGACGTGTATCAATACTAAAATACTGAGTGATGGGTTGGGCTTTACCTTGTGAAGTAGGAAGATCGACGCTAACACTAGCTAGAAAATGGAAAATTGATACCTCGTTATCGAAACTCAAAGTAGACATTGATGGTTTGTCTACCTTTCATCAAGCGCAACTCGAAGTGACTGGTAATCCGAGCTTTGAGGAGGTTGAGTATATTGTCACTAAATCAAATATTAAGGGCAAGGTCTGATAGTCAAAGAGTTAAATCGATTACCTCTGCCATGTGAGATATGCGACAAAAAAAGAGCACATAAGATTGACCGTTGTTGCAGATATAATGGCTGTAACATCAGGTCTTCCTGTGATGACACTTTCCTCAATCTAACCCCCCACACACTGGATCAATTGGAAGCCTCCGAAAAGGTTGCAGTACATACCCGTCGCAGTAACGTACTGGAAAAATGCATTGTCAATGCATCCTCAACACCTTGCCAAATCTGACAAAAGACGAAGAAAGTAGAAAGACGAGGCGCCAAGGCGAAGACGTCTGAGCATAATTGATAAATGAGCGGCAGAGCGGACTTGATATCTTCCCAACGCTGAACGAAATTACGACCAGCGGCCTTGCCGATCTTGAGGTTCCATACTCCTAGTCTGACGTCTTCAATAATAATGTCTGAGTCGGCAGAGGCATTTTTTTCCGCTGTTGTAGCCATTGTAGGGCAAGTCAATAGAACATTTTATGAATATATATACCTGTTCTTTAGGGCCTTGATGAGCAGGACACGTGTTGGCTTTTTCAGTTTTTCTGACTCGACTGTACACTAGCTGGTACCTGTTACGGTTCTGATACCGGGATCCAACAATTGTTGTGAAATATAAATCCGAATGGCTGCCGACTAGGGACTATGCTAATGACCGGTAACGACCGGTAAACAAACTGCGGTTTAACCAAATATGGTATGGTACTGATGGGATCTTGTTTGGACAGATTTTCACAGGTTTTGTTTGGAAACGAACTACTTGTTACGGCAGTTACCGGTACTACCGTACATCAGAGTGAACGTCAGCGGCCCTGCGGTACCGACAATCAAAATTCTGCGCAGAATTCAACCCTCCGAGACTCTGGCATTCTTCATCTCTATGCCAGTCCAAGTGGGGAAATATTCCGCACATTTATTGTGTTGTCACCAGAATTACATTTCATCCCCCGAAAACATTTTCATTTGCCCACAAACTTTATGTTATACTTCCCTCAATATTATGAATGCCCTGAATATTTTAACTGTACCAAGAACATTTATATACCATCCTCGAATAATATTATACTTGCCCACATATATATTCTTATGTTGACCTCACAAATATTTTGGTGTCCCCCAGGATTTTTGGCACTTCCCTGGAAATTTATTCATTCCACAAAAATATTTTCCAACCTGCAAATTTTTTTTGTTAGTCCCTTAAATTTATTCTGTTTCATGTGCAAATTTTTTGGTACTTTTCTTTTGTGGAATGCTGGTTTGCTTTGATTATATAAATGATCCATTCTTGGCAACTTCGGCACTTTAGTGGGAGTTTAAATATTCCCCAACCAGGAGGCATGGTGTGTCTGATATCCCATCCTCCCATCCCTCCCTCTGTTTCAACAACGACACACCAGCAAGTTTGACTCGCTGGTGCTGTTTTGCTCCTATGGGCTCTATTTCAACACCAACCACATAGCCACCTCCATTTCAATGACAACAACACACCAGCAAGTTTGACTTGCTGGTGCTGTTTCATTGCTCTGCTCCATCTCAACACCTCACCACCACCTCTGTTCTGACGATGATGACACACCAGCAAGTCAAACTCGCTGGTGCTGTTTTGTGACTCCGACCTCCATTTCAACACCTCAACACCTCACCACCACCTCCATTCCAACGACAACGACACACCAGCGAGTTTGACTCGCTGGTGCTGTTTCTTGACTCTGACCTCCATCACAACACCTCACCACCACCTCTGTTCCAACGACGATGACACACCAGCGAGTCAAACTCGCTGGTGCTGTTTCTTGACTCCAACCTCCATCTCACCACCTCACCACCTCACCACCACCTCCATTCCGATGACAACGACACACCAGTGAGTTTGACTTGCTGGTGCTGTTTTGTTACTCTGACCTCCATCTCAACACCTCAACACCTTGCCACCACCGATGATGACGATGACATGCCAGCGAGTTGAACTCGCTGGTGCTGTGTTACATTCTGTTATATGTTACTCCAGCTCCGTTGGAGTTGTCTCCGGTAGTCCGTACTCCATTCCAGTACTTTCCCTTGTTTCTGGATCTACTCCTCCTATGTCCAACTCCGAGACTTCTCTGTATCATTCTGGCTCTTCCGACGATACTCCAAACCTAATACCACATCTTTGCCACAACCACTATTTCTTTGTCATCACTTTTCCACTATCAGTCAGCACACCTGCTATGGATTATTCACCCAGGAATGCAGGACCTTCCAGGAGCAGAGCGCAGCACTTTATATTTATCCTTTATATTTCGGTTGCTATTCCTTTTATTATTTAAGTACTCAAAACTTGTATGTTTTCCTCAGTTTGAATATCATCTTAGTTTCCTCCTCTTGTTCATTCTCTAAGTCACTGAGGTCTTCCGTCTTTCCATTCTCTTCCAGTTTTGAAATCAGGACATTATAGGAGCTGGGTGGCACAGCACACACGCTGAGGCCAAAGTCCTTTCCATTACTTGTTCTGGTTCTGTTCTGTCTGATCCGGAGTTACTCCAATGTTACCCCTTTGTCTAAACTTAACATGCTGTTTCATTTGGCTTCAATGCTGGCCACCTCCAGCAAGTCATCATGACTTGCTGGTGTGTTTCTATAGTATTTATGTTGTATGTATTGTAGTATATAATATAATAATATAATATATATAAATGAAATATGTACCAAAGTATACAAAAGACTGAATCAGATGTTTACACCAAACTGGGGTGGACACAGAAACTTTTGAAATGGCCTAGCATTTTGCAGGCAACTGTAACAATTTATTATTTTATCATATGTGTTATGACTTTGAACGATTCAGGAACACTGATTGTTAACAGTTGTTATTATGTTCGTTTCAAGTATCAATCTGAGGACTAGAGCTATGTAGACTTGTTAAGGTCTAGAGAAGCTGTCGTCTTTGAGAGCAATCAAGAGTAGAGAGTTTGTCTATTAAATACTAGGTAAGGTATCTAATACAAGATGCATAGATTTATATACAAAAGGTTAAATGAAGGGCATGAGGAAAAAGTAAGTAAAACATGTGTTCAACACATGTATGAAAAGAGTACCATAACAGGTCAATAAGGAGTTGAAGGGATGTAAACATGTCTGGATATTAATTGTATAAGTGTCTCCAACCATGGTTTTGACACGAGAGTGACGGAGATCATAAATGCAATGCGCTCCTGGAAAGCCATCCACAACAAAAATTGCTTTCAAGTAGCTCGATTGGGATGAACATTTCATTCCTCTATAAAGGGCATTTTGGGAGAGTGATGTCGCTTCTGAAGTTTTTAGTGTGGTGCGTAGCAGTCTGTGGTTAAAATGTACCCATTTTCTTGCTCCGTGTTCAAGTTATATGAGAATGAGCCAGATACATTAGTCAGATAGGAAAACTGAAATGACTGCCAATAACATTTTTCCGACCACTTTGCTTGATTTGGTATTGCGGCTCGGAGGATGATATGGGATTTTAAGAAAGTATCCTCATTCTCTCTAAGAAAATAAAATAAACAGATCAAGAGTGTCAAAAATACTTCTATGTGGCTCTACTAGTTGTTGAGATAATTTCGCAGCTAGAACAGAGAATTGTAACTAGGTAGTTGTTAGATGTAATATTAAGTGAATAAATGAATGAACTCATGTCTTAACTTTAGTATAAAGTTGAGACTCACTATAGTAAAAATTGTGACTAAAGAATGTGATGGTTATTGTGACATGAGAAAAATAAAATGAGTGATAAGATATCAAAAGATAAGAAGACTTAAGAATAAAACAATGAGTTGAAACTTGTATAATCCAACACTCCCCCTCAAGTAAAACTCCATTAATACCTGTATTGTGTACACGATCATCATGTGATGATAAACGTGCCAATTGCGTTATCGATTACACAATGAGTCTTGTTGTTTCTAAGACTGAGTTTGAATAGCTTCCTTCTCTAACTCCCCCAATCCCAGCCTTTCGACAAACCGAACAAATTTAGGTCTTGCCAGTGCTTTGGTAAAGATGTCTGATACATTTTCATCAGTCGGTATGTAATTTATCTCGATCTTTTCATCTTGGACGGCTTCCCTGTGTTAGAGGATGTAAGTACCCGGGAATCAAGTTGAATTCTAAGGTGGTTATCTTTGCTATTGGACTATGTACACTGCCTTCTTTTCTTTTCTCTCGCACTTTGACACTTTACAGTTTTTTTTATTGTTCCTTCTTCTTTTCTATTGTTCTTTTCTTCTTGCAGCTGTCCTCTCTTTATCTTTCTTCCTTTGACAGCGCGTACTTCTTTCTTTTTATTGTTCTACATAGCCTCATCCTTAGGGTATAAATACTGCTCTTTTGTATCAGGATAGGTAGTTTATCTCAATTCATTCTTACTCCCCACAGTCATCCTCTCAGTGGAATTCCAGTGAATTCCTCTCTCTAAGTTCGCTTTTTCAGTCCTTTACTGTCACTGTCCTCTACTGTCAACCGCTATAGTCTTACTGAAGACTCTGTCTTACCCATCCTCATCCTCATCTTCTACCTCATTCATCTTCCAAGACCTTCATCCTCATCCTCCTCACCTCTACTCTTGCTCCCTATCTCTGTGTGTTACAAGTCAAGGTTACACCTTCCCTAAACAAACAACAGGGAGTCTCCTGACCTAAAGACTGGTCCACTGCTCTCTGGTTGGTGTTATATAACAACACAAACAATGATTTATACCGTATAACAAAGCCATAGGGAGTGTATTGTGGCCGGTAGTTGTATTGTGACCCGATGCAGTGTATGCAGTTGGGGTTTTATCTCAGTTCATTCAAAATCCGGGACCAGCTCACTGGGAAGGATTGAAACAGGTCATAAAATATCTGGGAACTACGAAAAATTACTGGCTTACTTTTGGTGGTAAATCAAATGTGCTAGTTGAGGGGTATTGTGATTCAGACTGGGTGAGTCAGAGTCATCAGCATTCAATTTCGGGCTATTGCTTTCATTTTGGCCAAGGTGCAATATTGTGGAGCCCAAAAAACAACATATTATTGCATTATTGAGTACCAAAGCTGAATACATAGTGCTTACACATGCTACAAAGGAAGCGTTATGGATGCAAAGTTTCATAAATGAAATTCGACGATGCTCACCAGCACCTATTGGGATAAACTGCGACAACCAAGGTGCCATCGCATTGGCAGAAGATAACAAGTTTCATTCGAGGATGAAGCATATCAATCTACAATATCACTTCATCAGGGTGTTAGGAAACACTCATTGTGTCCGCCCCTAGTTATGCTTAGCTACTCATACTTTCACTTTCACTCTACATGCACGGTAAGTTCACATTTCATGCCTCTTTCATCTTGATGCTGAATCATCTGATGAGATAGGAATTCTCCCCCTCAATCAGAGTGTACTAGCTTTATACAGTGGCCGGTTTGAGTCTCTATGAACACTTCATCCTGTTTATAGGACTTGAAGGTTTCACTTTTCTTTGCTTGGAAGTAAAGCTTGGTTTTGTGAGTTGCGTTGTTGATATGAGCTGCTATGTAGTGATGACCATTTAAGCTTTTTACTGATGCTGGTCCTCACAGATCCCAATGAGCCCTTTCACCATATTTTGTGGCTCAAGTTTTGGATTGTTGTGGATAAGGCTGCCTCGCAGACTTGGCTTTTGCACAGGCTTCACAGAACTCAATTTTTGAATTGTTATCCAGGATAATTCTGGTGATAAGACCTTTCAAAACAGCATGTTTGATAGCTGAATAGGATATATGACCAAGTTTTCAGTGAGCATTGTTTATGTTCAACTTTTCAATTACTGCATTGGCATGGTGCTTATTTTGAACCTGTTTTGATATAGAGATTCAATAGAGATCATCAACGTGAGGGATAGTGGCAATGGTATGTCTGTTTGGCTGTTTTATTGTGCAGTGACCCTTATAAAAGGTTACTAGGTATCCAGCTTTTTGAGCCTACTAATTGAGATTAGTGTAAAAGCTAAACCCGGTGCGTGTATTGCACCTTTGAATGTTGTCCTGGTTTGTGTTGACCCATTTGGCAGGTCTAAATGCATGTCTCCCATGCCAATGGCCTTCACTGTTTGACCGTCAGCTGTGGTTATTTCACGATCGATGGGTCAATAATTGGTGAAGATTGAACGATCAGGAGAGTAATCTTGGGTGGCTCCACTGTCAACACATCCTGATAAGTGGGACTTTGAAGCTGGAATTGTGTTCACAATGTCAATGTAGTCAGAGGTGCAAGTGAAAGCAAAAAATTTATCATCTTCGTCGTCAACCACTACAATAGCTGGTTCCACCTTCTTAGGTTTCTTTTGTCTCGGACCTTGACCTTCTTTACCACCTCCTTTCAACCAACAATTTGGAGCTCCATGTCCAGGCTTTCTGCAATTTCCACATGCATCATCAGGATTGACCTTTCCTTGCTTCTCAAACTCTTTTGCTTGCCATGATGATGTCTTCCACTCCTTTTTACGTGAGCAGAAAGCACAGAATCAGCATTTTTTCCATGTTTGTCATTTATGACACAGTGCTGTGCTTCCTCGATGATGAAGGAAGTCAGGTTGTTGGATTTCATCCACTGCGACTGACCTCCTGAGAGGCTACTAGCACGTTTGGCAGCTGTGATTGTCTGAAGAGTTGGTCGATAGGATTCCAGCAAGGATGACATGACTATGATGTTGAATTGGGTTTCGGATAATGTTGACCCCATTTTTACGAGGTTGTTGCATCGCTGAAGCATTAGCTGGAAATGGTGCTTAAGTTCTGTGAGGTGAGTCTTCGGATCTTCAGTTTCAGCCAATTTCATGCTCGAAAGTTGATCCTCTGCATCTAAAATGTACAGGGTACTTTTCATCGTCGCATCTGCTTTTACAGCCTTCCACATGTCTTTGGATGAAGTCATAGAGATTATTTTTGACCTAAGACATGTAGAGACAGATGAGAGGATGATGTGCTGAGCTAAGTATTCGCGTTTTTTGAATTCAGCTATTCTCATTTCTTTTGTTTCTATCTGTTCTTCCATAGCTGGCATCTTTCTGTCAGATAGGACTAGAATCGAGTCGACAACTGTGAACGGCATTGGTGCAATTGCGGTTCCTTCCATGTGTCTCCATAGGCCTCTCAATCCCATGGCTTTATGTATCCTGGGTTTGTAGGGTCAAATTGGAGGTCTTTGCTGTAAGCCACCTAATCTGATCAGATCTGATCAGAATTGGTCAGATCTGATCAGATTCTGGTCAGAAATTTTATCACCCCAAATGGCAGTAATACAGCCAATTTATCTGACCAGATTCTGACCAGATCTGATCAGAAAGACCGGATCTGATCAGATCTAACTAGATCCAAGTCCAACCAATTTCTAAGCAGAATCTGACCAATTTCTGAGCAAATCTGACCAGAATCCGAGCAGAATTGAGTTAGATCAAGCTTTGGAGAATCACCTGACTTTACTAGAAAAATAATATAATCATATAATATTCAGATGGCAATGCCTTGTTGCCATCAAAATCGTGTATTTTGTTCATTGCGAGGGGTATGATCACATGACCACATGTGATGTGCACATCAGTGTTTGTTGAATTCGTCTTCTGTTTCTCACACCACCACCACACCCGTTTTCACAACCAGCAATGGTAACCCCCCTCACCAGAGGGGGATTTTTTTATTTTATTCTATTTTACCTCTACTTACAGATTATAATAGGTCATGTACGACGTCAACGACGACAAATGCACGTGTACCACGACAAATACACGTGTATGACGATGAATAGGCGCCTACGACGACACATACAGGTGTAGGACGACAAATAGGCGCCTACGACGACGAATACACATGTACAACGACGAATACATGTGTACAACGGCAAATAGGCGCCTACGACGAGGAATACGCGTGTTGGACGACGAATAGGCGCCTACGACGACAAATACACATGTACGATGACAAATAGGCACCTACGACGACACCTACACGTGTACGACGACGAATAGGCGCCTACAACAACAAATGCATGTGTACAACAACAAATACACGTGTACAACGACGAATACACGTGTATGACGACGAATAAGCACCTACGATGACGAAAACACGTATACGACCACGAATAGGCGCCTACGACAACAAATACACGTGTACGACGACAAATACACGTGTATGACGACGAATAAGCACCTACGACGACGAAAACACGCATACGACGACGAATAGGCGCCTACGACAACAAATACGCGTGTACGATGACGAATACACGTGTATGACAACGAATAGGCGCCTACGACGACAAAAACACATGTACGACGACAAAAACACGTGTACAACAACAAAAATGCGTGTATGACAACAAATAGGCGCCTACGACGACTATTATGGGTATACAACGACAATTATGGGTATACAACGGCGAATACACATGTATGACGACGAATAGGCACCTATGATGACGAATACACATGTATGACAATGAGTACATGTCCTTATTCCCCCTACAATGATAATGATGGGTTTTTATTCAATTTAATAGGTCAAGACAACAACAATGACAACCCCCCCCCACAGGGGGCTTATTTTTTATTTATTTGTAGATTACAACAATGAGACCAGCAACCCCTCCTTATTGGGGATTTTTTTAATTATTTTGGTAGGCTGTTAGTATTAATGAAATAAATAATATTTTGATCCAAGAAAGTTGCCCTTAGAATTTGATCAGATTCTAGACTCTGATCAGAACTGTTCAGAACTGCTCAGAACTGCTCAGAACTGCTCAGAACTGCTCAGATCTGATCAGAACTAGTCGGGCTCTGGTCAGATTCTGATCAGAACTGCTTGGAATCTGAGCAGTTCTGATCAGATCAGATCAGATCTGGTGGGGGACAGAAAAGTACTGTCAAATTGGAGCGTTGGTTTAAGGATAGGCTTGACATTTTGTCTTCGGGGCCCATAACCTGTTGAGATAATTTTGCAGCTAGAACAGAGAATTGTAAGTCTCAACTTTAGTATAAAGTTGTATGTATTAATTATTATACCTAGAACAGAGAATTGTAACTAGGTAGTTGTTAGATGTAATATTAAGTGAATAAATGAATGAACTCATGTCTCAACTTTAGTATAAAGGTGAGACTCACTATAGTAAAAATTGTGACTAAAGAATGTGATGGTTATTGTGACATGAGAAAAATGGAATGAGTGATAAGATATCAAAAGATAAGAAGACTTAAGAATAAAACAATGAGTTGAAACTCATATAATCCAACACTAGTATCGGGCAGCGTTTGATGGGCCGCTGATAATTATAGTAGTAGTATCAGATAACACACAGGAGTGTTGTGGGGGTTTCTTGCCATGAAGGGGCAAGGCTAGCAAGTCTTCATTGAGAGCTGAGGCTTTATCATAATCTGGACCAATAGATGAGCCCTCATCAACCGCAACGTAGTCAATACCTTTCGCTTGGATGAATTACACCATCAACTCCCAGAGAGCATCTTTAGTAACTTCATTGACCCAGCGGCAATGCCTTACGAGATCCAATCTCTTGACTTCAGGCCAATTGTATCCATTTTGAAGTAACACTTCATCCGAAAAGACGAGGTCTTTACAGTGCCCCACGGTTTCCGCTCGGATTCCATGCATTCCGAGGAGGCTCCTCGGACTCCGAGCAGCATATTTTCTGGCAGGTAACCCACCCAAATTTGTGACTTTGCTCGGAATATATTCCACTCGGAATCCACTCGGACTCCGAGTGGATTCCGAGTAAATTACTTGGAATCCACTCAGACTCCGAGTCCGAATTGAGAATTCCACCTCAATTCCACTTGGAATCCACTTGGAATCCGAATGGACTCCACTTGGACTCCACTTGGATTCCACTTGGAATCCAAACGGAATCCAAATAGAGTCCACTTGGATTCCACTCAGAATCCGAATGGAATCCGAATGGACTCCACTTGGATTCCACTCAGAATCCAAGTGGAGTCCATTCGGAATTGAGTTGGATTCCACTCAGAAACAGTATTATTTACCAATTACAAAAAAGTGCACTCATTGGGAATTGAACCAGCATCACTGCAACAATAAAGCCTGGCACTTTAACACCTGAGCCATACTGGCAATTTGTAGGGCTTAAAACTTAGTAAATATATTCACATGTGGGAACTATGTCCTAAAGCATCCAAACCCTTTGCCCTGTCTGCGTCACAACCTGTCACAACCCATTGTCCTGCGTCGCAACCCATTCCTCTCCTCTATTTCCCTCCATCATGCCCGTCACCACATGCCACCAATCCCACCCCAACCCAAACAAGGTCGATGATCCGAAGAGCAGCAGCAACGACGCTGCTTCGACCGTTGGCAACCGGCACAAGCGCCAAGAATCAAACGCGGTGTCGCGCACCAATACTGATTGGTAGCATGAGAAGAAAGCTTAAAAGTCGCCATCATGAAAATAAGCGGACTTTGAATTTGATTACCTATTTTGGAAGCGGCCCTGAATCGCGTTCCTGGTCAACAAAACCATTCGTTCAACGATAACATCCTCATCGCTCATCATATCCTCAATGTCCTCCACTATGTTGTCTATCATTTACACTATCGACATGCTCCTTAACATCTACCATCCGTTTGTCCCTTGGCTAGTGATACAACAAAGCGATCAATCTACTATTTGCATCGGTCATCGGCTCGCGTTTGATCGTATCTTTGGCCCATCATTTCAAGAACGGCCCGTTTATGGACGCATCAGCTACATCTCCCATTATGTCAAAGGCTTTGTCATTGTTGTTGTGGCTATGGACCCACAAGTCTTCTCCCCAGCTATCTATCTTGCCATACCTC
>MU130540.1:22932-99622 GCA_015039465.1 Phlegmacium glaucopus | reverse complement strand
GGCTTGAGAAGCAACTAAAACAAAGTCAATAAAATAAATAAAAAACGAAGACAAAATTTACCCTGACCAGGAAGAGAGGCTTGAGGAGCAACTAAAACATGTAAAATAAAATAGAAATAGAGAATATAAATAAATTATTACCTGACATGGCTTCATTGTTGCCCTTGGAGGTGGGGGCATGTTCAGACTGGTCACGGAATTGCTTGGGGGCAGTGCGGCTGCCAGCATTGTTGTTACCGTCGTAGTTGTTGCTGCTGACGTGCTCGGGGGATGGCTCAAGGGCAGTGGTGTCGTTGCTGCGCTTACCAGCATTCCCGTTGTCATGGACACGCTTGGGGGATGGCTGGTGGGCAGCAATGTTGTTGCTGTGCTTACTGGCATCCTCGTTGTCATGGACACGCTTGGGGGATGGCTGGTGGGCAGCGATGTCATTGCTGTACTTATCGGCATCCTCGTTGTCATGGACACACTCGGAGGATGGCTGGTGGGCAGCAGCATCATTGCTGCAGTTGTCATCCTTGTTGCCACAGTTATCGTCCTCGTTGCTGGCATGTTTGGCAGACGGCATATGGGCGGGGGCAGCGCTGCTGTCGTTGCTGGAGCTGCTGGTATCACAGCTGCTGGCACTGTCCATATTGCTGATACTGCTGTCGTCATGGACCTCATCGTGGACCTCGTCGTTGTCGTCGTTATCGTTGTCGTTGTCATCAACTCGTCGCTCACGGGTGGTTGGAATGGTTCGTAGGAGGGGCATGTGCAAGGCTGTGGGGTCTCGAACCCGTTCTGGGGGTGCAACAGGATGGTGCTGTCGATCAGCTTTTGCTTGGCCCTGCTGGGGTCAGTGGATGATGAAAAAGAGAGGGGGGGAAACGGACATATGGGGTGGGTTTTATGGAAGGTCCTAGTGGCTGGGCTGCATCCTCTGCAGCCTTCCTAGCACTTGTTTTCCTGCAATCAGGGAGTTTGATCGTTAATCGATGGTCATTGAGATGAAGGGAAAGGAATGTATGTACCATTGTTTTTTCACTCTCTTTTTCTTGCTCTGCCTGGCAGGTCCTACCTCTTCCATCACTGAGTCGTCCTGTACCTCCTCATTGGGGTCTGGTTGACTTCTTTTTCTCTGGCGCTTATTCGCTTGCTCGTCAGCATTTGAGGGGCCACATTTGCAGCTAGATCTGGTGCGTATGCGGTTAATCGAGGTGGCAGTATCGGAACGAGTGCGGGGAGGCATGGATGGGTTGACACAGATGGTGGTAGCGATGATGGAAGATGATAGTGGTGGTGAGGGTGAGGGTGAGGGTGATGGTGATGATGGTGATGGTGGTGATGGTGGTGATGGTGACGAAGAAAGGACACAGAGCCTTGGGCCGTGACGGGTTAATTAGATATTTATTTTCTATATAGCAAAGCTGGTGTGGCTCAGTGGGCTGGAGCACTGCATATGTAATATTACTGAGGGTTCAGGGTTCGATCCATGCAGAGTGCAAATTTATTTTTATGGATCCATTCCATGGAATCCATATGGAATCTTAGTATGGAGTCCATATGGAATTTTAGTATTGAATCCATGTGGAATGGTGATGGACTCCCTGTGGAATGATGATGGACTCCCTATGGAATGATGATGGACTCCCTGTGGAATGATGGTGGACTCCCTATGGAATGATGATGGACTCCCTATGGAATAGACACACCTTGATCCATATGGAATCCATGTGGAATCCACATGGAATGATGATGGACTCCATATGGAATATGACCATTCCTTGGCCATTCCATATGGAATCCATGGTGCCTATGGAATAAGAAAATGGCTTGGGCCTCAGCCAAAAGTCATTCCATATGGATTAACCCAGGGAAGGTAAAGACCTCCTTTTGTGTTGACTGTCTGGGTAGAGCAGTGGCCTTTGCCGAGGACTGGGACTTCTTCGGTTGGGTCAAGCATGCGGAATAGTCCACAACTTGCTGAGTACACCCTAGCTTCTGTCGGCTGCAGTCATAGCATGCCTTTGTTGGCCGGACCTGCATCCAGCAGGTAATGCCCTTGCCAATGCAACATATGTTAGGGGACACCCAATTTCAACCCAAACCTCAACCTTAGAATCATACACCCCACCTTTCCAATGACCTCCAACCTTCCATCCAACTCCACTTCTGTCACCAGTTTACTCTGAGACTCTGTAACTCCAATCCAACTCTGATCCTCTGGTTCGCTCTGTCTTTTATTTTTATTTTTCACATCACACCACTTTTTAATTAATTAATTAATTATTATTGTATCATTCCTTTATTTATTTTATATCTCTGTTATGTCCATATTAGTACTTAAATACCCCACAGCCTAGCAGGGATCCCCATCCTTTCCTCTTTGGATCCCCTGCTAGGTGAGTCACTTGTAGATATCCCTTTGAAATATTATTAACTTTGGATCCCCTGCTAGCTTAACTAAGTCAGCATCGCAGTTGCCCTAACAACGTAGGCATGGGGGGTCCATCTCTTTGTCTCCTCTCAATGGCTTGGACCATGGCTTACACTCAGCTGTTTGTTTCAATTCCTCTTTATTTTCCTCCTCCTCAATTACCTCCTCTTCACTTTGTACTTCACGCAGTGCCGGAACTCGTTTGACCTGAATAACCTGGGCCAATTTGGGAAGATGTCACAGGGCCAAGGTGGATACCCTTGCCAGTGCTTGTTGGAGGGGGAGAGCCAAGGAGGATGCCATTGGTTGGACAGGGAGGGCCAAGGAGGATGTCTTGGCTGGCATTGGTTGGGCAGGGAGAGCCAAGGAGGATGCTGTTGGTTGGACAAGGAGGGCCAAGGAGGATGCCTTGGCTGGCATTGGTTGGGCAGGGAGGGCTGAGGACAAAGCCTTGGGCTGCCTCTGTGGGACAGGGAGGGCGGACGGGGCCAATGCTGGGTTTTGTTGAATGGGCAGGCCAGATGCTGAGGTCAATGGCGATTTCTCGGTCACCATCTCTGATGGTTGGAGGCTTTGGGAAAGGTGATTGAATGCTTGCATTGCTTGCACCTGCTCTGTGATAAAATGGTCATTGGCCTGTAGGCCGGCCTTAGTCCAGGCAAGACAGAATGGCCAGAGGAATACTCTGGCCAAGTATGCTTGTGCAACGGCATTGGGCAGGTTGGAAAGAGACCTGCGAGTTTTGAATAACCATCCCTATTCATTTGATGCATATATCAGTTCTACTTTCCAACAAAGTCATGGCAGTACTCACCAGTTCTGCCTTGTTTTGCTTCATGACATTGGCAATGTTGCCCAATTGCAAGGCATCTTGGATGGTGCAGTCCAGGGTGGAAATCCTTTGGGAAATGTTGGATGTGGTAATGGTGGACATTGTGTGTAGTTAGTAGTCAGTAGATATATGAGGAACAGGACAGGCAGTGGAGAAGGAGGACTTTGGTGAAATTTTTTGTTTGCTTTCAACAATGTCACGTGACTGAACAAATGTTACCAAATATGTGATCTTCCAAGATAAGCTATATCTCTGTTATCACCTTCTCATCCTTGTTGCAAACTCTGATATTATGCGTATCTACTATGAACCAGAAATCAAATCCCCAGAACACATCAGAAAACATTGTTGTTCCTGAAGGTTATGCCCTAGTAATTGGCAATGTCGGCCAATGGTACATTGTGCCTGAGTTCATGATCCTGGCAACACATCAGGCCTTTGAGGCATATCAGAAGAAGGTGGAGCTCAATGTTGAAAATGCACCAGGGGAAGTGAGTGGTTTTCTAATCAAATATTTGGCCTTTGGCCGATAGTGGCCGATTGGCATTTCATCCCCTCACTGTATGCCAATGCAGCTAGCCAGCATTTGGAAATAGTGGACTTCTCTCATGAACGTCACATCCACAACACTGAATAGGCACAGGTGCTGGTATATGCCAATGACTGATGCCAATCAGTGTTGCCAATGAGTGATGCCAATGAGTGATGCCAATGAGTGATGCCAATGAGTGATGCCTATACTGGCCTGATTAGTGGCCATGAGGGTCTGGATGAACATAGTGCTAGCTAACAATCATTTTAAGTCCAGAAATACACAGGATATTCCCTATTTTTCAATGGGGGAGGATAAAGTCATGTCACCACATGATCCCATAAGTGTGGCTGTCTTGGCTGCCAAAGTCCATTACTGACAGACATTTTAGCCCTTGACAGACATTTTAGCCCTTGACAGACAGGGAATGCCTTGGCCTTCATGCCAAAATCAAGCCGTTGCAGGAGAGGCTTGGCATCTCTTATAAGGATGCCAGTCATTGGCTGTACATGTCCGAGTTGGAGAAGCTCAAAGCTGAGAAGGATGCATCCAAGGCCTTCTGTAATTTGAAGATGCAAACTGACGGGGTGGTGAAGATATTTAATGAAATGGTAGCTGAGCTTGCAGGTCAGGATAGGAGTGGTGGTAGTGCGTAGATACTGATTGTTACTGTTACATGTCTATTGTCTTACAGCACATGGAATATTGGCAGTATCAGCCACGATGCCGATATCCATGCTGACAACTTGTCATGCCTGCTGCCCAATCCTACCCATTGGGAATACCTAGATACATAATTGTCATGCACCAAGCAGACCAATACAAGGCTAATGCTGCCGTCTACATGCTGATGCCAACATTGGATTGGCTCAATGTCCCGTATGATGAATACATCAGGAAAAATGACTTGTGCCCTAGGCCATCCTGAAATGTCCTAGGGTGCCCCAGGCAGCTCAGGGCACTCAGGTCAAGAGGTCGCCCTGGGGTGCAAGTTACCTATGTATGAAAAGTCTTAGGCTGTCCTGGGGCAACCTGAGGCAACCTGAGAGCATCCTGAGGCAACCTGAGAGCATCCTGAGGCAACCTGAGGCAACCTGAGGCAACCTGAGGCAACCTGAGGCAACCTGAGGCAACCTGAGGCAACCTGAGGCAACCTGAGGCAACCTGAGGCAACCTGAGGCAACCTGAGGCAACCTGAGGCAACCTGAGAGCATCCTGAGGCAACCTGAGAGCATCCTGAGGCAGCCTTAGTCCCTTTGGATCTGATGCTAGAAAACATATATAAACCAGATATTTGAGTGGTCTCACACAACAGAATAATAATAATAACAATAAAATTATATTCAATTATTCTAAACATCATATATAGTACTAGTAATAAAATAATAATAAAATAGTGATACATAAATATACTAGTATAATACTGGGGAAGTAGGGAATAAGAAAACAAAATTGTGGGTGGTTTATATATCTTTTGGATGGCGCACAGACCATTGGTCACATGATCACAGATAAGCATGATTTCAAGCATATGGTGCTGGGTCAGGGTAGATTACATAAATTCCAAAAAAGGAAATTTTTTAAAGATGGTAGAGGATTGTTTTAGGACCCTGAATATGTTTAAATTATATTAATAGCAGCTCTCCTTATTGAGAAAACTGCAAAATACTTTTTTGGACACGGCGGGTAAAGATTTTCTAGCAAAATTCATAAATTCTAAGGGACTCCCAGGGCCTCCTGATGTGATTTGGTCCAGATGGTCAATGCACCAGGATACACTAAAGGTGTCCTGAGAAAATGGGTGACATTCAAGATTTTACCTGTGCTGCTCTAGGATGTCCTGAGGTGTCCTGGGATGTCCTGGGATGTCCTGAGTAGTGATGTGATACTAACAAATTACCCAAGGCTACCTAGGGCCAAAATCATTTTTCCTGATGTACAGTGCCAATGCTCTCTTCCTCAATGCCAATACCAATAGATGGCATAGTCGGAGTTGCCCTAACCGACCATGTTGATGTTGTCCTAGTATACTACTGACTCAGGTCACTGCGGTCCTACCTGCTCTGGTCCTGTACAAGGCCAATTCTCTCCATATGGCCCAAGTCGATGGCAATGTGAAAACATGGCTCAGCCCAGGTTGCTGTGCCCCAGACCAAAGGCTGAAATTGTCCACCACCTGTCCAATATGGAGTCAGCAGTCGGTACTCTTGCCCATGTTGATTGCCTGGTAGCCGATGTTGCCCCTGAGGTTGCTACACATCAGTAAGTTTGGGTTTTGCTATGGGTGCTATGGAGCACTGTCCAGCGCTGTCAATCAAAGACCCTTTGCTATGTCACTATAGGTTGCTATGGGACTCTATATAGTGCTTGACAGCTCTTGGCAGTTTCCCATAGTGCCATTTTTTGACCCTGAAAACCTGAATTTACTGATGCACACTGATGCTGGGAGACAACATTGGACATCTGTGATCTGCTGGGATCACTAGCTGCCCAGGTAGCTTGTGTAAATAGAAGGCCAATGATGCTGTCTTCAGTCACCAGCATGCAGGTGCCAATATTCAGCTCAGCCCGAGTTGGCTTGGCCGTGCCCGAGAGCCGATATTGTTTAAGTATGAGCCCAGGAGACATCAGCTGCCCAGGTAGCTTGTGTAATAGAGGGCCGACAATCCCCTCTGGAGTCACTGGCATGCCGGTGCTGATATACAGCTCAGGCCGAGTTGGCTTAGCCACACCCAACAGCCAATATTGTTTAATCCCGGGAGACATCAGCTGCCCAGGTAGCTTGCGTAATAGAGGGCCAATGTTCCGCTCTTAAGTCACTGGCATGCCAGTGCTGATATATGGCTCAGCCCAAGTCGGCTTAGCCACTGCTGCTGCAGGTAGCTTGTGGAATAGAGGGCTGACAATTCCCTCTTGAGTCACCAGCATGCAGAGTTGGCTTGGCCGTGCCCGAGAGCCGATATTGTTTAAGTATGATCCCGAGACATCTGTGATCTGCTGAGATGATTAGCTGCAGGTGGCTTGTGTAATAGAGGGCCAATGATTCCCCCTTGAGTCACTGGCATGCTGGTGCTGATACACAGCTCAGCCCAAGTTGGCTTAGCCACACACGACAGCCGATATTGTTTAAGTATGATCCTGGGAGAGATCTGTGATCTGCTGAGATGATTAGCTACCCAGGTAGCTTGTGTAATAGAGGGCCGACAATCTCCTCTTGAGTCACCGGCATGCAGGTGCCGATATACAGCTCAGCCCAAGTTGGCTTGGCTGTGCCCAAGAGCCGATATTGTTTAAGTATGATCCCGAGACATCTGTGATCTGCTGAGATGATTATCTACCCAGGTAGCTTGTGTAATAGAGGGCCAACAATTCCCTCTGGAGTCACCAGAATGCCGGTGCTGATATATGGCTCAGCCTGAGTTGGCTTAGCCACCCCCGCTGCAGGTAGCTTGTGGAAATTGGAATAGAGGGCCGATGATTCCCTCTTGAGTCACCAGCATGCAGGTGCCAATATGCAGCTAAGCCCGAGTTGGCTTGGCCACACCCGACAGCCGATATTGGTTAAGTTTGATCCCGGGAGACATCTGTGATCTTCTGAGGTCACTAGCTGACCAGGTAGCATCTGTAATAGAGGGCTGACGATCCCCTCTTGAGTCAATGCCAGTGCCGATATACAGCTCAGCCCAAGTTGCCTTAGCCATGCCCGAGAGCTGATATTGTTTAAGTATGGGTCCTGGTGAATTCCCTACACCCATACAATATGCTACAATGTAATATTGCCTATTTAGGTAATATTCACTGGAGTCCAGGGAAGCCGAATCATACACTACAATGTATGCCTTCTCTACAATGTATGATACACCACAATGTAACTTACCTACCTGCAGCAGAAGCCGAGAATACATAATGCGAGAAATTCACAAAGGAAGTTTTTTCTGATTCCGTGGATTCCAAGTTGTCTTGCAATATGACATTAGGCGAGGAGGGTGATATTGGAATGTTTGGTAACATGTGCTAAATTGTTAGGGGACACCCAACTTTAACCCAAACCTCAACTCTAGAATCATACACCCCACCTTTCCAACGACCTCTGACCTTCCATCCAACTCCGCTTCCGTCACCGGTTGACTCCGGAATCCCGTAGTTCCGCTCCGACTCCAGTCCTCCGATTCACTCCATCATTTATTTCTATTTTTCATATCGCACCACTTCTTATTTAATTAATTAATTATTATCGTATCATTCCTTTATTTATTTTATATCTCCGTTATGTCCATATTAGTACTTAAACACCCCCAGCCTAGCAGGGATCCCCATCCTTTCCTCTTTGGATCCCCTGCTAGGTAAGTCACTTGTAGATATCTTTTCTGAAATATTATTAACTTTGGATCCCCTGCTAGCTTGACTAAGTCAGCATCGCAGTTGCCCTAACATAAATGAGCAGAAATTAGCGATGACGGCCACACTCGCAACATCGTCACTGACCGTGGGTGCTTCCCGTCCTGGAATACCAGCCACAGCAGATATCAGCGCTAATACAGGTACAGAAATTGGAGAAATTCTGTATGCTACTGTACTGGCAACCGCTACAGTGGAAGGTGCGTGAATGATGCCGACTACAGGGGCCATTGAGAACAGAAAACCACTTGAAGATATGAGGATGTTTAGTACTAGAATCTATCAGGGATTCAACCGCTCACCTTGTTCCTGCATATGTTGTTGCCATGTAGTTATCAGAACTTGAATCCACGTCTATTGGCGATGATGTGGGCGAGTCTGAAGAACGAAACAACTTTCTCCCAAAAGATGGAGTAACTTCGTCCACACGATGTCTCTTGGGTGTTCTTTCGCTCGACATGATGGTGACAGTAAGAAAGGAGTAGCTTCGCTTCCCACGGTAAAACTCTGTTACAAGATCTATGTTTGACAGCCGACTGCTACAACTTGATATGCAAGGCACTTAGCATGGTGCGTGTTGCGCAGCAAACGAGTTGCTTATATGCGCAGAGCTGGTCGTGGTTATCTTACTAGCTTACCTTTGGTATGTAGAGTGTGCTACTAACTAGGTACTTAGATGTATATCCAAGTGAAGTATATTAGTGGTGTATCTACTGCTTATATACTGTTTGTAGATGGTCTGTGCACACTATTAGCACAGCCCCTAGAAGCTACCTGGGGTAGCATGTGCGTGTTAAGGATCACACATGTGTGATGGGTATCACACGTTGGTCTGGTGGTACAGACATCTACACTACGAGTATCTACTTGTATCTAATCTAATCTAATAGATAAGATAACTACTCGTTTAACAGTGCGTAGTAGTGAAAATAAAACGGCGAGTTTTCTATTGCTAGGCTATGTCATGTCGCCTTTACCAGCAAATGCTAAAAAGAGTAGCTCTTGGTGCTACATACACTCCATACACTCGCTCTAGATAGGCAACCAGATTGGGCTTGCCAGATAGATTTAAGTAGGGCTGTGCACCGTCACCGTAAACTACGGGTTTACAGGCGGGTTCGATGGGTAATTACTCGTCCCGTTGGAGCCTTTTCCTCCCCAAAAACGGGCTGGCGAATTTACGGGTATATACCGTTGAACCCGTGGGTGAAGCACCGTCATACGGCCGTTGTCTGGGAAATTTTTGCTGGCGTTTGAAAACTGAGTATTGGGCCTTGTTCCCTTGGACTTGGTACCCTCAGAATAGGTACTTACAACATCTATCTATGGCTGTAAATTCTTTTGTTGAAAATATTTCTATGGACTACGATTTCTGGAAATTTCTGATATTTATAATTCTTATATCTATAGAAAACGAGCTCTGTACAAAATTTTATGGCTAGGATTGGCTCTAGCCTGTTCGACGGAGAATTTAAATGAGGTGAGCGGAGTTTGAACTTTGAAGTACGCACTGGCCTGGAACGTGACTGATGTGACATTAATTTTCAAACACCACCTTTTGCGACTTGTGACGCTGGCCAAACGCTGGCAAAGTTCTCTCCACCGTGTATTTAATCATTTTTTTACATACATAGATATAATAGAAGTATATGTACCTTCAACACAAAGCCAAAGGGCCAAACTGACCGGGAAATACAAGTCTGAGATGATTTCTCAAAAACCTTCAAAACTAACCAACAATAATATATTTTATGATGATTTGACTCAGACTCATTATTTGAGGCAAATCCTGGCAAATTGGATGAGGGGGGAAATACCCGTATACGGCCGTTTACGGCCGTTTTTGACCCGTACCGTACCGTCGAGGATTTAGGATGAGGAAATACGGGACGGCCGTCGAGACTTGGCAGCCATTACGGCCCGTAAAATGACGGCCGTACCCGTAATACGGGCGGTGCGCAGCCCTAGATTTAAGCCACCCTCGTGCCATTTTTACTTGCCACTTCGCGATACATGGTTCATTGATAGCAGGTTGGCAACTGCCGTGCGTTCATGCTATATGAAAGCTTTGCAACGATCGTAACCTCAGAACGTTCATATTAAAGCTCACGGGTGTATTTCCGAATACCACGCTCGTTGGCAAATGACGATTTATCACCAGGTTCACAGACGTCGTTTGAAACCAATACATAGATATTTCTGTCGACTCTCAGGAGAACCCCCAAATGCTCCCTCAGAGGGCTGGATTCTGAAGATGGGTAATTTCGACCTTTCGGTCCGATCTTTTTTTTCGTTCCCGTGTTCTCTGACTTAGGTTTGAAAAGATTGCAGATTGTCTGCAAAATTTTTGGCCTTCTAAAACTCGTGGAAAGTTAATAATAGCGGTATCTAACCATCTTCTGATTTTTCCCCAACTTACTTTGGAGTTTTGTTGACACTGGCAGGTATGCTTAACATTTGTGACCCATTATCACGCTTCAAATCTGCAAAGAACTGCCCTATACACTTCGAAGAATTCTGTAGTACTACTACCTTCTGATGACTTCTGAGATAGAGGGGCCCGAATAGTAGCATGGTGAAAAATAGCATGGTGGCAGAAGTATCGGTTACCCAGATATTTTTTTGGCCTATCAGCTCTTAGATTTGGCAGGTGTGAGCACTTTATCTCACAGGAACCCTTCTATACTTCCGAGAGTCGGTGGTGTTTTTTTGGCTGATCAGCTCTCTAAGTATATTGGGGGTCCTATTGGAGCAGCGAGAGACTCAGAGGGTCAAATCTCAGCACCACCTGATTACAGAGCTTGTATTGGTTGGAGGGAATGTGGATATCATATTGCTAGACGCGCTCGGAGCGTCAGGGCCTGCTCGATTCTTATTTCGTTGAGCTCATGTTCGCTCAGCATGCGAGATGTTCACGTTGTATTTTAAAAACATGTGGTGCGTTCATTTTGTCTATGAAGCGAGTCCAAGTCGACCATACTGGTTCATAAGGGTTCATATGGAGTGCATAGGATTAGATAATTGATCCGATATTTCACCAAGACAAAGAATCCACCTGTGGCTCCCAGATAAACCCCAGAGTCTGGCACAACTGGCGAATCAGAACCTTCTGAAAATTCAGCGCCTTAGGGCCTACACCAACTTTAAAATTGTGATTGTTGTATATATTGGCGGCGTTCTTCTAGTAGTTCATGTAAGCCATGCACCTTCGAAATTCCAGCATCACGGAAGGATTATGAATCTATTTGGAGTACTGCACTAACTTATCAGCCTTGAACCGGTCAACCTGAGAACTCTTTAGAACCATATCGCGTCCGATACACGGACGACATCCATCATCTCTCTTACATCATGTACACGAGTAATCAACGCGCCTTGTTGTACGGAAGTAGAAACCGCAGCAGCAGTCGCCCAACATCGGTCGTTAGGTTGTGTTTGCCTGCCATGAGGTCCTGCCGCCAATACATAGCCAAGGAATGATTTTTTAGACACCCCGATAAGCAGAGGAAAACCTGCAAGTGAATTTCGATATTTATATTCTGATGAAGAGGTCAAAGGAAAAAACAAGAGTGTTATGTCAGAATTTGTGAGACATATATTGCAATGTAGCACTGACCATGTCCGATCGGCATATCTTCAACAAGTTGTGCAGCTTCCCTGAGGACCTCCAGGTTGCCAGCCAAAGGCTTGTTATAACCGATACCAGGATCAGCAATGATTAACCACCGTCTCACGCCGTGTCTGATAACTTCTTCCACCTTCTCCCCAAGTTCCACCCGAACACCCTCTAAAAAAATCCCATCGTTTCCTTTGCCTGCATATGTATAGGCCGTATAATCATTGTTGATATTCACATTATGTCCTCTTGAATGCATAAGCACTACAGGGACAGCGTGTCGGCGTACAAGGGCAGTCAGTTTATTCATATATACCGTGGTCTCGGTCTCTTCCAGAGGGTAATCAGGACCAGTAAACGCATATATGTCATTGATGCAATTGGCACCCGCTTGAAGGGCCGCTTCAGCAACCTCCCACCGATAAGTATCAACACTGATAGGAGTGTCCATGATCCGATCCGTAATGCCGAGATAAGGACCTGTAGGGTCTTCATATTGACGAAGAACGTCGGGATTTCGCAAGGCTTGGAGGGTAGGTACGACTCTTGAAATTTCCTCTTCAATGCTGACGAATGTGGTACCTGGACGACTAGAGTAACCGCCCACGTCAACTATCGTCGCTCCAGCCGCGATAGACTCTTGTATGTATGCGATAGCGGCGGGCAGCGTAGTGCGCAGCGCGCCATCCGAGAAGGAGTCAGGCGTAACGTTCAGCGTAGCCATGACATTGGTGTGCACCGTTCCTCTCGTCCTACTTCGTGATGACATATCCGACGGATAAGTCCAATGCGTGAGAGTCGCAGGCACAGGGTCAATTTTGGAATATGGACAATCCCAAGATGAAATGGGCAAACGAGGAAAAGGGATCACTTTATTCATCGGAGTCCCAGATGGATCAAACACCTCAGCTAAGAGCGACCTTACACATTTCTGTAAGATTGGGTGGATAAAATCTGGGATCATGCTTTCAAACGGTCAGATGGGATGCTTTTGGATACTGAGAGGAACCATACTCGTTCAGAGGCCGCAAAACGAACTCCCTCTCTTGTACTCGTGGGTGTGGAACTACGAGCTTTCCGTTCAGGTTGTCAAGAGTTTCTTTGTCTGAGCGAGTGTCGATGATATTGCTGCCGCAAAAGATGATATCCAAGTCGACTGCGCGAGGACCATTTCTGATGGAACGGACACGACCCACTACCGATTCTATCTTTTTAAGTAAACCAAGTAGGGCGATAGGTGGTATATTTGTCTTCGCCTGGTAATGACGGATCAGAATTATGAGAATAGCTTGTCTGACAAGAGAAGAAAATATACCATGCACGCGCCATTAATAAACGCAGGTTGATCGGTCACATACATGGGAGCTGTCTTGTAAAGGAAGGAAGTATTAATGATGTGGACAAACGGTGAACCATCCAACTTTTCTTCCTGAGGAAGGTATTCAAGAAGTCGTAATGCATATTCAATATGGTGAAAAGAGTCGCCAAGATTTGATCCTAGAGCGATTGCAACATTATAGACGGCGGGCTCTTGGGAAGTAGACGTCGGGCGATTGAAGAAGTTGTCAATTGAGATAGCGCCCGGTGTATTATTGGCATCTAGCTGATTGATTTTGTAAATATCATCCTATGATCTTTGGGTGTCTACCTTACAGATGAGTTGGTCATTTTCGGTATAGTTGTCACGGTAGGAGGTTAGCCGGGATTACGTAACCCGTTGCCTCTTGATCATGGCCCTCCAACCTGCTCTCCAGAAACTTGCAGCATACCGAGCTAATAACACGAGAGAATCCCAAGATACACTCCAAAAGGGTCTTGTTGTCCTAAAATCAGGGGCGTCTACCAGGCTTGGTGACGAAGGTCGGTGAATAGCCGATTGACTTCCTTTAGACATCACCACTAACCCCTTGATGAATGCAACCAGGATGGGCTTTTCTTGAACAACTTGCCCTGGCAGCGATTGATGTTGGTCGTTTAGATATTGCAGATGTGTGTTCATATCTCAGCCAACTTGCATAACGCGCTTTGACATTAACGAAAGGGTTTACGCACCACTAGCAATGCCTCAAACAACTAGGCGAAAAGTTTCCTAATTCCCCTCGCGTCGACGTACTTGCTGGCATTCGAATGGAAGCAACCGAATCTCCTGCCCTGGTACTGACATACTATGATGAACTTTTGCGTGCTGACTCTGCCAATGCGGTGAGGATATTGCTTTGTTCTGGTTCAACATAGGCGCTTATAGTCACTCTCATACAGGCTATCTGGAAACGGCGCATATCTGTTCTTCGCCGCATGGATAAAATATACATGGCTGTAGAAGAGCTAAACGAATATTTGGATACCTTCTATACCGATGCAGAAGGCTGGGTGGAGCTAGCAGACATCTACTCGTCATGCAACCAGTCAGTTCTCCCTTTCCATTGTTCCCTTTTTTGAAATGGGAAATTTACATGCGATGTTAGATACACTCATGCTCTTCAAGCACTATCACATGCGCTTCTTCTAACTCCCCAAAACCCTTTTACATTTCTCCAATTTGCTGAAACAGCTTATTCGTCAGGCGATGTACCCCTAGCACTTAAAATGTTCTTAGTTGTCATAGACATGAGTGAAGAGGAAATGGATGACATTCCTCTCGGTATCGCTATAAGAGCTTGGTGGGGAACAAAATTGGTATGTTAACTTACTCCACGAGGCTTGAATTCTCTTTCTCACCCTTCGTTCTAGTGCGCGCGGCAGCTTGTTTCCTCACCTTCGTCGCATAACTCGCAGTCGAAAACCCCGGTGCCTAAGAATATCAAACTCATTGACGAGTTGGCGACAGAGAGAGTTCTTACGGCATACAGCGGCGGAAAGGGTCTTCAAGCCAGAAGCCTAGTATCGAAGTGGATGTCTACGAGATGATTTTTAATATAGATCATCCTGTAATACTTACATCTATTGGTCCACGTTCTAAGTACCCTTTCTCTGATTTCTTCATACCAACACGTGACTATGAACCGTTTGCTTTAGCGAGCCCTTTTGAGTTTTCTCGCTCGCCGCAAGGCCCTTCAGGGTTCTTGGCTTCCTGCATCGTGCCAAAATACGTATTCTGCCCTTTAAAAGGGTTCTAGGGGGGCCAAATACATAAACCTGACTCTCCTGCTTGAAGCAGTGGTTAGTGCCTTCACCATCCGGCGGTCGACAGTAATGCCCAATAAAAACCCTCTCCGCCGGCTCTCTGTTGCTTTGAGGTTGACTGAGGCATACGAACCTACTCATATTCCCGCCTCCTCGTCGTCAAGGTCCTCTCTCAGCGTGTATCTCGCCAATGCCAAGGCTAATTATCTCAAGGACATCAAGGAAGATCCTAAGAAAGGCGCAGGATGGACCGTAGTGATGGGGAACGAGGCCGGGGGTATGATTTGTCCTCCTAATTTCTTAGTATAAGGCCCTACTAATTATAACGAACAGATCTCGACTCCGTTGCGAGTTCGATTGCTTTCGCTTGGATCCAGTCTGAGATCCACAAACAGCCTACCATCCCTCTAATCCAAGTGGAACGTGCTGATCTGAATCTACGAGTGGAAAACTTATATGCTCTAAGCCTCGCAGGCTTGAGTCCGACTCAAGACGACCTATTGACTATGACGGAACTCTCGGATTTCAAGCCATTCCCATCGCAAATGTTTGCTCTGGTGGACCATAACCGTCTTGGATCAGCTTTCTCCCTGGATAACCCAAGGGCTGAGGTGATAGCTGTAGTAGACCATCACCAGGACGAAGGTCTATACCCACAAGCCAATCCTCGTATCATTTCCCCGTCGGGTAGTTGCTCGTCACACGTAGCTACCCTTTGCCCCTCCGAACTTCCGGAAGAGTTGGCTACCCTCCTCCTAACTGCTATCATCATTGACACAGACGGATTGAAACCCGGTGGAAAAGCAATCGACCTTGACCGTGCTTCTGCAGTTTCCCTCGCTTCCAAATCTACCATGGCAAATTTCATACCACCGCCGTCTGCGCTGTCCCCCATTGACCGACCCAACCCGAATGCGTTGTATGATTGTCAAGTCATCAAAGAACTCACCACTACCCTCATAACCAAGAAATCGGACGTTTCTCACCTTCGAGCTTTCGATCTTCTTAGACGCGACTACAAGGAGGCTACCTATACTCTGACATGGGCGCCTGGCCAGCCCTCCATCAAAGCTGGGCTCTCCACAGTACCCCTTCGTTTGAAGGCTTGGGGTTCAAATGGTAGACTCGAAGCAGACGCTATTACATGGATGCGGCGTAGAGGAGTCACAATCCTCGGTGTCCTGACATCTTTTCACGAGACCAAAGTCAACACGTTTACCAGGAACGGGAAAGGGAAGCACAAGAGAGAGATGGCCTGGATCGTCCTGGAAGAAACGGAGTTGTCACCAATCCCCTCTTCCAGTGATAGTTTGTGCGCGTTGGTTCTTGCCAACAGATTGTGGGCGGGTCTGGAGGCCAACGACGACATCAAGGTTCAGAAGTACAAGAAATTCGATTTACAGAAGACAGGGAACCTTCCTCCAACATCGAAAGCGATGGTTTACAAGCAAGGCAACGCGCACGCGACACGGAAAATTATCGCCCCGATCCTGAAAAATATCTTGGAGGGGTGAATACACCACCGACAACGTGAAGTCGATGACAACAAGAAGTAATCGGGAGGTATTCCGAACCAAAATAAAATAAAATCTTTGAACATTTGAAATCTCGGATATTTTCTCTTCGGATGCTTACGATTTTTTGGTTACGAAATTTCATCATAGACGATTACTACGACGTGAATGATTATGGTTTTCACTTTCTACTTTTGAGTTATCGGGGTGAAATCGTGGTCTAGAACATTGATCATCAGCAAAGCATGGATTTCATTCATCAAACACGACTTTGACTATGAATGATCCAGAACATTTGGGTACGAGGTACATACATACATATGATAAGGAGTGAAAGGGTCAGAGTGTACAGATTGTTACCAAAAGCTACAGAAGCGTTACATATGCGGAGATGGGTTAACATAATCTCATAAGTGATGTTGAAATTGGGGTGTAGGTGAAGCAAAGTCGTAATCTAAACAGAAACGAAGTAAAAGTTACATAAATGAACACTTGATTCCTTGATAAATAAATGAAAAAAAGATCAAAAGAAGCAAAAAAAAAGCTTTTTTTGAGGTTTAGATCTCGCTGAACCCCGTTTCCGCAGTACAAAAGGACGTTGAATTGATCGGTCTTATCATCGCTGACTTGGACTCGTGGTGTGATGAGGGCTTGTTTGATACAAGCCCTGTCAAAAATTTCTGGGTATCCCATTCACTATCGATACTCGTGGATGGTGTTATTGGGAATTCAGAATGACTCGAGTCGGATCGATCATGGCTCAATTGTGAGTCATCAGATGAGGATGAGGCAGTTGAGTGAGGAGACAGAACGATGTCGGTTGAAGATGCGCCAGCGCTAATAGTGATGGTATCTGACGGTGATTGACATCGACCATGAACAGAGTCACCTTCGGCACTTGGGGTACGAAACATTTGTCTCCGACGTCTCTTGAGTGAATGTGGTGGTGTTGTAATCGTGGAAATAGTAAGGTTTCTAGGTTTAGCTAGTGTGAGGGACTCCAGCGAAACCTCCGGTATCACGGGTGGACAACGTCGTCGGAGGGTAGAAAATAAGGGGGATATTGGGGGTATTTCCGATGACGGTGAAGGTTCAGGGTATTGAGAAAGGAGTGGACAAAGGTTAAGTGGTTCCTCCTGTATCGTACGTGTGGTATAGAATCGACTGTATCCTCCAATAGAGACTGATGGGAAGGGAGTCGAGAAATCGCTCCAGCGTAGCAGATCCGGGGCTATATCGACTCGAAAGACTGGAGTTGTCGGCTCCAGCTGAACAACAGAAGTTTGCCTGACTCTCTTGGTGACCTTGGAAAGCATGATAGTATGAGGTCAAAGAGCGAAGCCTTAAACCATCATTGAGCTATGACCGTGACAGGGATGGGAATATCTTGGTAGCAACCGGTCGCGGCTAATTCGGAGGGATCTCGGAAGACAAGGTGTTTGAGTACCGCGGTAGACCCGGTGTACACTAAGGTCACAACCGCACCATATCACGTGTATGTGACATTCCGTGACACGCAGCTTCCCAAATAGCCGCTGAGGCAGCCGCCTTCGCATTTACGAGCGGAATTAGTGTAAGATGGGTACTAACACCGTATCAAAACGAAGACAACTAAAATACATTACCACAAGCCCGCCCCTCCCACATCCTTCACAAGCGCGGCGGTATTTGTTGTTTGCCCAAGCAGCTTCTTTTCTGGTCAAACCACGCTTGTATGCGGCGTGAACACTGTGAAAATCTAGTGAAGTCAAGTAAATAGTCAAATTATATTTGAGGGAGAGAGAATTGAATTAAATACCTGCACATTTCGACAATAGTGAAATTTTCAAGGGATTCTATCATGTTAGACTCAAGATCCTCACTCCTTGGCAGAAGGGGGGTTCATTGGCTTTATCTCACCTAGTCTTTTTAGTATTTCCACTGGCCCATTTACCTAGGTTTCTGAGGACTCCTAGAGACATCCTGGGCATGGATAGTAGCTTCTGAGTCTTCTCAAGCCCGAAAATGCAGTAAAAAATGATGTATTTCTTGAATAGCATCTCTACTAGGTCCTAATTCTAAAAATTGGTTGCAGGATGTTCTCCATATATCTATTTACTAGGGTGCCCTGCGACCCGATAAGACAATGTCCCCTTTGTGCAAGCGCTATTCACAAAAAGGTGGTTTCATGGAAATTGTCACACTTTAGTCATGTGATGTGGTGAGATTCGATAAGATAAAAGATGATGACGTAATCAAATGTCAGATTCAGACTGAGATTGACAACGTCTATCTAAATAACCCATCTAGCACTCTACGCTGTCGAAAGTATCAAACTGAAGAGCAGAACAGTTATACATAACACATAAAATCGATTATACACCACTCACCACACAAAGCTCGAAAGCGACGCTTGAATTAAGGATCGTAGTGAAGACAGCTCGTGCAATCGTTTCTGGTAAGTGGAGTGCAGTCGCACTGGTAACTGCACTATCAATCACTTGCTGATCTCGAGATGGAACATCGACCGTATTGCGCGTGACTTTGAAACGTGTAGCCTCACGAACATATCCAGCTCTGGCGAAAACGAAAAAAAAAGCCCTTGTGAATTTACTTGGCAGAGAGTGGAGCATTCACACCAACCTTTGAGAAAGCAACTCCAATAACTGCGCATCGACGGCATCTATTCCGGCACGTACTTCATCTAGGGAGGAGCAACACGTCGAAGTCCCATTGACGATGCTCGGGGTAGCCCATGGGACAGTCCTGTTATCTTTAGACAGCGGCACGTCCGGAAGAGGTTCGCCATAGCAAGCCTGGGCAAAATCAGGACTCGGTTTCTCGCTTGCAGCAAACACCGGAGAAATAAATGCAGTCAGGATGAGAAAGCCAAGAGTGAAGCGCTTCATAGTCTTATGAATATATGTTCAAAACCGATTAAATAACGAGTAAAACAAAAAAAAGGCGAATTTTAAATGTTTCGGTCGTAACCATCCCCTTTCGACCATCTCCAAAACATTTGGTAAGTTGGTTCAGCGCGATCAGGTGGGTTGTTATCTTGCCACTTAACCTGCCTGGCATATACCGGCCTGGAGATTTTTGCATCTCCTTCATTGCACCTTGTCGGATCAAGTTTTGTTTCCTTGATATATTATATTGACGCAGACACCTTAGGCTCAATCAAATCCCCTCTCAATCGGGATCTTGGCACGAGGGTGTTAGTTTCGAATTCAACACCCGCCGTCTCTAAGTGACCTCGAAGTTAAGGCAGCTATGGCTCTGCAGTGGCTCTGCTAGTCAGATTCTAGTCAGACTATATTACGTGTCTTTTTTTATAGTCATGTGGACGACATATACATAATATATGGCTCTGCGCTCCAGATCGAGACGCCTAGCAACCATTCTTCCCAATTAGGTCTTTTCATCAATCATGATATAATATATCAACGAAAATAACTTGACCCGACCCCGACAAGGTTTTCCGAACCAGCTGTAAGTACTCTTCCTATAGCTCTAAAAAAAAGAAGTTATTGCAATTTGTAGTCATTAGGCAGTCCAACAAATCCATCTTTTCAAAATTTGCATAGGTGCCCATTTTTAGAAGATAATTAAGATGTAGTTCAGCCAAAAATGCTACCTGGTTACTTACCTACCACTTGCTAGCGGTCTTCACCTTTCCGAAAAACCCCAAGCCCCCCTCATTTTCAAGGCAAGGTTCTTTGGTTTTTGATCTCCTCAAGATAATGTCCAGGACATTAAAATACCAGTGATTATGGCTCCAGTCCAGTTTCGATTAGGTGTAAATTGCTAAGGCATCAACTTCTCTAGGTTTCCCCCCCGTCATGTTATTTTTTAAAATTCAACGTGTTCAGGTAATAATATCTTGCTGTACTCCGTTGTATGTACAATTCCATGCAAGAAATGTAAGCAGCCGAGCGGATGTCGAGGTGTTATAAATTGTATATATCGATCGACCCTAATTTAGAATTAGAAATGTACCTGGGGAATTGTGCAAGTGAGGCTTGAATTTCCGCCTCTCTACCCTCTTTTTCGCTTTCTTTCTTCTTGTTCTGCGCTTTGTGGACACACTCTATTGGGGTTATACACATTACTGGCAAGCTCACCAGAGCAACCGTTTCTTGATATTGATTGATTGCTCCGGACTACGATTGATCCAGACACAGCCACTTGCTATTGATAGTATATTATTAAATACAGCAATTTTTCTCACGATTTCTCACGCTACCACCGTGCCGGCTGTCTGACGTATGCCATTGCCACGGCCCTTAGTCCTTTCGGAGTTTCAATAGTCAGTCAGATCATGCGGTGCCGAATTTACACTCTGCATGGTAAGGCTACTTGGAATATGTCGCAGATATTATATCATAAGAAAATAATCTCTCCATGCTCGGAGATAAAAGATGGTATGAAATGGACAACATATAGAATGAGGGGTCATAAAAATGAATGAATGATCGTGTAGTCAACGGCTCCGATCAATTTAAAATATTTTGATCTGTTTGTGATCTGTGTAGCCAAACAAATTAGCGAAAATTCTGAGTGGCTAGATCTCACAAAGCCGCTGGGTCTGCTGAAAACACTAAGCAAAAAAATTTGCCAGTTTAAAGATATTCGACTGGCTACAAAACGGCTCAAAAACCGAGCCGTTTTGTAGCCGGGTCAAATATTTCCGAACCATGCTGCTCCATGGATTTCTTAGCGTTTGCAGGAAACCCACCGGTTTTGGGGGACATATCGATCTAGCCACTACGTAGAATGTTTGCTAATTTTATTTGAAGCTACAAGAATTAGAATTGATCGGCTTAGCTTTTGGCAATCACTAAGAATGGATGGTTTATAATTGGTTTATAATCGTTTTGTAATCCAACAAGTAAAATTATCGGATACAGCGTAAATGGTAACTTTAAAGATAGAAACCATCTCGATGAAATTAGTTTATGAGCTAACAAGGCAGGCGAAAGGCAACGAAGACGTTTACTAACGACAAGTTGTAGATTCAGCAAAAATTCAGACTCACGAACAACAACAGCCTGGAGTTCACGAATTTCTACTAGCATGCCATTAGAAAAAAGACAACATTCACACGACATTCGCTTGTTACTGACTTCGATTATACATCAAACACCTCCGTAAATCGGGGGTTCGGCTGTACTACATAGACTGCAAGGAGGCTGCAAATAGACGTTCTGGTATGCCGCCTTCACGATATGAATCTCCGTCTATCTCCGTATATTGGAGTCGGCAGGATTTTTTCAAATTCCGCGAAAAAATGCGAACGGAAAATGAAATTCGAAACGGACAACTCAGGGTCGTAAGGGTGCATTTCATAACAAGTGAAGCTGATCCGACGCCACAGGCCGGCAAGGCAAAAAATTTCACTCCTGTGTATAGAACAAGCGCTACCCAGAGAACAGTAAAGCGCCAACTAGACATATAAAACAACTAAGTACAAGCTAGGATGGATAATATGAGGATTGTATGGTTCCCTATCCCTTCAGATTATTACTACTCGCAGGACGATCCTCCTTTCCATCGTCCTGGAGATAAAATACATAAGGCTCACCTCTGTAGAGTCAATAAACATGACCCAAACAGACAGTGCCAAAAAAATATTGATACGATATCTCGGTGATCATGGATCCAAATGCGCCCATCGCACTAGTGCCAGTAGTGGCATCCCAAATAATCAATATGTAAGTAATCAAATATTATTCGATAAGAAGCATAAGGAGGATATAACCTCGCCACCCAGCTATTCATCCATCCGGCTCGAAGTAGGCGGGGGGGTATTCTGAACTTGTAATATCATCGTTTTTGGATATACCGTCAGAGGAGGCGCCTCGATACATGGGAGTGGCTTTGGGGTGCTCAAATGAGCTGCGATGCCGCAAGGTTTTCACGTAGCACGCCATCGCGAACGGTTTCAAGTGTAGTAGCTGTTGCTGCGGTATCCTTCACAGAGCGCTCAGTATTGGGTCATGAGTAAATATAAGAAGATTACCGTCACGGTTGTAGGGTAGATGTACACAGATCGGCGTTCGGGCGAGAATTGTTTCTGGATATCTCTAAATTTTTCTCGGAAATCTAGCAGTGAACGGTTCCATCAAGTTGTTCATCGAGAGTTTTGAGTGACTTACATTTTACAACCGTCATCACTTCATTTGGTCGGTCGCCGAAGCTTGGAAGGAATTGTTTTACTTTGATGCCTCGTTTCAGCTTGCGCCTTAGTAGGTCACATTTGTTCAAAAACAAGATTAGTTGTGTTTTTGCTAGTAGTTTCGAAGAGCAGATAGAGGTCCACAGGATAATAGAATCTTCCAAGCGGTTTACGTTGTGATCTTCCTCCAGGCGTTGATCGAAAACAGATACGGGTGACACTAAAAACCGAACACACGTTTGTCAAGTTTAATCCGCAGGAAAAATTTATGGAAACATACAAAATATAATAACATTCACACTGTCAAAGTATGGCAGCCACGCTGTACGCTGATGGATTATCAGCTGGGGTTGTCGACTTCCAACCGCGACCGATCACCTACCAGAGTTCGGCAACCTCCTACATCAAAAATACGCCACTCCCATCCAGTGTGCTTGTCAGCTAAAAGGAAAATGTTAGATAGATGTAACGTCCAAAATCTTTTTGAAAGAGCATACATTTAGGGCTATCCCAAGGTCCATTTTTAAATAGCAGCCGGTGTTCTTGAATACCAACAGTCTTTAAACGAGCACGTACGATATCATCGTCAGTGACAGAATATTCCCATGATGCAATACGATCCAAGTCATTCAAGAAACTATGAGAAGTCATCAGCAATAGGAGTAAAAAGCTAGATGGCTATCATACAATCCGGCGGAATCGGGCAATTGAAGGCGACGTCGCTTGAGCGCCAAACGTACTGCTTTATCATCCCATAGCGCCTTCATATCATCCTTGCAACCCGCAAGAACAGAGGTAGCAGTATCTCCAGTATTCGGGGACGATTCAGCCAGTCTTGCACATGGGTCCAACACATCTTTCCATGAGCGTACCGAAAACTCTGGTTTTCGTCGAAGCTGATTACCGGATGGATTATCAAATGGGGTTGCTGACATGGAATTCAAAGGTGGGGATACTGGCTCACTCCCAGTACCTAGCCGATGTTTCAGCTCTGCTTCTACCCCAAGCAGAGGAGCAAGTCGAATCATGAGGAGTTGATGGCGATCAGTAAACTTCAAGACTTCAAGCTCATTAGCTTCATTGAAAGAGATTTGGTCATCCTCTGAATCTGCAAGTACATCCCCGTTCATCTCGGCTTCGATGACCTTTTGAATGGTAATAATCGACCTAACGACGTTCAGCTGGACAACGGAACGCCAACCGTTGCGCTCTTTTTCCCATTCAGCTCTCGCATACCTCATGCGAAAGTCTGAACATAACGTGAACAGATGTAGGAATATAACTCAAGAGAGAAACCATACTTTTGAGCGTTGTGGATTTTCCTGAGGGTAATGATTTTTAGTGTGAACCGCGCCTTTTGGTAATGAATTCTTACCGCTTTCTGCTTGACCCAGGAGAAGAACCTTTATGACATTTTTTTTCCTCCTTTCTCTTGCGCGCTCCTGCTTGATGTCCTCGTCAATACTGTCGCTGACTCGCTGGGCATCCAATTCCCGTTTCAGACGCGCTGTCCTCTGCGCGGGCGTCTCGTCTGGAGGTGGTTGCATGAGCTCATAAAAAGGGTCAGTTGGACCTGGTATGAGGACCATCTCGAGTGAGCCAGACGAGGGAGAATGGAGACGGAAAAGACAGAGACGGAGAAGACAGAAGGAGGGGTGGCGATGAGAACAGGTCTGATCGCTTAGTCATATCATTCGGGGTTCTGATCGAGATCCTTACCACGCGCCCTGTCACATGTGCATGCCGTAACAAGGGTCGAGGAGAGGAGGAGTTTTCAAATATAGATCTCATTTGTGGTCCCCAGTCAAATTCACCAGTAAGTACGTTGTGTATACTTGAAATTTATATGACTTGCCTAGTGACCAAATTGAGTCGTAATTGCTAATTTATTTCGCTAAACTGTTCAGTTGGACCCATTTTAAATGTTGCGCATACGAAATCACTAGAGGTGTATAGATCGGAATTCCATAGCACGTAATATTTCAATGCCATCGTGATCACTGGATCATAATAGTGCATCTAACCTCGTAAATTCAAAGGCTATCTTGATAAGAGGTTTGTATACAGAATAATAGAGAATAATATCCCATGTGAAAAATTCGACAAAAAAGAGAAAATGTTAGCCTGAGGCGGCTTGACAGCGGAATTAATTAAAGTAAACCTAAGTTATCTATTAATAATAAGTGCTAGGCAGTTATTGAACGTGCGTTTCTTTGGGGTCCGATTGGTCGGGCTCTGCTCCAGCCAATTAAATGTGATTTTTAAAAGTGGCGCGAATATATAACTCTTTGATATTTTTGAAAATCGAGTTGTCAAAAGCATGACATACAGGATGACTCAAGCCTGTCCCACAATGTATGTATACAGACAAAAGTCCTCAGTGAGAATAGCCCCACTTCTCAAATAAATACAGAGGCTGGTGGCGCATTTGGCCATAGAAAGGAGTAGGACACACGACGCTTCCGAGCTATCGGAATGCCGTAAGTAGAGAATACTTGCCCCAGAACCTCCTAGGAGATTTTAACGAGACTATGCAGTGTAGTAGTATGCACAACGCTACGGTTTGCACAATCCTAACACCAAAAAAGTATAAGATCGTGAAAGTCTCGCAACATCCAATCCAGAGGGGAATCACTGAAACTGTTCAGGGACATGAACGATGGCAAGAGGAATAATCAATTGAGATTCAACAATAGGAGAAAGACAACGAGTGTGTACCTGGCCTAGCACACATGCGGAGCCCGGTGTGTCCAGGTGTGTCCATAAATGGAGGAACGTCAATGATTTTGGTTTGATATTATTTACCGGTATCTGTCTACTCCTAGGCACGCACCATCCGTATGTGGATTCCCTACGGCCATGGCGTAAAGTAAGTCAGTAAGTCATGCGGTAACTTGACGGTAACCGTAGGTGTATGTGGCAGGATCATGCTGACATCCATTTGAGTGACGGGAGGACAAGAACAATATTGGGTAGCTCACAAAAAGTCGACGCTTCAGTTCCAACTTGAACTGATTCCTTGTCCCAATCAATAGAGCCTGAAAACTTCATGAGGTTCACATTATAATTCTGAGGGCACTCCAGTTATGCACAACAACTCGCGACACTCCAACCGAATAGCGATACTCGACACAACGGGGATGACACGATACCGACACGAGCACATGGCCATGACTCCTGGATCACAAGGCATGAAGCTAAGATGGCATGATCGAAGAATTAAGAGTGCTGGATCGATGATCATTCCCGAGTAACCTTGTGCTCTGAGAGAAGAGAGAGAAACAAAAATCAGATGATTTCCATGTCAGGCGCCTGATATTTAGAGTTTGCGAGCTATCGTGTTCTATGCATGAGAGCCCAGATGGAAGAAGGAAGTGAGGGAGAGGGTCTTATGTAATTGACCGCACGTTCTACACGCTCACAATCGAAAGTAGCAGCCGCTGCAGCAACAGGGCGCGCCTTCAGAGCAGTCCGCCGACCCCAGCAGGGTTTGGTCTCTGTCATTTGATTGTTCTCCGAAATTCGCAACATCAAGATTCCTTAGCAACAGTGTAAACGCATGGTACACCCCCGATCTTCGTCAATGAGTTGTTCATGGAATTCCGTTTCGAATCTGAGGAAAGGGATATTCGCTTTTGGCAGGTGAGTGTTGTGCATATGCGGTTGTTCGAATGTGCGTGTTGCAACGCCTATAGCCCAGAGAACCACTCTCCATTACCGTTACGTGTGAGGATGGGTGGACAGAGAGATAAGCACGGTTTCATTCACCTCATCGTCATAGCTTTATCCAACCGCGGAGCACGACGAAGCAAGCAATGTAATTAGGGAATTACCAGAAAATGGACGTGCGTCACCTTATATGTTCCTTAACAGATCCACTCATATCATAGCAGGGTTTCTCAATGTCCTTGCAACTCCAGGCAGGTCGCCATCCACGGTAGCCAAGTCCACTGAATGTAAAAAACCAGGCGACTCCTGCAGTAGCCATCCGCGATGGGCTGTACAACCCAAAGGCAATGAGTTTATATCCTTCGTCTCCCAGGTCAAGACTTTGAGCCAACAATACGAAAGATGTTCTCAAAACTCTTGGAGGTTGGCATTCACGAGATGATCAACGCCGACACGACGGTGTCTCTATGTTTGAGATAATCGTCAGTGGCGAAAGTGCCTCATTAGCGATGGTGGGACTGAAGTGGATCCTTGGGGAAGGCAGCTGTGACCCTTCCGGTTGTAGCATGAGGCGCTCATGGATTTAGGGTGATGTGAGTCCCGTTTCGCATTCAACCTTCTGTATTATTTTCTCATATAATTTAGCGAGCTAAAATTCGCAAGAAAGCTGTTGTCCCCTTCCTAGCAGGGAGCGGCCCATGGCTGCGCGTTCTCAGGGCCGTATTCATGGACAGAGTCATTGTCCAAAGGTTGACGAACATGATGTGGATTGGACTCTCATCAACAAATGAAGATCTCGGCGTTCATCGTTTTGCAAAAGTCACGATTACTCTAGGTCGGAGTCTTCGTCAAACTCCAGGACTACTATGAGAAGATCAGCACTGCCAAAATCCCTTCCTTCGATCCACATTGTCCCCATTCCCGTTTCTACCCTATCCAATATCCTTCGTTAAGGCCGGTGAAGTAGTCCGCTTCGATTATGTTAAGGTACTGGAAGATGATTCCGGATGCATGACATATGTAGCAAAAATTCGAGGTGGTGACCATTCCCCAGATATTGTTGTCAAGTTTGTGGACAGATACAGCCAAGAAGTCCACATTTTTTCTCGCTGAGAGGAAGTATTCTCATAGACTTCGGTACTACTCGATAATGACCCCAAGCTAGGAAACAACCGATCACCAATATCTCTCGCACAAGCATCGCCTGGCCTGTTCTTTGGCTGTCCGATGAATATGGTTGTACCTCACCCCCAAGTTCCAACCGATGAATGCTCGTGAGCAGCTTGAAGTGATGTTTACTGAATTGCATTCTGCAGGGTAGGTCTTTGGTGATGTGCGGGAACCTAACATCCTTTTCGACAAGGATGGCAAAAGTTCGGCTTACCGATCTAACCTGGGCTGGTTGGCATGACATAAGTGTTGAGGATGTCTCTGAGTTCCTCCTTCATGAATCTCCAGGATAAGATCCGTAACAATGCAGTTACCCGCGCGTCAGGACTGATTTTATCCACTGGGTCTCTCGAGGCAAATTCCTTGGGCAGTGTGCAGGAAATCTTTTATCTAGTCAAACCTCAGCACGATTGCGAGATGTTGGCGAAACTTCCACCAAAGGAAGGTAGAACTAGTATCACCTTGGGTGCGTAAATCTCGAGCAGACCCCACGGAACTGGGTTTGTGCGGTGTCAGGCGTAATATTAACATATTTGGAATTGTGCCTGATGACATAGTTAGATAGTTGGAAAGCCCTCTCGACCCCCGGTACCTTTCTTCTAATCCCTGTGCCCCCTTGTCGAAAATCTATCTATTTTTATTGCACGAACGCATCGGAACAGATAATGAGCTTCCTTCAAAGCCCTAATGGATACGAGAAAAAAAGGATTTTATTTACTTCGTACTACACTCCCAAACGATGATGAATAAAGATATCGATATAAGTATAAAATTTTCAATTTGTGGTCTGATCAATATACGTACGTATGAATCTGCCACTCATGTATTTGATATTTTTAAAAATATGCATCAATAGATAATGAGGAAGCAGCATTCAGGAAATTTGGTTATTTGAGGCCCCAAAATTGTCGAATATTTGTCCCCAATTTACGTATTTGATCGAGGCTACTTTTGGCGCGTGGCTGTCCGAAAATTTGAGTATTTGAGGGCAGATTTTTGCTAAGTTGGGACAAATTAGGGCCTTTGCACAGAATATTAATCATTATGTGTACATGAGGCTTTGCTGTCCTTTGTTGGAAGAGTTGGATCCGCCAAAGAGGCAGTAAGTTGCAGAAATTTGTTAGATTTGAGGGCGATTTTGGGTGATTTCCTGGACACCAAATATCCTCAAATATCAGGAGCCTCAGCGCTCAGCATTCATCCCAATGATTAGTCGGACCGTAGATCTCAGGAGATTTTCGCGATGTGTGGAGTGGAACTCCGCTGTGGTCTTCCTTGCCAAAGATATGGCATTTTGCTCATGTCATGATGTGGCGGACAATGTCCCGAGAGCAGCGCTGGAGGCGTGTAGGTATCATTATTCCACTTCATGTGAGGTCTGTCAGGTGAACCTCAGACGTAAGTTCATGAAGAAGCAGGTTACCCTAATCTCTTTCCAGTCACGCCTTCTTAAAGCTCCAGGTTATCATGAAAGAAAACTAACCAACCCCCCAACTACAAAAAAAACCTGCTATGCAATCCCCTTCGCCCACTGGAAGTAAACGTGCAATAAACACTCTCGATACTGAACTTCCAGTTTTGAACTCCAATGCGTATGCGTCGAGTTCAAAACCGCAAAGCGCCTTGAGCCGGATCCGGTGAGACACGTTCTAACGTTTAACATGTTTATGGCTCACTGCTGATGCCTTATCCATTGATAACCATAGTCAAATCATACGCGAACCTGTGGCAGAGTTTGCGGGCGTTGCGTTACTTGTCATTTTTGGAACTGGTGTCAATTGTCAAGTCGCACTCTCGACAAACCCAGGTGTAGCTTCATCCCCAAAGGGAGTAAGTCGTGTAGAAAACCAGGATGTATTAAATCTCATTTTTTTCTTAGGACTTTCTCTCTGTAAATTTCGGTTGGGCTATTGGTCTTGCCATGGGCGTATGGGTTAGTGGCGGAATTTCGGGAGGGCATATCAACCCTGCGGTATGTTTACATTTATTCCGTAGAGCTGTTTCATTTAGCTTTCAGTAGATTACTCTTGCAATGGCGGTTTGGCGTGGTTTCCCTTGGAAAAAGGTGCCCGGTATGTCTAGTCGAGTGTTTAACATGTGATTCAGACGATTTTCATCTTTCTAACGTTCAGGATACATCTTCGCTCAATTTCTCGGCGCGATTTTTGGTGCTGCTATAGTCTACGGAAATTTCATTCATGCTATCGACATCTTCGAAGGAGGCCATGATATACGCACACAAGCAACAGCAAGTCTCTTCGCTACTTACGCAGTGAGTCGTTGTTTTATTTGAATCAACGCCAGCTTGTTTACGGATTGCAAATCAAGCTCGACTACTTGACTGCTGTCTCATGCTTTTTCGACGAATTCATCGGCACTGCGATACTTGCTTTGATGATTGTCGCAGCCAGCGACAAAGACAACTTCGCTCCTCCGAAAGGATTGCTGCCGCTTGTACTCTTCATCCTCGTCCTTGGTCTTGGAACCTCCCTTGGAATGCAAACTTGTAAGTATTTTGTTTGCCTTGGACCCGAGTTAAAACTGACACTGTCAATTTCTTCAGCGTATCCTTACAATCCAGCTCGTGACTTTGGCGCACGCCTCGCGATGACGTTTGCGGGGTACGGAAAGGAACTGTATACGTACAGAAAGTAATTCCATCGTTATCCTTGGTGAGTAAGGGTAAGGCTGACCAAACCCTCTTCTCAGTCAATATTGGCTTTGGTGTCCGATCATTGCACCTTGCATTGGTGCTCAATTTGGAGTAGCTTTCTATGACATATTCCTCAAGAAAGCTGATTGCTCTGCGTCACGGTGGGTATCGCTGTTATACACAACTCATTTTCTGTGTGTTGATCGATAACTGACTCACTAATTGTATGTAGTGACACACAGAATGGTGATCGCCGACTCCGGAGTGTTTCGGAGGCAAGGGAGAAGAACTTGGTGTAAATGAACTGATTCCATCATGATCGACGTCTGTACGTAACGGTATAAAATAAGGCTGTTTTTCTGTTCAGGCTTGACGGTGTCTGGTTTTCTTTCCAGAACTTCTTCGTATTAAAATGTATTACATACCCTTTTTCATTTCTTTACGGTTACTTACTATTTGGGTGGGTTACGGCCACAGGATTTGGTCCTTCTGTTTGTGTTTGGAGATTGATTTTGTTGATATCTGTCTGATACGGTTTGTGTCTGATACGGTTTGTATGCCAGTGATAATGCTAGTTCGCATAAGGTATAGGACAGAATTAAAGTTCGATAACTGGGCAAAAGACTCCGGCTGTGTATTTTACCGCGGGGCCACTTCTCACAACGCTAGTGCTTTTCATTGCCATTTACACAACGAAGTTGCGAAATCGTGCCATTTGGTGACTTCGATGTCACTGACTGAGGCCTCGAGGGCTGCGCACATTCACATGACTGGCCCAGAGTAACGATCTTAGTTGTCGTTATCAACATCTTCCTCAACCTCTACCTTTCTCACCAATGTCTTTTCACTGCCATGATGCATCATGATAACATTGATAAGATATCTGACACTGCCTAGTATCATACAAACAGTATCAGACACAAACAATATCAGACAGATAGCAACAAAATGAATCTCCAAAAACAGACATAAGGACCAAATCCTGTGGCCGTAACACAAATCGTAAGTAACCGTAAAGAAATGAAGAGACTATGAAATACATCTTCAATACGAAGAACAGATACCGTCAAACCTGAACAAAAAGCAGCCCCATTGTACACACGTACAGACGTCGATGGAATCATGTCATCACACCAAGTTCTCCCTTGCCTCAGAACCACTCCGGAGTCGGCGTTCACCATTCTGGGTGTCACTACAAATAGCGAGTCAGTTATCGATCAACACAGAACATGGGGCGTATAACAGTGATACCCACGCAGAGCAATCAGCTGAATCCTGTTGCTTGAGGAATAGGTCATAGAAACCTATTCCAAATTGAGCGCCAAGGAAAGGTGCAATGATCGGACACCAAAGCCAATATTGACTGAGAAGAAGGTTTTGTCAGCCTACCCTTACTCACCCAGGGATGGAGATGATGGACTTACTTTCTGTAGGTGTACAATTGCTTCCCGTAGCCTGCAAAAGTCATCGTGAGGCGTGGGCCAAAATCACGGGCTGGATTGTAAGCAAACGCTGAAAAAATTGACAGTGTCAGTCCAACTCGATCAAAGATAAATAAGATGCTTACAAGTTTGCATCCCAAGGGACGCTGCGAGACCAAGGAGGACGATGAAGAGTACAAGCGGCAGCAACCCCTTCGGAGGAGCGAGATTGTGGTTGTCGCTAACTGCGACAATCATCAAAGCAAGTATCATAGTACCGATGAATTCGTTGAAAAAGCATGAGACAGCAGTCATGTAGTCGAGCTTTATTTGCAATCCGTAAATAAGCCGGCATTGATTCAAGTGAAATAATAACTCACTGAGTAAGTAGCGAAGAGACTTGCTGTTGCTCGTGTGCGTATATCATGGCCACCTTCGACGATGTCGATAGCATGAATAAAATTTCCGTAGACCATAGCAGCACCAAAAATTCCTCCGAGAAGTTGAGCGAAGATGTATCCTGAACATTAGAAAGATGTAAATCGTCTGAACTGTATGTTAAACCTTCGAGTAGACATACCGGGTACCTTTCTCCAAGGGAAACCCCGCCAAACCGCCATTCCCAGAGTAATCTAGTGAAGGCTAAATGGAACAGCTCGGAAGAAGAAATGTAAACATACCGCAGGGTTGATATGCCCCCCCGAAATTCCGCCACTAATCCATACGCCCAGGGAAATACCAACAGCCCAACCGAAACTTACAGAGAGAAAGTCCTAAGAAAAAACATGAGATTTAATACATCCCGACTTTCCATACGACTTACTCCCTTCGGGGATGAGGCTACACCTGAGTTTGTCGAGAGTGAGGCTTGACAATTGACACCAGTTCCAAAAATGACAAGTAACGCAACGCCCGCAAACTCTGCCACAGGTTCGCGTAGGATTTGACTAAGTTATCAATGATAAGGCATCAGCAGTGAACCATAAACATGTTAAACGTTTCTCACCGGATCCGGCTCAAGGCGCTTTGCGGTTTTGGACTCGACGTATACGCATTGGAGTTCAAAACTGGAAGTTCAGCGAGAGTGGTTAATGCAGGTTTGCTCCCAGTGGGCGAGGATTGCATAGCAGATTAATTTTTTTAGTTGGGGGGGTTGGTTAGTTTTCTTTCACGATAACGGGCAGCTTTAAGAAGGCGCGACTGAAAAGAGATAGGGTGAAGTAAACTGCTTCCATTTTTTTGTTCTTCATGGACTTACGTCTAAGGTTCAGCTGACAAGTGAACCTTACACGAAATGAAAGAATGATACATACATGCTTTCAGAGCTGCTCTCGGTACATGGTTTGCCACATGAGCAAGATGCCATATTTTTGTCAAGGAAGAGCACAGCGGAGTTCCATTCCACACATCGCGAAAATCTTCTGAGATCTAGGGTCACATGAAATCGTTGAGATGAATGCAGCGCTGATGAATGCTGCTTCCTCATTATCTAAAGGGCGCCGGAGTCGCATTTTGATGCATATTTTTGTGTTCCTTATAAATATGAAATACATTAGTGGCAGATTCATATGTACGTATATTGATCAAACCATCCAAATCAAATTTCTCAAACATCTGCACAACGCCGCTCAATTGGAAACAATTTTTGCAGGAGTTCTTTGCCTACGTTTCTCTGTCATGTTGTGACTCATGCGAGATGACTGAGGGAAATGTATTGCGAGAGATGGTAATAGAACAGTGAGCGTTGATAATGCTGCAGGTCGAAAAAACCGGGGCTTTGGACTGTCCGAAAAGCGAGTGCCACTGCCAGAATTCCACGAAATGACCTGGTTTGAGCCGATTCATGTAAGATCGAAGGAGTGAATTGAATGCCTCGGACATGTGGAATTGAACGAGCTTCCTCGTACAGGTCCAACGTCAACCAGCCATTAGATAGGGAGAAGTTGGGCCCGGAGTACCTTTTACCCCTGCTCACATGTGTATACAGCCTTTTGGCCAGTGAGGAATTTTGCCATAACTTGAAGTTTAGAACCATTCCATACATCAGTAAAATGAGTGATGGTCGCCTAACTACTTTTGTACAAGGCGCCAAATCCGAGTCGGCCGGACAAAAGTAACTAACGTAAGCGAAGTTCTCCTGCGGCTTCAGCCGGTCGGCTTCTGAATAGTTCTAGTGCCGACTCGGACATTTGGCTGCCCGTCGAACCAAAAGTCCATAGGGTCTGTCCGCCACATCTTTCATTCCATCAAACCTCTCAAAACCAACAGGCATCATCTACAGAACCATAATTCAGTTAGAAATATTCCAGTTCGATTGGAAGAGCACGACATCCACCCACGACTGCATGTCCCTGGATCAGCTTAAAATAAAGGTCATGGTGTTACAAGGGATATGTGGATAAGTGAACCTCCCCTAATAGTATCGTAAGATATCTGTTCGACAGTTGATCTGACAACAGAACTCGTGTCTGCCGTGCTGAAGGACAATGGCCCGCTCAAACCAGTAACTTTTGTAGAAAAGAATTCATTCAGTACCTCTTAGAAACATGGGCCGGAATTCTATGCAACACACGACAAAAATAGCAAGGAATCCTAGCCTGTCCAGACCCATCATCTATCAATTGGGTCATGACATTGACTTACGGTGAGACTCCCACACCGTATCCTTCCTTTCTTCTGGTTCTTCCTAGGCTGTTGGCAAGGCCGAACCTAAAGGCCCGGGTGTTGAGATTCTTGTCAATAAAGAGGAGTGCGCTGCTTGGCTGGTGGGGTTAATAACCATGGTGAGAGTCGGAAGATGACTGGATTGTCCTGAGTATGCTAAGCGAGTGATCTCATAGGCGTAGATTAGATTAGATGTGAACCCTTTACCAATCAAAATTATTTAAATAACTCTCCTTTGTAGCCTTCAAAGGAAGCAATTTCTTACATAAAGGAATGAGAACTTCCCCTTTCTTTGATGGACTTATTTAGCTTGTACAGAAGTAGCGGTCTTTAGGGGACTGGCACGAGCTAGCACCAGAACATCTATGGTAGTCGTATTGTTACCATCATATATCATTCCCATCATGATCACTCGTATCTCCCTTGTGATCAACCTGGTGTGAACCTTATTCATTGACCGTTGTTCTCCAGGTATGGAGAAGATTTATTATATTTATTATATATATACTTCGATGGTATTATCTGATATTATCTCAGTCTTCTATCCATCGACGGAGTTATATTCTGTTCTATACATATAACTACCTAACTATGTCCGATTCGAAGGCAGTATAGAAACATAGAGATGCTGGAAGGTAGTACAAGCCTTTCTCATGCCCAACTTCGGGGCCGATATTACTGATTGTTGGAGATTGTTGGTCTGAATAAATAAACGGCAGGACAGCATGATGTCACCTGTCCTTCCACATTTGTGGGAAAAAAAAAAGATCTTTATTTTACAGTAATAAAGACACGGAATATAATAATTAAATAAAATTCTCGACCGTCGACTCGTTCATGGAGGCATCCATCATCTTCAAGTTGAAAACACCGAATCTCTCCACTGAAGCGTGTCTTGAGCGTGTTTTGAGCGTGTCCCATCTTTACGATAACCCACAACCAGTGAGATTTTTTCGTACAGAAAGATCTCTATCGCCGCAACCCCAAGCCACGACCCTCTTGAAAGAATCGTTTCGATTACAGTCCCATCGCCACATCTTGACGTTATCAGTAACTTACCGTAAACGGCCTCCAGTTTTGTAAATCGAATTACATTTTCAAAACTTTTACTTGGCCACATAAACAATGTAGTGTTTTTAAATTAGTCGGGATTCGGAATCCGGCTTGTACAAGTTGCCTCTACGTAATCAAAGTCACGTGAGAAATTGGCTCCTTTGGAAATAATAATACCAAACTGTATGACGGTGTTCCCAACGCCAACTACTGGCACAACCAACGGACTCGAAATATGTCGGTCGGTACACCTAGTCGACAAGCCATTCTAAGCTTGTACCACAACATGCTACGCACGTCGCAGTCATTCAGCTCGTACAACTTCCGAGAATACTTTGTGCGTCGCACAAAAGATACCTTTCGTACAATGCAGGTAAGATTCTTTTTTTTTTAAAGTCCTCTTTCAAATCGCATTTTCGTTGACTTTTTTTTTCTTTCTACCTCTCTCACTTTGAACACGTTTCATCAAACAGAACGAATCGGATCCAGAGAGACTACGTTCCATGTACTCTGATGCCGTGAAAGAGAACACAGTCCTCACGCGGAGCGCGGTTGTTAACCAGCTATACGGCGGTTGGAAAGTTGCTGTCGAGGCAAAAATACTGGAAACACAGCCAGAAGCAGTGAAGACAAGAGGGGACACCTGATTGCATCGCACATTCTGCGAGCTGTAGGTTACGGAAACCATAGAGTTGCATGTTATCGGCTATATCTTTACTATGATATCAATCTGAATCATTACTTTTAACCTGTTGCTCCGAATCCTTGCCGCTCGACCACCACCGCCAGCCGTTATTCTTTTTCGCTTCGTTTAAAACTGGTGATTGTGAGGTGTCCGCTTGTTGCATCTGCACTTTCTTCTTCTCCTCTTCTCGTCTCTCCTTATTCACCGAAGGGCCTTTCACAGTCATCGTCCCAAATCCTTGTTCTAGATCAGCAGCCGCCTGTGCATCCTTCAACCTCTCCTCGAACTCCTGCTTCTCCAAAATCTTCTTCTTCTCCCAACTTAGCTCTGTCGCAGCCTCATTTCTCGACAGCCCTCCCTCCACAGCCTCAATACCCGAGTCTGATATTTGAGTATCTTTCTTCTTTTGGAGAGTCATGGAACCAGCGAGAAGCGCAACGAGGGTGACTCCTTGGAGAACGACTCGAGCTCGTAGCCAATGGTTCATAGAGGTGGATTTACCAGCCCGCATCTTCGCTGCGGACATGATTAGGGCGCCACATGTGGCAAGACAGCCTATATGAGAGATTATAAATGCATTCAACTTTTGCTGAATCACAAGGAGCAAATTGACGAAGACACACCAAGTGGAACCCAAGGATTTTCTTTGAATTTACGAGTAAATTTATTTCCCCATGTCTCTAAAGCTTGGTAGTGTGGTCCTGGGCCTACGCTCATCGCTTGTTTTAGGGGGGTAAACCTGTAGGTATATAAGGTATCTAGCTTTGAAAGAAAAGGAACTCTAACTTCAAAGTACGTTGGTTGAGATTTTAAATGTAAGGGGGTCGAGAGGTCCAATCCGACTCGGAACGCGCACGGCCAGTTCCAAGGTCCCCAGAAGAAATGGCTGATGGGAGTCGGAAGCCAAGAAACGGAACAGGGGCACCCGACACCAAGTTGCCTTTTTTGTGAACTCAAAATTTTCTGTAGGCGAAAGGATTCGCCCACGCAACATCAAAAGTCTATGTTACAATGATAATAAGAGTGTGATTCTGTGGGTACAGACTCGGAATATATGTACGACAAATAATAAGGCAAGAGATTTGGAAATCCTCGTCGTTTGCCCTCAGTATAGCTCATTTTCAGCCTTATATCTGAACATGTTAAACTACTTCTTCTTTGTAAGAACCCTCTCTTAAGGAGTGTCTCCGTCAGGTATTATCTATCCTCCGTGTAACGTCGAGATGAAAACGACCTCATCTCCGTCCTTCAGCTGGTATTCACCCTCACCTTCCAGCTCCCAATCCGTATCATTCACGAGAACAAGAATACCTGGGCGCCTATACAATCAGACCAATCAATCAATTATATGTACAACCAGCAATGGGAGCAAAAACGAGTTGGAGTAATCAAAGCAGTTCACTCACACAGTCCCTTTCTCCATGAACAACTCAACTCGCTCCTTCAGCATGTGGTCTTTCAAATAATAGATCAGATAGGTTATATCGACTGGTTTCGTGGCTTCGGTGACTGGACTCGTGGTATTGGTGGAGTTGTTTGCAGGAACGGTAGCAGGAAGTGTGATTCGATGCGAGCGTTTGTTAGAAAAGAGCAGCTCAAGACCACCTCCAAATTCGATTTTTAGTGAAAGTGTTGGCATCAATATGGCAGTTCAATTCGAAGGTTTGTTAGTCATTGTTCCCCTGTTATCCGATCCCTATCATCATACCATCTTGGACCAATTATGATCGACGTGATTTAATGCACTAACCGATGTCCAGATCGTGTGCTAGGTCTTATCTTGGTTCCCAAGAGCGAGTGGTGATATCGAAGCACCGGAAATCATGATAGTATTCTGATGCAAAGACGGGAATTCTCCAACTATGTTTGGAACCACCCAGCCGATTATGTCAAAAATACTACACACCTCCAGCTGGCGAAATAGCTACAGCATGGGAATAGGGCCTGGATAAATTGGAGAAACGAATTCACGCCAGTCCTTCTCTGGGGCATATCTAAATACATCGTGGCAAAAATACTATGTCGGCGGTGTAGGATCAAATGCTCAGAACTGGAACTTGTATCGCTCGCCCATCCTCACTAAAGAATTCTCCCCCAATGCACCATAGGTGACTTTCCGCTTGGAAAAGCCGTCAAAGTAGCGTTCGCTCGTCGACTCGGAGGTCCTTCCACGAGCTCCTCAGGATGAGCCTCTTTCCTTTCCTGCATCTACTGACCGCCATCACATTATTATCTCTGGAATCAGGTCATTAAAAGTTCATTAAAAGATACGTGCGTGATACGTCCTACCTTTTCCAAGATACCGGCAAGATCGTCGTCATCTGTGTCCGAATCATTCCCCAGACTTTCCACTAGAGAATTTTTTCAATGGAGTTTATTTGGATTTGAGGGTGGTTTGACTGTCCCGTTAAGTTTTTTCTACTCCTTTCGCAGCAGCTGATCAGTTTGGCCGTTTCTTGCCCATTGAACTTATATTCGTGTTCACCAGAGGAACCGAGAAAACAGTTTACTTATTTACGTATGAAGGGAGATAAGGTTGGAGACGCAGGACGAGTATGAATGGGTCGATGTTGAAAGTCGAAACGTTGACAGCTGATCGCGCCGGTATCACTCAAAGTAGACAGCCCACGCATTAAGCGTCAACAAAACCGTGGAGGAGAAAGGTAGTTCGCCGAGCGGTGTGGCAAGTGGACTAAATATCGCAACCCTGGAATGAGACATTCAACCTGGATGCTCAAGGTCTGATGGACTTTGCCACTGTACTTTTTACATCAAGAAGAGCTACCTACAAGAAGCAAGAGATAACAAGTAGAAGGCGTGTGGATAAACTGCCTCGATGCTCTACAGATCAATCAAGCTCGTCAATGTCCAATCCCGAAAAATCACGCTCGAAGAGCTCGGCGTCCAAGTCTCGCTTCGCATGCCTAGGGAAGGTGTTACAAAGGCCACGATCAATCTAATTATTAGGGAGTCTTACGTATGCCCGCCTTTCTTTCCACCGTGGTGTCCATGCTTTGGGTGCTTTGAGTGCTTTTTATGCTTTTGATGCTTCTTATGCTTTTGATGCTTTTTTCCTTGTCCTTTAGGACCACGTCGCGCAAGCTCTTCAAAAGCAGAGCCGGCGTTCAATTCTCGTTTCTGAACACCGTGGTGATGCCTAACAAAATGTTACAAATAGTCTATTCACATGAGTTGAGATTCTTACATTTGACCATGACCGTGTCCCTTAGGATGAGGATGGTGCGCACGCGGAGGTGGGGCAGGGGCGGGTGGGGCAGAATCATCCTGGGCAGCATCGGCCGTCGTTGGATCACGGCTCGCAAGCTCTTCAAAAGCAGAGGCTGCCTCCAATTCTCGTTTCTGAACACCGTGGTGATGCCTAACAAAATGTTACAAATAGTCTATTCACATGAGTTGCGATTCTTACATTTGACCATGACCGTGTCCCTTAGGATGAGGATGGTGCGCACGCGGAGGTGGGGCAGGGGCGGGTGGGGCAGAATCATCCTGGGCAGCATCGGCCGTCGTTGGATCACGGCTCGCAAGCTCTTCAAAAGCAGAGGCTGCCTCCAATTCTCGTTTCTGAACACCGTGGTGATGCCTAACAAAATGTTACAAATAGTCTATTCACATGAGTTGCGATTCTTACATTTGACCATGACCGTGTCCCTTAGGATGAGGATGGTGCGCACGCGGAGGTGGGGCAGGAGCGGATGGGACAGAATCGGCCTGGGCAGCATCGGCCGTCGTTGGATCACGTCTCGCAAGACCTTCAAAAGCAGAGGCTGCCGTCAAATCTCGTTTCTGAACACCGTGGTGCCTAACAAAATGTTACAAATAGTCTAGGTACATGAGATGAGATTCTTACCCTCCTTGACCACGACCCATTCTCTTAGGATGAGAACGGTGCACACGCGGAGGCAGAGCAGAGGCGGGCGTGGGCGGTGCAGAATCGGGCTGGGCGGAAACGGGCGGGGCGGAAGCGGGTTGGGCAGAAACGGGCTGAGCAGACAAGGGTGTCGTTGTTGCGTCACCTGTAGCGCGAGCGTCTAACTCAAGCTCTGCGCGACGGAAAAATAGTCTGATCGAACAAAAAGGCAATCAGTATCTACTTGACACCGACATGAATGGATTTACCCCAAAGCAAATCTAGTTACAAGTCAGAAGTGAGCCTAGCTGTTAGCCCATCAAGGTGATTAGTACTTACTTGCCTGCTTTCCTGATTTAAAGTCAGCGATTAGTGCTTATTCCATGGCATATTTGTTAATCGACTCACTTGGCAATGTTCAGCTTGGTTCCACGCCCGACAAGGCTTTCATCCTGGTAATAACCTTCAGGCACCCTTGAGAACAGTTCGTTAACTTCACGTGCAAACATGAGCATTTCATCGTCGCTGAGCTCGCGGCCAAAGACATCCTCTTCGGAAAGGCCTCGTCTAGAGAAAGCACATCAACGCCTGCTCATGCGCAAAAGAAAGAGAGCGTAGACAAACGATTCGATGTCACTATCATAGCGGGCGAGGGCTGGAGCAGCAACAAGAGCAGCGATAAACATGGAAAGTGTCAATTGAACCATTTTGAAAGGAATGTTTGAAGTTGAAGTGAAAAATTTGCAGTTGATGTATAATGCAAAAGGGGAGACCAGCTCTGGAGGAAAAAAATTCTACACCCACATCTCTTATATATGGAAATTTAGAATCATATGACCTGGTATGTATCATTTCGGGGTCAGATGGACTGATCTAATGAGCATCAATTTCGCTAGGCCATCCACGGGGGTTTCAGGTCGTCGCTGATATCCCAAGCTTGTTGTCAGAGAGCCCTTAGGACCCCGGACAGAAGTAAGCGACTTTTACACGATTATTTTGTGGTTATTGAGCTCATATTTCTGCAATAATCGTCGGTCCTTGCAGTGATTCTTGAGCACGATTTTTGAGGCGATTAAGTGCTCAAGCGCTCAATAATCAGCAACTTAATTGTGCAATTTTTGACCGCTACTAATGGCAGGCGAGGCCTGATCCTAGAAAGGCACTTTTCTGGATTTCGCCTGGCCTTCCATTTGTCCGATCCTCATCCAACCCTTTTTTTTTTTTGTCCTGCCAAATTTCAGATCGGTGGGAGCCTTGCTATGGCCTAAAAATAGCTCAGGGGATCCAAAAATGCAGCATCAGCATCTTGCAACTTAGTTTCCACGTGTTGCACAACATGAAAAACATGAAAAAACATGCCAAAACACAATAAACTGGGAAACACGGCAACTGTGGCCTTTTTTTCAGGAAACATGGGTGTCCAAAGTAGCAGGAACACAAGGAAACACAGGAAACACGCGGAATTAGCAGAGAAATTACAATATGAGTTTCAATGTAATTGTAGTAGTTTCCATGTGGCTGTGAAACATGAAAAAACTTAGGAACTAAAATGCATGTTTGCTGATGCAGGAGACGAGAGATTAGGCATCTAAATAACACAAGCACTAGCTACAATGGATAGGTTATTTGTATTCCATTTTGTGGGACAGGTTACACCAACAACGAGGGTGGTGTCGGTGATTGTTGGCGTTGATTTTTCACTCACCCAAAAGGTCAATCATAAAATAAAATAACATACAAATACAAACGGAACATTCCTGGGAGAAAGCACATAAATGTGATATCAATTATCATTTGAGGGAACGGCCGAGATCACCGAATCCGAGTGATATGATAAGATAACATGTCTATCCTATCGTGAGTCAATGTCGCAGGCCATATCCGGGACAAAACCGGTGCACCATGGCTGACTTATGTCTTCAGGGGCTCTCGGCCTTTGGTCGATTTTGTTCGGATTGCCGGCCTTTTTTTTGGTAGGTGCGGGGGGGTGCGGGGTCCCATCAGAGCAGATTAGTTACATAAAAGAAGTGATTGGGAGATTTAGGGATAAAACGCCCCAAGAGGGTTGATCCATCCATGTTATCAAGAGCCCTGGGAGCGTATTTAACTGGTGGATGAGGAGCAACTGAAGAGTATGAATGGTTCACGTTGACGACGAGTAGCAGCAGTAAGTGGGAGAGAAATTCAGGAACTGCAACCGTTGAGAAAGGGAACCAAAACAAACCTCGTTCCCAAAGGACAATGAACGCTGCCTATGATAGGGTTAAGAGTCAGAACGATTATAACTGCAAATGGAAGGATCTACCCATTGTCCTTAAAATAAGGGTGTTTCATGAGTGCTAGAATCCCCTAGCGCTCCATAGGGTAGGGGGTGTAATAGCTACGAAGAAGGGTTGGGCCTGGTTGGGCTGAAGTCCAACAATAATCTGCACTACATCCGGCTATCTATATAGTGCCAACAATATTTGCTCGCCCCGCAGAGAACGAAAGAACACTGGGGTAAATCTCGAGCCCATAAACCGGATGAGCAAAGGCCTGCAAGGAGCTGCAAGGGCAAGCTCGGGTGCAGTATAGAGTCCCTGAGGTCCCAACACTTTCCCAACAATATTTTTTGCCGTGGAGATCATACTGACGCCGAAATCTGCGATCTGAACATTCCCATAAAAGTTAATGACTCGGAGCACGTTCCCTGGTTTATGTATTAGAATCGCGGTGGATGATAGCTTGGATGATAGCCTATGATAGTAGTGGATGATTTGGATGATGCTCATGCATTGGAGAGAGTTGCGGTGCCAACAGCCTAGATCAGATCAGTGGAACTGCACTTACAACAGTTGCAAGGTTGATCGTACCATTTGTGGTAGCAACCGCCTGATGTTCATCTCATGTGCAAAATTACCGTTCGGTAATCCACCGTTTTTGAAAAACAGTGCCTAGATCTGTTTTCATGAGAGGCTACGTAGTGCAAAAAGCTTCCATGAGCAATTCACAAGGAAAAAGAACCAAAAATGAAATAGTGGTTACCATGATTAAAAAATGGCTGCTCTCATCCTGTAAAATATTTAAAGTAATGAGGCATCCAACCGCATCAAAAACAAAAAACCAGGCTTGTCCCTCCTCGCCGCTTCTGCAAGCCTTTGGCACGCTTTGACTTCGGTTTTTTATTGGTCATTCGATTTCCTCCTGCGGTCAGCAGTGTCGTGGTTCTTCGAATAAATTTTGCTACAGCACAATTGGCCTTTCTTCAGTCCGTAGCCATTAACTCGCATCATCATCTAGCGCGCCATGACCAATTGACAGAGGAGAGAGTAGAGGACGATGTTTTTACGATGTTTTTAAGAAAAGAGAACACCTCTGCTTCTTGCAGAATAGTCAGCCGCATCAAGATAACCTCGCCAGCGCGTTCATTGGCGGCAGAAGCCAGATCCTCTACAACAGGATCTTCGACAAGGATCTGCCTCCATATCTATCTCCTTGACCTTCTCTAGTCCCATCAGATCCCAAATACTCATCTTTATCATTTTGAGCCCCGCACACGGCGGAGGTGATTTTCCAAATTAGGATAGAGGGGCCTCATATGCAAGCGCCTTAGGCTCAACTAAGCCACCTCTCAAAACGTGAGAGGGGCTTATAACAAAGTCCGCATTTCATCAGGGCAGTGCATAGTTTTGGGTAAATGAATTTATAGTGTCCTGTGAAGTGACTTCCGAGGTCAACATCATAGACAGAATATGTTTAGAGGCATCCTAGGAATATAAATCTCAATTCTTTGTATTTTTCAAGTTCACGCAGGTGGGACAAGCCTTCATTCAAAATGATGGCTCATTTTTTATTCCTTGTCACGCTATCATAGTCCGGCAATAAAAAATTGTAATCATTTCCATCAAAGACTACCTTTTTTATCTAATGGTTGTGACCCGGGCAACACTGGCCATGTGACGGACTTTCAGACAAGACCGTCCACACGTGGACGATCTTGGTACGAGACTAGCAAGCGCCTAGTAATACTTACAGCCGAAGATCAAAATAATAATATAAACCTCGAAGCCATATGCAGTAAAGGCCACAGCCACAAGACAAGACGGCATCAAAATGTGACCCCCAACATTGACGATATCTGATAGTAGAGTGAGTATTCAAACACTTGTGTTTCCGATATTGGAAGCATACTTACCTTACAAGGCTGTCTACAAGGCTGTCGTCACCAATTTTGGCGCCTCCAAATTTGGACAATCAACGGACAATGATATGCACCTCTATCGTTGACATGCACATGGCCACATAGGAGTGGACGCGCGTTCTTCGACCAGAATTCCGATATTCATCCCACTCTTTCTAAGCTGCCCTTCAAGTCGTCGCAAATAACAATCTGATGATGAAAAACAGGTCGAAGGCGCGTTTCTTATCGACATTTCTCTGGCCATCGATGAGCAGTATTCAAAATACATGCTTCAGAGTTACATAAACACGAGAGGAAAGAGAGGACGATAACGCTCACCTGCGTCAGCCATAATAATAAATGGGCCTCTTCCTTGGTTTGGGTTTTCCTACGTTAGCTTCAACAGTCTAACTCAGAATCGTACCATGACTTAACATCCTTGCCAAATCAGACGGGGTTTTTGTAAACAATCCTTGGAATTGTGGACTATGAGGCAAGTATTCGATAACAAGCGATAGCTCCAAACTTTATAAAAGCGGGTCGACACTTCACGACTTAGCCATGCGGGCATTTCGAATGCGGAGTTCCCAGTATCTAAGCGTAGATATCAGTACAATCCATCGATTGGCCGAATACGAAAACGGGATGAAAAGCTAGAAAGAAGGGAGAAAAGATTCTCTCGAAGACTCACTTCTTACGAATCGTGTCATACTGAGTAGATAGAGATTTCCACAGCTGTACCGTGCGGAAAGTCAGTTTCAAACCATTTTTGGAAGTAGAGGCGATCACAAAAGCTAACCTCAATAGCCTTATCCACCGCTTCTATGGTCCCCTCTCTCTCCCAAATATCTGCCATAAGCTCGATTGCAGCAGGGACGGGAAGTTCCGCATCCTCACTTGGCAGTGGATTTTCCAAGTCTACGATATCACCAACTGTATGTATGACTAAATCTGGTGCCGGCGGAGCGGGGCCGGGCGTCGTATCGTTGTTCATTGATAATGGCACGGCAGTGTAGGGTAGGACGAAAAACCTGACAGAAGCAAATGGTAATGCGTTGTGCTCAAGTATACCACGGAGGTAGTTCCAAGCTGAGGCATTGTTGGGTGCTATAGAGATAAATTGCTTGACGTATCTATATGGTGTATTAGATCAATTATAATTTTCAAAAAGCAAAGGACGTACGTCAATTCGCGCCTGAACACTTCGAGCCGATCTTCCTCGCCTTCTCTCACCCCACATCCCCATACCACGAAAAACCTATGATGCCATGCAGAGTTATTCCTCACATCCTTTGTTAACATTGCATTCACGAAATCTAACTCTCCATCCCATATGTTGCCCTGGTCGCGTGTGACATCAAAATGGGCTAACACCCACTGTCGATAACTCCAAGTATGATAATTTTTCTCGTCTACTTCAAGCCCTTTCGTTATAAACGCCAATTCTACTCTCGGAGTCTTTGTCAACGTCACTAGGAGCCGGCGGTGATGCCAGACTTGATAATTTTTGAGAAATTTGACACCCAGTTCGTCCATCAGTTTCAGTTCAGCCACAAGATCAGCGGAGAGCTCAAGGAGCGTTTCGTAACGATATTGCCTGATAGAATATTAAATATTGAGTTGTGCACCATTATAAGGGTCAAAAAGTACCAGGCAGAATAATGAGCCGGATTGATACGTATGATCGCCTCTGTTAACTCGAGCACACGAGGGCTTTTTTCCCCTTTCTTGACAATTGCTCGAAAGTAATCCGTCGCATCCTTGTCTTCCAATTTTGAAAAGACAGTCAGGAAATGTCCATCGATAGTAATAAAAACTGACATTCAGGGGTATAGAAAATGGGCGCTAAAGGATTCGGACTCTCATACTGTTGAAGAGGGACAATATCCACCCATTCAGCTCTTGCAGAGAACAAGTCTGGTCCTTCGTCAGTGAATGAAGAGATATTTGGCATTTAGTAGCCAGCAAACAGTGGAAGTAAGGGAGCAAGCAAGGTATCAGGTTGTTTAGGACTACATCGGCGATGGTCAAAGGGAGAACAAAAGCATCGCTCGATGCCGGCCGAAATTAAGAGTCACGTGATGACAAGAGTTTGCCGGTTTTGGAACAGCACAACGAGCAAGATTGTATCTTTCCTTAGCTTGTAATATTGACTAGTTGAACTCCATGATGATACAAATTTAAAGTTGTCTTTTCATTTGTGACCAAAGCTATCGTTTGCAGGCTATCGGAGTTCAAACGTCGCACACCATTCTGGCTTCGGCCCGATCGGCGCAACTCTTCTTTCAACAAGCATCTCGACCAATGGACGAAGAACCTCTAAACTTTGAAGACGTCAGCCAAGTATGTTCGAGAGCTTTTACAGAGTGTTTACTAATATCTTTGTTAGACCGTTTTCTACATTCCTTATAACCCCACCGGTATGCCACCAGATTGTCGTACCTTGTCCCTCTAATGTTTCCAATAGACGACGACAGTGAAACAGGGCCCACAAGTCAATTACCATCAAACCCTCTGTACAAGGCACGCGATCTTGAGAATGGCCAGGAGTTGCGCCTTGCGGCATATCGAGTAGCATGGACGAAATGTTTGAATAAGATCAAGGTGTGAAAATATTGTCGTATTTGTGTGCCAGGCGACTCTTAATATTAACAGGAAGTTATCGAAGAACTACATAATCCATCTGTGAAGTCTGTCGTTAAAGAGATCAAGTCGTCGTACCTCAACATCCTGCCTGGTTTACCTTACCCTGAACTTCCAGTCGTCTCTATAATTAGTGAAATCTTAACCCTCATATCTAATCCATCTTGATACTATTTCCTTAGATCCGGCCTTTGGTTCCACCTACCTGAACCACGTTACAACCCAACTGGAGGATTTGGATCAAATCCCTGAGTCAACGCAAACAATCAAGTCTTTCGTCACGCATTTGTATCCAACAGACTTTCTCAATATTCAGGCAGGAATGCGATCCATAATTGCTGGTTACGTTGAGCGAGATGACCTGGTGCCACAAGGTGCGATTCTTTACCAGAATATCGTCGAAACATTGAATAAACCAACGCAGTGAAGCGCAAACCATCAACCTCTGTCACCAATTATGACATAAATTTTTTGATTGCGTGGTACAAAGCTTTGGTGCAGTCAACTGGTAAGGAACCGGATTTTCTAGTATCAAGACTATTTCATCAAAGAAGGGATCAGATGCAGACGCACTTAACCTAGTTATCGTGCTACATGACTTCGAACAATTTGATCCTTCGGTGATGGAAGATGTGTTTTACATATGCAAGTTTGTCTATTCTTCCTTTAATAGTTTGTCAGCATTGATCCAGATCCAACTGGCAGCATGCATGTTTCCCAAGTACCGATAGTCTTCGTTCTCTCGCTATCCTCGCCGTCGGAGCATTTACAGATAACATATCCTCGATCTACGTTAGCCCTCCTCCGCGTCCGCAATTTCAATGTTCCATCCGGCATCGGAATTCTACAAGAAATCCTTTTGAAGGTATCTAATATTAGTTTAGACGTTGAATAGCCTTCTCACACCCCACTGATAGGTTTTCTTCAATGTCGATTTTGAGCCAGCTGTCATGATTGGACCTGTCATCCTCGAATACCTGGTCGACTACTATACAAGGTTCAATTCATCAACTGACGCAATTCTCACAATTCTGCAGGTTGGTGATGATTAAGTCATATCTATATTTCAACTCATATTTGATGCCTTTACTTTAGTTAGCCCACTTGAAACATTTTACATCTGAACCGCTTACTATACTTGTTCATTCCACGCCTTGGAATCAAGTGCTATCTCGTCCTGAATCGTTTAGTTTTCTAGATGCGCTGGCTACTCGATTGACAATACCTTCGTCAGACTCAACCCATGCCATGGAGTCTCAGGATTGGCGCTCTCAAACACTGCCCGCCATCATTGCAGAGGTGAATCGAGCTCGGAAGAGTTTTTTTGCTCACGCCCGGAATCTCCGTATAGGATTTAGAATCATGATGTGTATACAAGCTTTTTTGGAAAAGCAAGGTTATAAAGGCCTTGAGTGGTCTGCGGATCCTCGTAAGGAAGGAGGACTATGCGAAGCCATGGTCAATGTCCTCCGTGGCAAACTTGGAGGAGACATCAAACGTCTTGGCACATTCACTAAGTCAATACCTCACTTCCTTACAGCTTTCCATATTGATTTTTCTCACTGTACTAGGATGTTGAAACCTGACGAGCTTCAGGGCATTTTGGAAGAGCTTCGTACCTTTTTCGAAGTGCCATCAGAAAAAAATTTGGATGAGCAAGAAGCTCTTACAAATATTGCTCTTTTTCAATCGTTATTGTCCGGTGACAGTCACGATAAGTCCAATGTCCAAATGTACTCCGACGTTGCGAATCGTTTGAGCGAATGGACAAAGACATTCTTGACGTAGGTCTCCCTTATCGAATTGTGAAAATTTTATTTACTACTATTTGTCCAGAGACAAACTTGTACTGCTCGAAGACACTGATCTCTGGGATATCTGGTATACTGGGGCCTCTCCCTTCCCTGCAGAGGTCAGACAACCAGTTCCAGGTGATTTTGTATTCGAAATAATTTTAAACTACCTTTCTAGCTCATAAATCCATCCATTCGCGCATCTTTATTATCTGGATTACTTCGACCCCATGATTATGCGGATAGCCCCTTCGACGACGTCTCCACAAACGCTACCTCAAAATCCCTTTGGGAACTTCCAGATACAAGTATCCTCTTCAAGAGATACCTCGACAGTGGCAAGATGATCAACGTATACGATTGGTTTGAATCCTTTCAGACCATTCTTGAAACTCAACGTACGGAATTGAAAGCTCGCTCCGCCAACGATGGGCGAACATCCTCTCCAAGCAAGCGAGGCAAAATGAAGCAACCACCACCAGAAACGGAAGAGGCCCTGGAGCGATGGAAGATTGAAGTCCATGCTAGGTTTATTCGGGCATTGCATGAACTTGATTACCTTGGCTTCATTAAACATACAAAACGAAAGACCAAGGCCGATCATGTGTTGAGGACGTTGTTTGACGTAGCTGACGATGGGTTCGATGAGTAATTTTTTTCGTGTAGATCTTTTGTTTTGTTTCACTGGCAAGACTAGCTGCAACATCTGGCAGTTTTTAACACGGTGAGTCTATTTGCAAGTACAATGGGTGCTATTCAACTCTAAGTTTGCTCTTGCAGTTGCGCTTTTCCTTAGGATTGTACAACTCTAGGTATGAACTCGGGGTAAATCTGACAATATTACGTTGACATGAACGGGTACTTCAACCCCGAAATTGCCGATCATTTATGCCCTTCAAGCTTCAAGCCTCGAGACACCAATTTTCTAAAAGAACCCTGTTAATGACAGGGAACATGTTTTTTTTTTTTTTTCATCCTGCTGGGCAGGCCTCACCCCCAACCGGTTACTTCTCACATTCCCAAAAATAAATCAGCCCAAAATGCACCGTCAACGGCAAGTCCACGCACCATGGATTGAACTACACGCCCCCCCATTTTTTTCCTGACCCCATTTCCCCATTAATAAGTAACCCAGATAACGAAATCAAGAGGTTCCATACGTATAAAAAGGCCACTGACAACATGCCTAACGGGTTGCGGCAGAATGTCCTTGAGCAAAATCCCAATTATCGCTCTCGTTACTCTCCTTCTCAAAGCAGGGTTGACAGTTCATCAACCCCCTCCTTCGAAGGCGGAGCAGGTACCAAGTACTGCGATAGACATACCCAGAGCTCGAAGAATCAGATTCAAAATTTTTCATGTATGTACGCTAGTCGCTATGATTTCTACCCCTGACGTCGCATATTTCTATGTTCAGGTTACCCAGATGTTAGTTGCTGGCTTGGAAATAGCAACTTTGATCGCCAACGCTACGCCGTCATCAAAGTTATCTCGAACTATCCTCTCCATGCTTGCTTCCAACGGTGGCACACCTCACAAGCTTCGTATGACCCCAGTGTCCACCATAGGCGCTGCATTAATCGCCGGAGGTATGATGTTGAGGATGCGGACCTTTCGTGAACTAGGCCGCTTCTTCCGTTACGATATCAGCATTCAAAAAGACCACGAATTAATCATCTCTGGACCATACGCCTATGTGCGTCATCCGAGCTATACGGGGTTACTATTGGCGAATATTGGTTGGTTTTTGTGGAACAGCGCGAGTGGATCGTGGGTCATGGAATCAGGGCTTTGGACAACCGTGGCGGGCAAGGCGTTGTTTATTGCATATGCTTTAAACCTCATCGTCTTCGCCTCGATAGTCACGCTTTCGCGTATGGGGGCGGAAGACGTAGCACTGCGAAAACAATTTGGAAGTGCCTGGGATGAGTGGGCAAAGAAAGTACCATATTTTGTGATTCCTGGAATTTACTAAAAAGAAGTTTCCTTTCTCTTTGTGGTTGTGGTGTTAATGCGTCTCTACTTTTTTTTAGTGGACTGCCGTGGTTTTGATATATCTATGTACGAAGATACCGGGGATCTTTAACACTCTTCTTCAACCAAGTAGAAATGTCGGAGTTCGTAAAAGTAATATTTTTTTTGTAGATTTGACATATCTACGAAGATAACGGGATCTCTTCATGAACATTCATCTTCAACCAACTTGAAGTACTGTACCAATTCAATCAATTCGGCGGTCACAGGTCACAGGGCCCTTTGTGTTGCCGAAAAGTCACAGGCGTCACCCCAAAAATACCCAAAAATCTCCAAAATTGGTGGTTTTAGACCGATTTTTTCTTATAAATTGTGCTTACTCCTTCCTAATATGGTAATTTGACGAAACCAAAATTTCGTCAGGCTGGTCACAGGTCACACCCCCTGCCGAATTGATTGAATTGGTACAGTACTAGATATGTCGCAGTTCAGGCACTGTGTGTACACTGTTTGAATTTATGTAAAAGAATCACACCCTGGGTCGGTTATTATCGATTACTTTTCACTTCCCCATGAATAAATGACAGAACTCTTCAAATTTTATTTAGAAACCCCTTTGTGAACAATTCGAACACGAAGATAATTTACTTCTGCCACAATGGCAGTTGATGAAGGTTGTTATTTTATTTATCTTCAGGCGAACTTCCCTTACAAAATGAAAATGCTAATTTTATCGTCGATATTGGCATATTATGGACGTATTCTCAACAGGTTTTGTCGTGAATGGAACCATTTGATTGGCTCCTAAGAGTATAGTCTGCGCAGATGCATGGTCATCTTAGATTCTTACCGGCGCTCGTTCCCGGAGTGATTGAGATAGTATCTCCTCCCGAGTCATGGCATCAAAAATAAGTAGCGTTTCGAATACTTTTGGGGGAAGGGGGACCCTGGGATGTGCATAATAAAAGAGCCATGAGTTTGTTCAAGATTATTAAATCTGCGGTGAATAATGTCTCTAACCAAGATCCCATTTATCCTCCTTGCAACCTGGGCATTCAATACGTCTATGACACCACCCAATCCTCCACCGCCAGAAAATGAACGCATCACCTCGCGAGTGCCCATGGAAAGTCCTAAATATACTCAATGGGTGACCTTCGCTGTCAGGGTGAGCGACTATTGGGAAACTATTCAGCAGAATCAAAACTCAGTAACCTGGGTAGGTCCTACAATTATTTATTGCCACTACTGAGATAGCAACTATCCTGGCATCTGCGACCCCTTCATGGACCCTATCACAATTATTTTTATCGCTACTCATTTGGAGAGATGGCAAGCCAGACAATCTTCGCTTGTCAAACGTTGCTGCACTAGGAGTAGTTGTAATGGTGTTGGGGACATGGATAAGGCTGATGACTTACCGCCACCTGGGACGATTCTTCCGATTTGAGGCCAGTATTCAGAAGGATCACGAGCTTATCGTCTCTGGCCCGTACTCTGTCGTTCGTCATCCGAGTTACACAGGATTAATGATGGTATTCGTTGGATGGTTCCCCTGGCAGATGAGTAAAGGGTCTTGGTTTATGGAGTCGGGTTTGTGGAACACGATGTTGGGGAAAATGGTCGTGGTGACTTACTCGAGCATAATCATCTTAACCTCTTACCTTGTGCTGGAAAGGATGTCGAAGGAGGACGCATCGCTTAGGAATCGATTCGGAACGAAGTGGGACGACTGGGCGAAGAGAGTTCCATACTCCATCTTTCCTGGTGTTTACTAGGAGACAACGTCCAAAGATTGTAGAATTCCTCTTTATACAGAAATGTTTGCGTTAAAATGTTGATAAATGAAGACAAATTTGAAGCTTGCTTCATATTTCGCCACCAGAGATGCAGAGATCGAATGTTTACGGCCGGGGGTGTAACTGTTAGTTGACGGTTAGTATTACTCTAACATTCATAAGTACAGGGTTGTGGGTTCAACTCCAGTGGGCGTGGTTTCTCTTTTGTTAAAGTCACCCTTCTCCCTTATGGCAGGTTAGGTAGGTTAGGGTGTTTATAGGTGATGGTTAGGGCTTCTCTCCGCGCGGTAGCGCGTTCTCGAGCGCTTCTGCCTTAAGTTACCATATGCAGACGGTAGAATTCATTCTGACGTAAGGATCACATGATCTGGAAGTAATGAGTAATTTTTTCGTGTAGATCTTTTGTTTATTTGTTTTGCTGGCAAGACTAGTAGTGTCCTGCAACATTTGGCAGTTTATAACACGGTCAGTCCATTTGCAAGTACAATGGGCGCTATTCAACCCTAAGTTTGCTCTTGTAGTTGCACTTTTCCCTAGATTGTACTTGAACTCTAGGTATAAACTCAGGGTAAATATGCCAACATTGTGTTGACATTAACACTCATTAACAGGTACTTCAACCCGAAATTTCCGATCATTTATGCCCTTCAAGCCTCAAGACACCAATTTTCAAAAAATAACCTTTTTAGTGATGGAACACGTTTTTCTCATCCTGCGTGCAGCCTCGTGCAGCCCTCCAACCAGTTATATTTTAACCTTCCCAAAAATAAAACAGCCCAAAATGCCCCGTCAGTCCACGCACCATGGATTGAACTACACGCCCCCGTTTTTTCTCGACCCCATTTCCCCATTAATAATTTAACACAGATAACCCAGATAACAAAATCAGAGGTTCAAATGACATATGTATAAAAAGCCAGTGACAACATGCCAAACGGTTGTGGCAGAATGTCCTTGAGCAAAATTACGATTATCGCTCTCGTCACTCTCCTTTTCAAAGTCGGGTTGACAGTTCATCAACCACCTCCTTCGAACTTGGTGGAGCAGGTAGCAAGTATTGCTATAGGCATACCCAGAGTTCGAAGAATCAGATTCAAAAATTTTCATGCATGTACGCTAGTCGCTATAATTTCTACGACTGACGTCGGATAATTCTATATTCAGGTTACCCAGATGTTAGTTGCTGGCTTGGAAACAGCAATTTTGATCGCCAACGCTACGCCGTCATCAAATTTATCTTGAATCATCCTCTCAGAACTTGTTTCCAACGGTGGCGCACCTCACAAGCTTAGTATGGATGTCCACCGTAGACGCTGCGCTGATCGCCGGAGGTATGATGTTGAAGATGTGGACCTTTCGTGGACTAGGCCGGTTCTTCCGTTACGATATCAGCATCCAGTAAGACCACGAATTAATCGTCTCTGGACCATACGCCTATGTGCGTCATCCGAGCTATACGGGGCTACTATTGGCGAATATTGGTTGGTTTTTGTGGAACGGCGCGAGTGGCCGTTTATTGCATATGCTTTAAACACCATCGTCTTTGTCTCGATACTCACGCTTTCGCGTATGAGGGCGGAAGACGCAGCCAATCCGGAAGTGCCTGGGATGAATGGGCAAAGAAAGTACCATATTTTGTGATCCCTACAACTTACTAAAATTAGTTTGCTTTCTCCTTGTGGTTGCAAGGTGTTAATGCTTCTCTACTTTTTTTGTTTTGAACTGAGATAGATTTGACATATCTATGATAACGGGATCTTCAACACTCTTCTTCAGCCAAGTTAGATATGTCGGAGTTCGTAAAAGTTATACTTTTTTTTTGTGAACTGCGGTGGATTTGACATATCTACGAAGACAACGGGATCTTCAACAGTCTTCTTCAGTGAAGTAGATATGTCAGAGTTCATGCATGTGTAGACAGACCGGTTGAATTTATGTAAAAGATGATGATCAAAGGACCATAGAAATCAGTCTATAGTATTCGTCCACTATTTATACAACGCATTCTGGTACTACGCAAGCCACCACTTCCAGTGGTTCACGGGCATATTGGAGCTAAGAAGAACAATAAGAAAACAGGCTACATTACTAAAGAAATATGACGACCGCGTCACCATACGAACAGTTCGGTTTGTCATCACTTTCTACAAAAGAATCATAGCCTCTGTATTATCGATTACTTATCACTTCCCCATGCATGACAGCATGTTCAAATTTATTTAGAAACCCCTTTGAGGACAATTCAAACACGAAGATAATTTACTTCTGCCGCGTTATTATTTTAAATTTATTTATCTTTGGCAGGCGCTTTTCCTTACAAAATGAAAATGCTAAATTTACCGTCGATATTGGCCTATTATGTACGTATTCTCAACAGGTTTTGTTATGAAAGAACCATTTGATTTAGGCTCAACTAAGCCACCTCTCCAACGTGAGAGGGGCTTATAACAAAGTCCGCATTTCATCAGGGCAGTGCATAGTTTTGGGTAAATGAATTTATAGTGTCCTGTGAAGTGACTTCCGAGGTCAACATCATAGACAGAATATGTTTAAAGGCATCCTAGGAATATAAATCTCAATTCTTTGTATTTTTCAAGTTCACGCAGGTGGGACAAGCCTTCATTCAAAATGATGGCTCATTTTTTATTCCTTGTCACGCTATCATAGTCCGGCAATAAAAAATTGTAATCATTTCCATCTCAGACTACCTTTTTTATCTAATGGTTGTGACCCGGGCAACACTGGCCATGTGACGGACTTTCGTCCACACGTTGGTACGAGACTACCATTTGATTGGCTCCTAAGCGTATAGTCTTTTAAATTGACACCCGAAAAAAAAGGGGGTATCGTCTGCGCGGATGCATGGCCATCTTAGATTCTTACCGGTGCTCTTTCCCAGAGTGGATTGAGATAGTATCTCCTCCAAGTCATGGAATCAAAAATAAGTAGCGTTTCGAATACTTTCGGGGAAGGGGGGACCTGGGATGTGCATAATAAAAGAGCCATGAGTCTTTTCCAAGATTCAATTTGCGGTGAATAATGCCTCTAACCAAGATCCCATTTATCCTCCTTGCAACCTGGGCGTTTAATACGGCGATGACAGCACCCAACCCTCCACCGCCAGAGAGTGAACGTATCACCTCGCGAGTGCTCATGGAAAATCCTAAATATACTCAATGGGTGACCTTCACTGTCAAGGTGAGCGATTATTGGGAAACTATTCAGCAGAGTCAAAACCCACTAACTAAATAACCTTTGGGTAGGTCCTACAATTATTTGTTTCCGCCGCTGAGATAACAACTATCCTGGCATCTGCGACCCCTTCATGGACCCTATCACAATTATTTTTATCGTTGCTCATTTGGAGAGATGGCAAGCCGGACAACCTTCGCTTGTCAAACGTTGCTGCACTAGGAGTGCTTGTATTGGTGTTAGGAGGATGGATTAGGCTGATGACTTACCGCCACCTGGGACGATTCTTCCGATTTGAGGCCAGTATTCAGAAGGATCACGAGCTTATCGTCTCTGGCCCATACTCTGTCGTTCGCCATCCGAGTTACACAGGCTTAATGTTGGTATTCATTGGATGGTTCCCCTGGCAGATGAGTAAAGGGTCCTGGGTTATGGAGTCGGGTTTGTGGAACACGACGTTGGGTAAATTGCTCGTGGTGATATGCTTGAGCAAGTTCATCTTAACTTCCTACCTTGTCCTGGAAAGGATGTCGAAGGAGGACGCATCGCTTAAGAACCGATTTGGAACCAAGTGGGACGACTGGGCGAAGAGAGTTCCGTATTCCATCTTTCCCGGTATTTACTAGGAGACAAGTTTTTGAACGTCCAAAGCTTCAAGTTGATCGACCGTAGAGTCCTGTTTATATAGACATGTTTGCGATAGAATGAAGACAATTTTTTTGAGGCTTGTTTTATATTTCGCCACCAGAAATGCAGAGACCGTATGAGCCTCAGACTCTGACCTGGCAACTAGTAATGCCACAATGTGACTTGGAACAGATCATTTCCGATGTGTGGCGAGCTCTCCTCCAAGACGTGCTAGACGTATACCGCTAGACACGTGGGGTAAATACTGGTTTGAGTGGGCCATTGCATTCAGCACGGCAGACCCGAGTTCTGTCAGATCAAGTGTCGAACAGATATCGTACGATACTATTAACTTATCCGCATAGCGCCCATGACTTTTATTTTAAAGCTGATCCAGGGACATGCAGTTGTGAGTGGATGGGGGGTCGTTCGTGCTCCTCAAATCGACTAGAAGCATTCAAACTGGACTCCTAGCGCTCTGTAGATGGCGACTGTTAGTTTCGAGAGATTTGGTGGAATGACAGACCTTGGCCTTTTGGTTCGACGAGCCAAATGTCGGCACTTCAGCTGAGTGTGAAATAAAATTAGTCCAAGATCCGACAGAAGCCGACTGGCTAAACACGGACAAATAGATGCCGTGAGGCTCAGGTCGAAGAAGCTGGCCCAGTCCTCATACTCCTTAAAGGGAATCGGCTGCTGCTGTTTTTTTTTTTGTTTTTGGATTGCCGTGGGTTTGACATATATCTACGAAGATAACGGGATCTTCAACACATGTTGCAGACTGTTTTTGAATTTATGTAAATGAAACATACTCTCGGCCAGTTTTTATCGATGATTCCCCATGAATGACAGCGGAATAACTGTTCAACCGTTCAAATGTCATCTCGAATGAGGCCAGCCGGTTTTAAAAACTATGTAGAAACCCATTCTAACACGTTATTTACCTTCGGGCGATTTTCCCTTGGGGTATGTGATACATGTCAAACAGCCCCAAAGCCACAAAATGAAGTGCTAATTTTATCATCGATACTGGCCTATTATGTATGTATTCTCAGCAGGTTTTGTGGTGAACGAACCATTTGACTGCCTTCTTTCCTCAACTGGTGGTGTTCGTTCCCAGGAACATGCATTCATGAGTGAAAAATGTCTCCTCGTGGCAGCAACAGGGGACCTGGGATGTGCATAATAAAAGGGCCATGAGTTTTTCCAAAGATCAAATTTGCGGTGAAAAATGTCTCTAAACAAGATCCCATTTATCCTCCTTGCAACCTGGGCATTTAATACGTCTATGACACCACCCAATCCTCCACCCTCAGAAAATGAACGCATCACCTCACGAGTGCCCATGGAAAATCCTAAATATACTCAATGGGCGGCCTTTATTGTCAGGGTGAGCGATTATTGGGAAACTATTCAGCAGACTCAAAAAACTCACTAACTAAATAACCTTTGGGTAGGTCCTACAATTATTTGTTGCCACTGCTGAGATAGCGACTATCCTGGCATCTGTGACCCCTTCGTGGACCCTATCACAATTATTTCTATCGCTACTCATTTGGAGAGATGGCAAGTCAGACAACCTTCGCATGACAAACGTTGCTGCACTGGGAGTGCTTGTAATGGTGTTGGGAACATGGATAAGGCTGATGACTTACCGCCACCTGGGACGATTCTTCCGATTTGAGGCCAGTATTCAGAAGGACCACGAGCTTATCGTTTCTGGCCCGTACTCTATCGTTCGTCATCCGAGTTACACAGGGTTAATGTTGGTATACATTGGATGGTTCCCCTGGCAGATGAGTAAAGGGTCTTGGGTTATGGAGTCGGGTTTGTGGCAGACGACGTTGGGGAAAATGCTCGTGGTGATTTATTTGGGCATAATCATCTTAACCTCCTACCTTGTACTGGAAAGGATGTCGAAGGAGGACGCATCGCTTAGGAATCGATTCGGAACGAAGTGGGACGACTGGGCGAAGAGAGTTCCATACTCCATCTTTCCTGGTGTTTACTAGGAGACAACGTCCAAAGATTGTAGAATTCCTCTTTATACAGAAATGTTTGCGATAAAATGAAGACAAATTTGAGGCTTGTTTTGTATTTCACCACCAGAAATGCAGAGATCGTATAGGCCTCAGATGACCTACTTATTAGCAACCAGTATTAATACACTTGGAACGGAGCACTTCCGATGCGTAGTGAGCTCTCCTGCCTCCAAGACGAGGTAGCAACTGAATACGTACCAAGCCTGAACCCATCCTATGGCGACACGAAAATTTCAGCCAAACGGTAAATCGATTTAACTACGTGCTTACTGTGTGCATAATTATGACTCGGACGATTGCCCATACAGCGAGCGTCGCTTTTTAATTTTAAGCCAAAGCCGTTTAAAGCCGTTTAAGAAGATCTGACTGCTATTGACGAGTGATTCCAGATCACCAACCTATACGTACTGCTAGACATGTTAGGTAAATATGACCAGTTTTGCAGCGGTGATCGCAGAGTGTTGGACTTTAGTACTCTAGTAGCCTTTCAGTTGCTGCCAAGTTTTTCGAGACTATAAATATGTGCAATGAAGTTTCAAGTTTGCCCTCGATAGAATGGGTTACATCTTTAGATACCCAAGGTTGTACATTTTGCCATTTCTGCCACCAAAGTTGAGGACAATGTGGTCCTTCCCATGCTCATATACACGGCTGCTACCGGTGGGATTTTGAGGAACAGCGAGAGGGAATCGTGGGTCATAAGAGTAGCACGTTTGGAAACACCAGCTCTGGAATTGCGTGGAATTTGGCTTTCATATACGTGTCTTACCGAGTGTAGCTTGCTCTTGTACCCATCCATAATTGCTATTTTGATTTCAACATTCCAATTCATTGGTATCCAAGGCCTCTGAGATTGATAGATTGTCACCACTATTCCTCTTCATTCATCCAACACGAGTTACCCCGTAATAGTCGCCTCGTGTGCCCGTCGTAGCCCGTTTTCGCGTTAAAAAATGGACTTACTCAGACTTCCTCGGGCTTCACGGAGCTTCACGGTCTCGGTCAGATAATTTGTCAGAAAAGATTTGTCATTACTTATGTCAGAAGCTGCCTATTAGACTTTAGTGTGTGTTCTGTGTCCACGATCGCTTTGACTGGGATATGCACTGATATAACCTAGCGAACAGTGTTCAACGTTCAGGCTCAAAGTTGGACCTTCGGCAATCTTTAACTTCCTTTTCCCATCAACCGATTCTTATCCACCACGGTCAAGCCTCATTTCCGAGTGAAACAATAGATCGGAATCATGCCAACACTTAAATATTTTTGGACGCGAATACGAGCCACGGCTTATAAGTATAGATGGTCTTCCAAGGATCAGAAGCAGTGAATTAAATGTCCCTAACAAAGATCCCGTTTATTGTCCTTGAAACTTGGGCCTTCAATAGGTCTATAACCGCACCTAACCCTCCACCACCAAAAGATGAACGCATCACCTCGCAAGTGCCAATGGAAAATGCGTCATGGGTCAAATGGATGCCCTACATTGCCTCCGTGAGCGATTATTTTTAACAAAGACTATTCAGCGCAATAAACTTTTGTTGAACCGTTCCCCCCTCTTGGATTATAGCTCTTACAATTATTTGTTGCCGCTGCTGAGATAGCAACCATCCTGGCATCTGCGACTCCTTCATGGACCTTGTCACAATTATTTTTGTCGCTGTTTATTTGGAGAGGTGGCAAGCCAGACAACCTCCGCTTGACAAAGGTTGCTGCACTGGGAGTGCTTGTAATGGTGTTGGGAACATGGATAAGGATGATGACTTACCGCCACCTGGGACGATTCTTCCGATTTGAGGCCAGTATTCAGAAGGATCACGAGCTTATCGTCTCTGGCCCATACGCTGTCGTTCGTCATCCGAGTTACACAGGCCTGGTGATGGTATTTTTTGCATGGTTCCCCTGGCAATTGGGTAAAGGGACGTGGATTATGGAGTCGGGGTTGTGGAACACAGTATTGGGGAGAATACTTGTCGTGACATACTTCACCGTATTCAACTTGGCAACCTCCTACCTTGTGCTGGAAAGAATGTCGAAGGAGGACGCGGCGCTCAGAAAGCAGTTCGGAACGAAGTGGGACGAGTGGGCGGAGAAAGTTCCATACTCCGTCTTTCCTGGTATATACTAGAGACAAATCTTCTCCTACATAGTACCAGTTTTTATACGGAAGCAGTGTTTACGATGAAATACTCTTTATTTCTTCCAGAAATGCAGAATGTTACGATACAAGATACATAGGAATTCATTTCGGATTTCAAGCAATACTCACAAAGAGAGCACTTCCGATGCATAGTGAGCTCTCCTATAGAGCAAGCGGCATGTGAACGGTGCTCAGGGTTGTGCATCGCTATAAATGGAATCGCACGTGAAGTAAACATGACTCGGGTCAAAGTAGCAGTGATTGCAGTTGGTCTTTGTAATTAGCGTTAAGACAATCTGATCACGCCTGGTCAATTATAAGTATAACTATTATTGGTTGAAAGAAATACCTCGTTGGGGTTGTCAGTCAGTGCTTCAACCGCCACTTTGTAGGGTAGGCGGGGCTACCCCCTTGTCTTTCATATGACCCCGACCTCGCCTTCCGCTGCCTCTATTTCCACTCCCCACTACTATGCCGGTAGCAGAATTTACACCGACATCAATCGAACCTTCAGACACGCCTTTTCCAATGGCTGCAGACGGGGAAGTGTCAACACGCTGCAAGATCCCTGAAATTTTGACTGGAGGTGCTCCACCAGAATCTCCGGCCTTATGACGACCACCACCTCCCCGTCTGGTCCTTTCCTTCTTCGGTGAAGAAGGTGGCTCCACTTGATTCGAAGTAGTAGCAGCAGCTGACGAAGAATCAGGAGCAGCTCCGCTTGGGACATCATTGGCATTGCTTGCCGGAGCCAAGGACTCCTTCTCCCTTCCTTTTTCACCTTTTGCTCTCCCCCCACGACCAGCAACACCACTCAAGGCAGCTTCGAACTGACGTGACGCTAGACCAATGACTGGGCGACTCCGACGAGCAGGAGCTTCAGCTGAAGGAGCGTCACCAACAGTGGCATTCGGGATTGAATTGTTTGACGGGGCTCTACTCTGTGGAATAACTCGAGGCGCTCGAGGAGCTTTGACGGGTTTGGTAGGTTCGGCGCCAGGGCCGCCTGTGGGGTTCTTGGGGGCTGAACTTGAATCAGTCGCTGCTGAGGCTACCTTTGGAAGCGTGGGGGAAATGGGCGGAGGACCCTGAACATGAGCTTGACCTTTCTTTGATGATTTCTTGCCTCCAGTGCCAACGATGTGGTTAGTTACATTCGCAGATGTCCCTTCGGATGCTTTGGATGCCTGAGGTTGAGGTGCTGGAGTACCCTTTTTCTTATCTTCCTTTCGCGAAGCTGGAGCGATAATTTGACTGTAGTGGGCATGATTACGTAGGATTGCTTCCTTGTCCTTGTTTGCGCTTTTCTCTGCCTTGAGTGCTTCGAGAAGCGGGGTCGACTTCGGTTGAGGTATAGGCTGTGTAGAGGCGACTAGAGGATATTCTGTTAGCCAAGTAGTATCCAACATCTCAATGTGAATAACGTACTAAGAGATTCCAAAGTTACATGTTCAGCATTTGCTGGGCGTTTCAGAGACTCGACGAAAGAGATGAAATCTTCATCTACCCTCAAGACTCAGACAACATCCAAGAGCGGGGGGGGGGGGGCAGATACAAACCATACCTTTCTCAATAGTAGCATTACGATTGTCTGGTTTACGCTTCTCGGAAGGGATCTTAGGATATGGTGCGAACTCGACAACAGCCTGAAATTCAGCACCTATAGGCAGATCAGCAGTTGGTCATCCAGGAAGGCGAAGGATCATCACCTGTTTTATCCCTAAAAAGATGACCATCATACTCACGACTGAATAGAGCCAGTTGTTCTTTCGCCTTGAACCCAATATACGCGCGTGATGGGATATTCTCCTTGTTCGCACTTATCAAGAAAATGAGAAACCAATTTACCCCCCAAAAAAAACAAAGGCAGTTTACCGTTTCCGAAGCTTTCCAGGATAGTAAATCTTCCAAACGGTTGTATCCTCGGATACCCAAGGTTGTACGCTCTGCCAGAAAATCTCTTCTGGCAAGTTGGGTGGTAGCCTGCGTACCACTGTCTTTAAGCGTTCATTATTAGGCTCTGCTTGAGAAAGTTTCCTTTCTTTGTCTCGTTCTTTATCCTTTTCTTTTCGTGGTTTCTGAGGAGTTTTGGATGAGACGGCGGGGTTTGAGGACATGGTGACTGGTCCTTAGATAAGGTCAAACGATCCCGACGGCATGGGAAACATTTTTGTGTCGGAGATTGAATCATCACCATAAGTCAAGTTTTTTTTTTTCGTTCTTCTTTCCCTGTGGTTTGTTGTCTGCCATGTCGTCTTCACCATAGTGAGTTTCTTGTTTTTCTCTGTGCCTCTCTCTCTTCCCTATGTGTGATGAACACCAATCACATTATCAAGCTCAACAGTCTTAGGGAATTTATTCTCCTTGCTGATCCAACTTCTGCAATTCTGACACTTATTTTCTCTGCTCAATCTTTCAGCTATTTGCATCTACACTTACTAATACTATTCTTTTCTCAATCTAGGTTTATGTACTCGGTTCCTGCAACGGTCTTTTTCAAGATTAATCTATACAGATTGTTGATGACCGTCGGTCGCCGTGTTATTTTCAAAGTTCCGTACAAGGACGGACCCGGATTAGCTGTAACTGCGATACTCTCAAGCTTCCTGTCATCAGTTGAAAGGTTTCCGTTCATCGTGGCATTTTACCTAGCACCTTGTATTTATCAGGCGCTAGAATACACGTCTCAGCGATTTGTCGGACTCTCTCATTACTCATCATGAATACAATATCTATCAAAAGGACACTGGAACCCATAGCACATTCGATTAAATTTTTTGCCTCTTCGCCCGCAAAGTTGAGTTTAAGATGGCCCCGTTCTGAGCAAAAGTCCATCTAACAGTAGAGATCCTTCCCTGGAGTTCCCACTGTTGAGGTGTATTCCAGCAGGTTGATGAGTACAGGACAGGAAAAATAATGTTTTCTTCTCTCTCTCGTTTCAATGCTTGTGTCGCATGTACAATGTCTGATCCATCATCTACTGCTTCAACTTCTCAACCAACTCTGGAACAGCCTCAAAAAGATCGGCCACCAAACCAAAGTCGGCTACCTGGAAAATTGGGGCATCCGAGTCCTATAGCGATAAGTACCGCCTCTGTCAACAAACTTGACCACAGAATTGATAGTAAGATATCACGGACCTTGTTGATAGCCACGATTAACTTTGAATCCTTCATGCCTGCTAAATGTTGGATCGCTCCAGAAATTCCAATGGCTATATACAGCTCCGGAGCCACCACTTTCCCTGTCTGTCCCACTTGCAAGGAGTTATCTGCGTACCCCGCGTCCACTGCCGCCCGTGAAGCGCCTACCGCTGCTCCAAGGACATCAGCTAGAGGATAGAGTGTCGAAGCGAACGTTTTTGCGTCCTTGAGTGCCCGACCACCTGAAACGACCCGCGAGGCGACTCCAAGATCCGGTCTGTCGGATTTAGCAATAGTAGTTTTAAGGTGCTCAGTGGGTGGGTTGGCGACTTCCACCGGCTCTAGAGTTTGCACTGTAGCACTCCCGTCTTCTGACGTAGATTCAGCGGGGGAGAATGCAGTGGAACGCACTGTGAAAAACTTTATGGGTACGGAGGAAGGTGCACGGACTGTGGCGATGGCGTTCCCTGCGTAGATAGGACGAGTGAACGTCGTGCTGTTGGAAGCGGAATCATGCTCCAGCGAGATAATATCTGAAAGTGTGGGTGCATCCAGACGAGCCGCTACGCGTGGAAGGAGGGATTTAGCTGAAGACGAGGTACCAGAGATGACATGGGTAAACGCAGAGTCTGAAATGAGTTTCTCAAGCAACGGAGACAGGGTTTCTGGCAGAGGATTGGCATATTGCGGCGATGTCGAATGGATGATTGAATTTAATCCTTTCAGTCTACAAAAAAGTAAAATGAGATATTATAAGTTCATTACTAGTGATTTTGACTTACTTTTTTGCTTTCTCAACAACGCCTTGTACATGCTCGGAGCTACCGATTATCAAACCAGATACCTCCCCTCCAAGCTGCTGCGCGGCTGTCAATGCAGACAATGATCCAGAGTCAAGGACACCTTGCCTGTGCTCAAGGAAGACCAGAGCATGCGGGGACAAACCCGTTGCATATGAACGAGCTAAAGCTCTACGGAAAAGTACAGTCCTCGTTCTTAGCATCTGGTTATAAATTTCAGGCCCTCAGGTAGCCTCAGGTTGACGGTTATCAGGGCGTTTATGGTCGACGAGGTTAGCCGCAAATTTACCGGTGTTGAGGGCGTGGGAATAGGTTTTTGTTTTCGTCAGCCGGAGCTCTTCAACAATCATCACTTTACTGCACTCGTTTTTCTAATCCCCACAATGCCAGCTGCACGTTCAAAGAAAGGGAAGAAGTCAAAGGCAGCTGCCACTCCTGTACCTGTACCTGAACCCATACCCGAACACGAACACGAGGTTGAACAAACGACCAACGATGACAATGCTATGCAGACAGACCAACCCGAACCATCAAGTTCAACATCACTGGTAGTGCCGGTAGAAACTACGGCAAACATTCTTGCAAATGTAGAGACAGCAGTTGTCAACGCTGCTGAAGGAGCGGTAGAGATAGTAGAGGATGTTGTAGAGACAGCATCAGAGGTCGTAGAAGAAATGACAAGCCGGGATACGAGTCAATTTGGAAATGCTACGCCTGGAGATTCTGAGAAGGAGGCGGCCAGTAAAATGACCACGGAGGAACGGAAAGCCAAGCTTGATGAACTGCGCAGAAAGATGGTACGTTTATTTCTTCCTAGCATCTATGATTCCGAGTAAATTTTCGAACAGGCTGTGTCTTCAAGAGCGAATCGTGCATCTCTCGTTGAGGAGGCCGCCAAAGCAAAGATCACTGCCCGCGACGCTGCTCGTTTGGAAAGACAGCGAAAGCTTGCAGAAATGCTACGGACAAAAGCTGACGCCGAGGAAAGAGGAGAGGATGTAGAACGACAAAAGAACTGGGAATACACAATAGAAGAGAACGACGAGTGGGAGAAGAAACTGGCACGCAAGAAACGGAGAGCGGATTTCGAGTTTCATGGCAGGTTCCTTTTTCTTCTTTAACTCTACCATAACTAAATATAATACGACTCCTCAGATGACGCACATGCAGCACGGAGAAGATACAAGAAAGATTTGGACCTCATTAAACCTGACCTTGCCGCTTATAACCAACAGAAGGCCATTGCTATGGGTCAAGTTCCAGGCACTCTTGCCGGCTTCAATCCATCAGGAGGATCTTCGCAGATGACGGTTACAAGCGAACAGCAGAAAATGGCTGCAGAAAATCTTTACCGAGATGCAAACACACTGATATACGGAGACAGCAAACCAACCGAAGATGCCATTGACCGGGTGGTGAGCAAGATCAATAAAGAGTGCGTCCATCTTTCATTTTTCCTACTCTGGCATGTTCTTTCGTGCCCATTCTCCCCTATTTTCCTATGAACATGTCTCTGATATCTATATTCTTAGCATCGACAAGAAAGGCAAATTTTCGCGAAAGCGTCTCAACGAGGAAGAAGGGGACATTACTTATATCAACGAACACAATCGTGTGTTCAACAAAAAGGTGAATATACTATTTGATAATATATGCCCATTTAATGTGTATCTTCTAGATTGCACGATATTACGACAAATATACTGCCGAAATTCGGGCGAGTTTCGAGCGAGGTACGGCTCTATAGCCACGCCTCTTTGTACATCCACCTGCGGCAGTCTGCGGCTCCCTGTGATATTTCTCCTGTATGTACATTACCTGATGGTTATAAATAATCAGAGCTTTTGCCGAGTTTCCCCCGGTTCCGGAGTGTTGACATAACCGAACTGGACTCTCTTATATTCTTATCGATTACTTACACTTTTGAAGCTTTACAATGGCGACACTATCTCCTACCGGCAAACGTGCTATCGACGATTTGATTGTATGTGGCCCTGACTACAGAGTTAGAAAGTTGAATCTCATTCTTCGGTTTACAGGCCCAAACTATAGCAGCGAAGAAACTCCCTGGCTTCGTGTATGGGGTATCAAACATTGACGAAGAGATATACTTTGAAGGGGGAGGGCCTAATGTATTTGGTGATCCCTCCAGCGGAGAAGTCGGCCCCGACAGCATTATGTGGATCTGCAGCCAGACCAAAATGATTGCTTCGGTTTGCATTCCTCTTCACTTTACCCCTTTCCTGAACTAATCCATCGATTCTTTTCAGTTGGCTGCCTTGAAAATATTCGAACAAGGCAAAATCACTTTCGACACCCCTGTGGGTGACTACCTCCCCGAATTTCGTAACCCCATTATCGTCGACAGTACCTCGACGCAGAAAACAACTTTCAAACCTGCAGAGACAGTAGTGACCTTCAAACATCTTCTCACCTTTACGAGTGGTCTTTTTTATCCTGTTTCAACCAGTCCTCTTCCCCACATGGCGGAAGGGTATAGTTCAAAAGAGATACATAAATCCGGGGGGGATCCGGCATCCCAGTTTTTCCAAGCTGTCATAGTGAGTCTGTTGTTTCTTTCAACTAGTTTTGAACAGGGCTTCATGTTTTTGCCAGGGAGAACTTCCCGCTTTGCCATTGAAATTTGAACCTGGAACAGATTGTAAGCCGCTCGTTCCCTCCCTTCCAGTTTACGGGGAAATATCACGATTAACTCGTTGCCGTTTTGTGAACAGTCGTGTACGGCTGGAGTGCTGACGCTCTCGGGTTCCTTGTGGAAAAGATATCAGGAAAAACTTTGGAACAATTCTGGTACGTGAGGTACTTACGCGTGATCTTAAATCTGCTCATTGATCATAAACAGTCAAGAATATATCTTTGGTCCCCTGGGCATGCAGGCATCCTTTTTCTTGACGCCAGAATTCAAAGAAAGAGCGGTCAACCTCACTTTCCGTGACGAGAATGGCACTCTGCATCCGTGGGCTAATCAAGTCAAGATTATCGAACAGGATCATACCAAAGGTTTGTAAAAACTCTTCTCGAATGGTGGTCTTTGAGGGGTCCTGATCTCCGTCTTTGGTCAGTTCGCGTTTTTCTCGGAGGAGTAGGGGTATACACTTCCATGAGAGATTACCTCAAGCTCCTCCGTCATTTGTTGCAGATCCATGGTAAGCCTTCCGATCGATGTCACTCTTCTTGAGCATTAATTGACAAGAATTTATCCTAAAGCCGGTCGGGAAGTCCCCAACGCTATTTTGAAGAAAGAAATAGTTGACGATATCTTCGTACCCGTATTACCGGAAAAGGCAGCTAAATCGCTCTCCGAATCCACTACGATTGAAGGCCTTTCATGGAGTACCGCTCTTGCTATATGTACCGTAGATTGGCCTGGCCGTCGTCGGAAAGGTTCGGCTTTTTGTAAGCCTTCTTATCACCTTTTAATATTTTACGTAAATTTTGACTATTCTTCGCTTAGGGGGAGGGTGGGCAGGTACGGGGGGTTTCATTGACCCTACGACTGGCATCGCCGCCGTATTTGGTGTGCAAGTTACACCAAGTAAGAACATGGAGGTGCACGGTCTGATGGCAGAGCTCGAGAGCACCCTCTACGAAGCCTTGAAGAACGGGTCTTGATAAGGTTTGAAATATGAGATACGGAGCCTGTGAATACCTGAACTATATTCTGTAAAAAAAAACTCGTGTATGCTATCTAAACCCAATTTTTAAAGTTGACACTCACGCTTGGAGCAACCTTTTTGTCACACCACAGCCTTGTAGGTCAGATAAGATAAGAGTGTTCACATTATGGTCCGATGCCTCTGGAATGTGCATACCAGTTAGGAAATCTCCTTGACTAGAAGAAGGGGCGCATGGTCATGATCTCAATGTAATGAACGCCTTGAGGCGAGGCATGTGCGTGGATGTATAGCGAGGAGATCATCCCAGGAATGATCATGACTTACTATGTAAGTAAGTATAAGTTGGAGCTTGTTGGAGCCCTGCCGGCTAACCATATTCAGGCTACGGACCTCAGGTAAGATGCCGAAGTGAGATAATCACGTCGCGGCCGCGTGTAGACAGCGAGGAGAACTAGCAATGAGTCGAGGTAAAGAGACGCCGAATCAATTACTTCAAAAGTCCACACCCATCATCTCCCTCTCCCATCACCCCCTTCTGCGGACTCCGTGGTTTTTTTTTTAACGTTGATGAACATGCATCCCATGGTACCGAGTGGCGCAAGGGCAGTCGAGACGGACGGGACGACTTCTGGACTCGAACAGAATCCTTACACCATTATCGCTGTTGCTGGTGCTCGGGTATACCACACCAAGCTTCAGTCAAAGGACAACAACCAATGGAATTATTCCCGTTGGAAAGGCACCTTAAGTCTAGGTCGGGACATCGATACGCCACAGAGCATTGCTCAAGGCACCACCGAGGCTGAAAAGCATTGGTTCCGATTAGCAGACGTCGAGTCCGGAAGGACTGTGTGGATATTCAAGTTCCCAGAGAACTTTGAGTACGAGCTGGATCGACCTTTCTTCCATGTTTTTCAAGGAAGGGTACATACTTTCAAATTTACAATAAGATCGACGTTGAATTTTGTGGATCTTTGCAGACTCGACGCTACGGATTTCTCTTTAATGATGACGATGAAGCTGCTCTGTTTGGGAAGAAAGTTATGAGCCAGCTGTACGGCACTGGTTAGTGCCCAATTATACTTCAGGATAAACTGAACAATACTTCCTGGTGTCCCAGAGTTGCCCAAGAAAACACACCGTCAGAAGAACGGTAACAGCAGATCAAAGTCTCTACCCATTAACTCCATCCCTCGGTCGATGATTTCTTCACCGGCCCCAGATTCCTTCAGGCACGTCGCACACGTCGGCGTGAACAAAGAAGGGGTCTTCGAGGCATCGAAAGACCTAGATGCCTCATGGACGGAAATGCTCACCCAGTTGCAGGGCCATGGCGTGAGCGAGGCCATCGTTATCAGAGATTACGACTTTGTGGAGGGCTTTTGGACGGGAGTGGAAGCGATTAAAAGGATCGACAGCTCCCACACGGAAAGGTTTGAGGGTGAGCACTATCATTGAGATGAACTACGCGGTATTTGATCTCTCATCACAGGACATAATGAGTTGACACGAAAGATGACGTCTCGGTCTGGCCTTTGAGTGTGAAGCACCTGTAATATAGCCCTAGAGGCAAAAGATAACTGGGTTGAAGTTTAGGTTTAGGAATGACGAATCTTGCTGTATTATGTATTATCTTGAGAGAGTTGGATTGTAATATTAACATAGCTGGCCTATATGATGCCTGCGTAACGGAACTTATTAAAAACGTGTTATATCACGACCAAATATCCCTTAAATATGAGGATCAGGTAAAGATAGAATCAAAAAAATGATGGGCTACTCACAGTTCATGAACCTTTAATACAATAAACATTCAGTGCATACTTTATTAACAACTTAACTCACCAATAGGTTGGGACAAGAATCCTATGGAAATCCCTTGAGAAATGTAGGTTATGACAGTATCAAGGACAACGTACCTGTTTCTGATGCTGAGAGTCATAGTGAAGTATGCAGAACGCCAAAGCAACCAAGCCAATCGTCCAGTTTCCTTCTGCAAGAAACCGTCCTCTTGACCTGACTGACCTGACTTATCATAAATTGCTTTCCTGCAAAAATTTAGTACATGTTGTCAAGAACTGAGAAAACAATAGCAACACACCAATTCCCAATGTACGCCAAACTGCCTTGGTTATGGAATTCGAAAGGTGCTGGAAACGCCTGATCCTTGGCAATCTTGTTCAATTTCTTGACAAGGTATTTGGCTTTCTGATTTGCAACTGGTAGCATACGTTTGAGCCAAGGACGTTGATCAGCCATCATAATACTCGCCTTGTGCAGTTGCGGGCAGTGGAGCGTCCTCAATTGTTGCGGCATCACCTATAGCCCAAACGTCGGGATTGGGTACTCCGTCATTCATGATGACATTGAGATGATCATTCGTAATCAGACTGGCGGATAATCAGCATATATGCGTCAAATATCTCAAATCCTGCAGCCTTACCTCGAAGTTCTGTTATCTTTCTTGACCTCAGATATCGCTCGAACAAGAGGGTTCGGCGCTAGACCGGTACTCCAAACAAGAAGACCAAATGGAACTATGATGAGACTTTAGAGATGAGACTGTTTACTTTCGAATAAAGAAGTATACCTTCGCCCTGCTCTGTAACAATCATTTTACCCTGTTAATAGATCAGCTAGGTTGCGTGTCTACGCAAGAAAAGGAACTGACCGCTTCCACACGTTCAACATGATGGTTTGTGAGGATGCTGATTCCTTCACGCGACAAAGTGTTCTCAGTGTATCTTCATCAAACCTGACTTGAGCGAGAGACCCAATAATAAGAGAGCACAATATACTTTCTCAACGACTGATCAAAAGACCCAAGAATATTGGATGCGACATCGTAGATGGTAATCTTAGCCAGTTTAGCAAGTACCGGATAATGTTTAGCAATGTCTGAGTGGAGAAGGTCGTATAATTCAGCTGAAAACTCGACACCCGTTGGACCGCCACCTGAGGACTTGAATTAACATTCTCGTTCGATCGCTAAAATATAAATAATGACATACCTACGACGCAGAAATTCAGAAGGTGGCGGCGTTCTATGTCGGTCAAGAAAGGCTGATTGGCCTGCTCAAAACCTGCTGAGGCGTTAGACGACATGTGATGATAAGAAATGATTCACGAACATTCCAAGATTCGACCTCGTATTCTCCGGGCGTCCTTGACATCTTTTAGAAAATGGGCATGTTCTTTGACCCCAGGTACGTCGAAAGCTGCAGGGGGATTTCAGTCGTTGGGAGAGAAAAAAAATTCAAATAATCACTTTGGGAATAAGCACCAACAGCTATGACAAGCTTGTCAAAGTGGATACTGAATGGAATGCCTGAATGATCTATAACATTCGTATCTCCATCGTGCTTTGGTTTTGGGTCCGCATTGGTTGGCCGGGTAGCAGGCATCTACAAAATAGAGGTCAATGGAACAGTCCCACCTTACAAATTTTGGGTTACGAACGCATTTCAAACGTTTATGAGCGAAATCTTGCCGAAAGTTAGACATATTATGGACACAAAAAAAAAAGTTACCAATTTCATCACACCATGCTTGATAGTATGTCTGTTATTACAAGAGTTAGCATATCGCTGTGCGTATCTAAATTGCCGCTTACCACTTCAGGAGCGTACCGACGAACCTACGATCAGTGAAGATTAGGTATAGACAATTATTTAGTACAGCACCACTAACTGGTTCTACCGCACATCTGAATTCTAAGGTTCCAACGGCCGTGCTTGCAAGCAAAGGCGTGAAGTTGAAATAAGTATTTGGTGAAAGGATAGTGACGTCTGGTAAACAATTTGAGTCCAATTCAGAAAAATTAAGCGAGGCTGCGACGACTGTGCTTCAGGCTCACCCCATTGCTTCTTATCAACACTTCGAAGGATATTGTATCCTCCCCATCCTGACCCAAGGACTACAAGACGTTGTTTGTATCGAGGTGTTGATGAACTGAACCAGCGCCCTGCCACGCGTCCCAAAAGACATGGACACGCCTTGAACATCGAATTACGAGCTGTGGGTAATGACATATCAATGTTCTGTAGGGGTAACGAACGCGTTGTTTTTATAGTTCACGATCATGACGGTGGAGAATGGGGCAGTCGGGTGAACTCGGGTTATGAATTTAATTTAAATTACATAAATTATTAGAAAATCAGCAAACCGCTATGCTCAAAGAATGCTATATGTTCCATTACCACAATAAATCGGCCTGGCTGCAGAATTGAGCGCGTCACGCAATGACCAGGTCCATTTTCATCTTTCTGAATTATTTTCAAATCTTTCTATTTTATTGTCACACAGAGTGACCGGACAAGAAAATGACCTACATCCCGCTACATCCATGTCCCATTCAAGTCAAATGCTATGCTCCAAGGATACCTGGATTTCTGTCAGTCAGCGCAAACCCCAGGTATTAATTCCGTACCTTGTGCTCCCATAATCACCTTAGTCTCAGGGCGTCAGCTACACGTCTTTTCGCCCCTTTGATAATCCTCTCCGATACAGCCGCAACCGAGCGTGATTTACTCAGACGGCTCCTGACTGTGGGTTCCGATGTTTCCTGTTCCCTCAAACCAGCCTGAAGTAGAGATATCGTTATCTTCTCATCGAAAGTCCAGTCAGGCTTTGGGAAATCCACCATCTTCGGCTTTGCCAAAATTTCATCATGTATCCGTCTTCCCCTCTCCTTGGGTAGCCCCTGCAATCCTTGCCCGTATATTGGCCGTAATGCCAGAGGTTTTCTGAATGAATCTAATTTTCGATGACCCCATGATTCTGGTGAAGATCCCAGTGGAAAGTCCAACCCGGAATCAGTGAAACTGGTCTCTACACGAACTATCTCCTCCTCAAAACTTTCTTCTGGAATCCCTATAGCCCGCCTCGGCATCGAACACACTTCATAGGAGTGCTCGTCCGAGAAAAATCGCCCAACCGAGGCAGTCGATGAGAGAGGTCTCCCAACAGGGAGGCTTCCCTGTGTTCGAAAGCTGGATTCGATATAGTATGACATAAACGCTTCTTGCTGTAGGATCACCGACGATTCACTCTCCTGTAGTCCATTCGAATCCATTGCGTTGTTCTCGTTCCAAAGAACTTGGTCTCCCGGTCGTTTGACCGCCAGCGCTTCCATCCTTCGAGTTAGGAACGGAGGAGACTCCAGAAAGTTCTGTTCTGGACTTGAAAATACTTTACGAGGTGTACGGAATTCTTTGTCGAGGGGAGATTGTAGTGACTCGAGTACGTGTCCCGAACAGGATAAAATTTGTGTACACTGGGCATCGAATTTTGACGAGCCTTCTTGGAGGTCGAACGATAAATCTATATCTCCCTCATACAGGATTCGCGCAGACGATTTTGGACATGGCGGATGTTTCAAGTCTTCAATTTCTGTCCATATATCCTGCAAAGGTTCCAAAAATGGATGCGATTTCGCTCTATCGCCTGCAAGCCGATGCCTGGGATCATGAATAAGGAGCTGCGAGACAACATCATGGTGTGAGTCCTTATAATTAACAAATGCAACAAAAGAATCACTGATCGAAGATAACCATCCAAGTCGGCATCACATTCACGAGCGGCACTGCCTGTCAAATCCAGCCCTTCCAGCAGATCGAAAAATACATCATCGCCTCTTCGTCCTCTGCCAATAGAAACAGCGTCACTAGAGGCGTGGAATGGAGTGCCGCCTGTGGTTATCTCGTAAAGCGATACTCCCAAACTCCACCAATCGGCGCGTTCATCATATACCAGCAATCCATTTTCCTTTCTTTCCAACAATTCAGGAGCAGCATATAAAGGCGTGAAAGTGACAGTATCCTCTGGTTGCAAGACGATGTATCCATATGTGGTCGCATCATCCTCATCAACACAAGACGGGGGACACGATCTTTCGAATGGATCGCCACCTGGCTGGCCGACGATGGGAAGCGCACTGGCAGCATCAAAATCTCCAATCACCGCATGACCCTCTTCCGAAATCATTAAATTGGCAGGCTTGATGTCTTGATGTACAATTCCGTGGCGGTGGAGAAACAGAAGGCCTAGAGTTAATTCAGCCGCCAAGAACCGCAAAGCTTGAATAACTTCTTGCTCTGATTGATACGTCTTCGGCGGACTAAGCAACAGGCCAGGTGGGGTAGTCTTTTGGGAGAGGCGAAATGCCGAGGCCGTTTCAGTGTGCGCCAATGTCGTCGGGAAATATTCCTGGGCAGAACTGAGGTGAGAAATATTAGCAAAACAAATGGATTATTTACCAAAACGATGAATAGATTTTCTTCGTCTTGGAAGTATTCTTTGAGCTTCTGAATGAAAGGAAAAGGTTTATTCGACAATGAAGCGTCGGTGATAAGGCGCAGGATCCAGAGCTCCTTGGTGACTTCATTTACTCCGCGCTGCTCCAGGCTGGCTTTGGGTATGGCCTTGAGGGTGTAGATGTTATCATCCGTGTTATCTTTAAGACGAGCTGCGAAGACCTTTCCATGAACGCTTCGGCCAAGGGCTGCAAGAGGTATATAGGTGGATGGTGACCCAGTCAAGACATATTGGTTGGGGGTAGATAAAAGAGCATCTGGCCAATATATTTCGCTCGAGATTTCAACGGTCGGACATGTTGGAATGTCGGGGAAACTTGTCTCCGTAGGGGGTACGCGGGGGCCTGCGCCACACTCGGGAGGAGAGGGTACCTGTTCAGCCACTTCAAGTGAGAAACAGGACGGCGCATATTCAGTGATAGATGGATTAATCGAAGCAGCAGACAGATTCTTCCGGTGCATGCCATGCATTGGTTTCGATTTTCGATTGGGAGTAGAGGAGCGAATTTCGTCCCAAGATCCACAAGTAGTCAAGTCCCGACATGATTGATACACGGCGTTATAGACGAGAGTATGGTCAGGGCTTCCATGTAGTCCAGAAGAACAGTTATCGGGGGGATGTAAATCCTCTGTTGTCAGCCCCTGAAGACTCCCTCTCTCGACGTCTTGACCATCATCACCTGCATGAGCCCCTTCAGCTTCAGGCCCTGTATCGACACAATCGCTATAGCCTTCGCCGTCCATCGTTAAAAAATAGTTCAATACTTCTGTCCACTGTCCAAGTCCAAAGAGCCTGCGCTGCAAAAGAAGGAGACACCCATGAATGCCGAGAGACAACTCGGGATGAAGAATACTATGCTGACGAAGTGTATATCTCCCTATTGTCCTGGGTATAGCAGAAGTTCTCTTGAAAGTACGGCTATGCGGATAAACTGTGCTATTAAGAGGATCGAGTTGATGACTTCTATTTGTTCCTGACGTATTTTGGCCTTGCAATGGGCGTCTAATTTATGCCGCTCGGAAATGGTAATCGGTCTTCCTTCTGCCTCGGTCGTTGTTGCTTCTCTTCTGCTCGCCTTACATGATACTTATTTGGCGTTCGATCCTTCTTTTTCTCTGGGAATGGCTATGCGTCTATTTTCTTTTTCGGACTTGAAGCCAAACTGCTGCCGCTACTGGCTCACTCTATGAGTAAAACGAGCACACCAAGGCCTGCACTTTGGCAAGTTCTTCACGATGACAGGTGACTAGTGAGCGAAACTACAGATATTTATATACTTTGACTGGTTCCTCAGATTTGGATCAATTTCTTCCTATTAAATACCTGTTAGAGGATGAGAGTTGTACCCAGGAATCAAGTTAAATTCTAAGGTGATCATTTTCAATAATCACCTTGCACTTATGTAGTACATGCATGTGACTATGATCCAAATATAGCTATGATAAAGTAAGACATGTGTGTTAGGGATAACAAGCATAGATTGACATGTGTAGTGATGTTAAAGGCTCGGCCTGAAGCCGTAAGCCGAGCCGAGCCGAGCCGCGGTAGCCCAGGCCGTGGAAAGCCTTGGGTGACGGCCTGGACGGCCCACGGCTTGGGCTTGTCTTTTTTGAAGCCGTGAGCCGCAGCTCAGGCCGCGGCTTTCTCTGATAATTAATTACCACTAGAATTCTTGTTTTCATAACAAAAAAAAAATTACAAAGAAATTATATATGTTCTCACAATAGTGTGTGTACTTGACATTAATACTAATTAAATTGCGGTGTCCAAGAACTGAAGCAAGTCATCTTGATAGGCATGAAATAGCGCATGGGAAATAGATTACCTAATCCATCAACAAGCCGCGGCCTGAGCCAAGGCCGAGCCTAAGCCGTTGTAGGGTATGGCTCAAGGCTTGGGCTTCATATTTCCTCAAGCCCGAGCCGTCAAAAGCCGAGCCTAAGCCGCGGTACTCAGGCCGAGCCGAGCCGTAACATCACTAGACATGTGATCACCATGACCAAGGACATCAGTGCAAGAGAGACTACCACTATGATGGGAGGGGAGGGGAGAAATGAAGGATAAGGGTGCACAGTGTGGATCATACCTAGGTCTGGACAAGATGTATGTCCCCTTACAATACCTTTGATTCCAACTGTACTGGGTTATCATCCTGTCCTGTTCCTTATATTCATGACTTCAAGGTTCAACTGCTCTGCCTCATTCCACCTTCCCTGATTCTGGTATGTGCTTGCTACATTGTCCATGCTTGTGATGGTGTCTGGATGTTCTGCACCAAGCAGGTTCTTCCTCATGTCCAAGACTTGAACAAACAGCTGCTCGGCCTCATTCCACCTTCCCTGATTCTGGTATGTGCTTGCTAGATTTCCCATGCTTGTGATGGTGGATGGATGTTCTGCACCAAGCAGCTTCTTCCTCATGTCCAAGACTTGAACCTGCAGCTGCTCTGCCTCATTCCACCTTCCCTGATTATGGTATGTGCTTGCTAGATTTGCCATGCTTGTGATGGTGTCTGGATGTTCTGCACCAAGCAGGTTCTTCCTCATGTCCAGCACTTGAACCTTCAGCTGCTCTGCCTCATTCCACCTTCCCTGATTCTGGTATGTGCTTGCTAGATTTTCCATGCTTGTGATGGTGTCTGGATGTTCTGC
>MU130540.1:0-22548 GCA_015039465.1 Phlegmacium glaucopus | reverse complement strand
TTCCCTGATTATGGTATGTGCTTGCTATATTTGCCATACTTCTGAGGGTGTCTGGATGTTCTGGACCAAGCAGCTTCTTCCTCATGTCCATAACTTGAACCTCCAGCTGCTCTGCCTCATTCCACCTTCCCTGATCTCCGTATGTGCTTGCTATATTTGCCATGCTTCTGAGGGTGTGTGGATGTTCTGGACCAAGCAGCTTCTTCCTCATGTCCATGGCTTGAACCTTCAGCTGCTCTGCCTCATTCCACCTTCCCTGATTCTAGTATGTGCTTGCTAGATTTTCCATGCTTGTGATGGTGTCTGGATGTTCTGCACCAAGTAGGTTCTTCCTCATGTCCATGACTTGAATATCTAGCTGCTCTGCATTGTTCCAGTCTCCATTCTCTCTCATTACTAGTGAAAAATTTGTCCATTTATCATCATAGTACTGTCTGATAAGTCCTATCTGCCTTCTATATAACTCATTTGCCTTGATATGTGGATAAATTAACCGTCGCAATGCATAGTCTTGGGTTGTAAATCCCCTTGGAATTCCACAGGACAAGATTATACTTCCCATCTGACCTATCCTTTCCTGCTCAGCTTTCAACATTTTGTCCCGACCCCAGCAATGAACCAAAGGATGAATAGACAACATTTCAGATGATTGTCCTCTTTTTATCAGGGAGAATGACAGAAGTATACTAATGCCTTGCCCAAAGATGAAGTCATCCCAGTGACCATTATTGTGCAATGCAAGTGGTGTATAATCCAATAAATTGATTGCCTGAGGTAGCTTTTCAGCTACCTCACTATCAACAATATATTTCCTGGACTCCTCAGCAGCAGATTGGAATATCTCTTTTGAAATATTACTATGATGATAGAAAGCACATATTTGAAGGATTAGAATTGCAGCCTGGGCTGCTTGTGCATTTCCAGTAGTGGACTGTCCACCAGCTCTCTTTTCTATTTCTTTGAAAGAGAGATCCCAAGTTCCATACACTGTTTGATTATAACCTGATGCTCCTGTGAATATAGTATCTGACATAAGAGTTTGACGGTGTAAGGACAATTGGGTCAGATATTCATTGATATCACATTTCCCAGCATCAATATAAGCACCAGCATGATCAACAGCAAGAGGAATACCACCAAGTTCAGTGACAACACTTTTGGCAGCCTGTAAATGCTCAGGTGAAGGATCCAAATAGCTAGCCCTGAGAAGTAGAGTTATAGCATCTGGCTCCTCCATTTCACTGATCTCAATCACATTCTTAAAGCCTATGACCCTTCCTACAGATCGGTTTCGGCTGGTGATCAGAATATTACCTCTGTTACCTGGGGGAATGTACTTGGCCATCACCTCTGGAGGAGGATCACCAGCATTATCAAACACAATCAACCATTCCCCTTGAATACAGGATATCCACTGGAGGACAGAGTCAACTGAGCCATCCACACCAGAAGCTTGTGCAGCAGGAATGCCAGATATACCCTTCAGAGATATAGTAATGCTCTCATAAGAGGAGGCATCAACCCAGAACACATGTGAAAAACTAGAGCAAGAAATGAATTCAGTGTTGTGAATGGTACTATGAAAATGCTTACCTGCCAGACATTTCTTCTGTGAACTTAAGACAGATCTGAGTCTTTCCAATGCCTCCTGTTCCCCAGAGGAGACAAGAGTGTCTTGATATTGGTCTACTATTAGCATGACAAACAAAAATCTCCCCAAGCTTGTCGAGTTCAGCTTTCCGTCCAGTAAAGAATAGGCTGGAAAGTGGTTTCTGAGGTACAGGTTCACTGGTATTGGCAGGGAAATTATTGACAATATGATACTGGCAGACAAATTATTGTTAAATCATCTACACAGCTTACAAAAATGACTTACAAAAGTACCACCTGTGATAAACACAGTCCGGGCATCCGCAAAGGGAGTCGGAAGACACAAACCAGAATCCTGAGTCTGCTGATTATCAGTGAAAGCCGAGAACATATTGTGTAAGCGACTCACCGAGGGATTTTGTTCCGATTCTATGGATCCCAATTTGGCTTGGACTACGGCATCAGGGGACCGTGAATTTCCTTCTGGATGGGCTACAGGAGTGACAGCCAGAGCGGAAACCGAAGCAGAGACTTGGAGTTCATGGCCACTCTGATCGACGAGGATGTTTGGGTAGTGATGGATATGATGGACTAAGTTCAACACTCACATTAATGCCAGTGGCTGGAATGCTTACAGGAGCAAGATCATTGATCGCCGAAGTGGAAACTGAAGTAGAGACTAGGCTATGGGCGGCCTGATCAATGGTTAAATGATTAAGAATGTAATGGGCGAAGTTGAACGCCCACAGTAACGCTAGCGACTGGAATACTTACATCTTGCTCATTGATCGCCAAAGCGGAGACCGAAGTAGAGACTAGGTCATGGTCAACCTGATCGATGACGATGGTTAAATACTTAAGGATGCGATGGGCGAAGTTGAAAACTCACAGTCACGCCAGGGACTTGAATAACTTGTGCGCTTGCAGCTGCAGCATTAGCGTGAATGGATAGCATGGGATCACCGGTGCTTGTTTTGATGGTCAATGTCGAAGTTGCTGGTTCAGAGCTTGAACCCAGAGCATCGTTGATGGTTAGAGACAAATATTTTGATTTCTTGGGTTTGAAAATCTTCCCAAAAATGCGCTTCATATCGTTGAACAGTGAGTTGTGGTGAGCGATGTGATGAGAGTCAAAAAGAAAGATACTCTTGATTACCTAAACAGTAATCTGACCACTTTAGGCTACAGATGTCATCTCCATAATGCCATCGATAACGGTAGCAGAGGCAGCACCAACTACAACGTCTTCTCGATTAAGAGCCCCCCAACTTCAAATGCATCTCCACAGTCTAGCACTCACATTACCATCACCACCTGCACACTTGCTAACGCTGTTCGTTAATCTTCTATCCGGTTCTTCCAATATTTCATGCTAGGAATCATCAACCAAAACACCATCGAATGCATTGGCCATCGGACGAACCTCGTCGCCCCTGAGTTTGCCCCCTCAACAGGCTTCTCCACCTCAGAGTGCGAAACCTCCCTCTGGGCGTCCCTCACCTCTCCCAGTGGTACGTAAATTAATAAAATGAACCACTCAATAGGCTCTCATGGTATGGGGTTTCTTATACCGATCGTTATTTCACTATATAACTTGTTGCATGTCAGGTTGCGAAACACGACGCAAGAAATGGGTCAAGAACACCGTAGACGGATATCCGATATGCAATAACGATTTTGCCACTGTTGAGAAACCCGAAGGTCTGTTTGCCTTGTCTCTCTTGATTCATTGAAGGCGTAGACTGATGCTTTGCAGTATCGTCAATAGCATCTTACGAAAAGACTCTTATTCAACTTGCTAATGCCGACTTCGAAATCGAAGGATCGAAGGACTAAGATTAATGGAATGCATGCCTGGCAAGGTATATCTTCCGTTTCTAACCTCCCTATTTTTTCCTTATTATTCTTGCGTATAGAATATCGAAGAAATGTGAATTATCGTTGAAGATCTTGAACCTCTCACGGAACTCTTCTGATGAGAGCCATGTGGAAACAGAGAAACAACCCCATGAAGACCTTGGTCCATGATAGCATTATCCCTGCATCATCGCTCAGCGTAACCATCGTCGCTGGAACAGACGTCAAGGACACCCAAATTCGCGACCAACTTCCAAAGATTGAAAATCTCAATGATCATCGTTATGTCAAAATTTGGACAACATTATCAACTAATTCCGAGAACTACCCACCCCATATTCTACCATAGTTCAACAACTCGATGGATTCAGCCGCCAGAGATAAACAACCAGGTTTGTTCTCAAGGTTCCGGCGTAGAAACCATTTGTCATTCCCAATGATAGAGGACTCCTCGTGAAGAATAGTATGACCACAGCGCACACTGACATGTACAGTTATATTTTCTCATCATCCTTGAAGTATAGTGTATCTGTATCTCTGAGTCAGGAGGTATGCGAAATCTATGTCTTGAATGTTCAGGAAAACGACAAACTGAGTGCATTTATACAGGGGATAGGAATGTACTATAGTGGATGGGTTGTTTAGGACAAGTCACAAATAGTGACGCTAATCATTTATCTTGTTCCCTCAAGATCTGTTCGGCGTGTTGTTTAGCTTCTTCCGATGTATGAGGGTCTACGAAATGTACAGATCAGCCATAGTAAACAATGCTACAGCAGCTCTGGAAAAATCATGTCATGACATACTTTTCAAAGTCGCCTTGTAGCCTCCCATGATGCGGTGTTCATGTTTAGCTTCCTCGCTAGCAACCCTGTCGAGTACACTTTGCGCATGTTTTTTAGCCTCCTCAGACGCATGCTTATCTGTGGTGAATTGGTTAACGGAAAGAGACGGACGGGACGAAGACAACCACGCACTAGACAAAGTTGCTTTATAACCACCTTGGAAGAAGTTAGCCTCGAGTCCGCCGCTTTTAAACTGATTGCCTTCTTACCAAGCTGGCGATGTACATGCTCATCTCCTTCAGACCGTTGTTGGGCATCGGAATCGCTTGTCGGGTTTATGCCCATCTCCTCCAGCTGTTGGACAGCATGAGCTTTGGCCTCTGCCGATACGTTAGGGTTGTGAATGGCTGCTTTAAAACCACGAGCAACATATTCGGGGTTCTTTTCGTGTTCGTCTGTCAATTATAAAAATCATCAATCATGATACACGTTATACTTGACCGTGATGATATAGGTACCACTGGTATGTGCTGACATGATGGGATTCAAAGTTTTGGGTTGAGAATCTCCCTCAAGTTTGCCGGCTTATAACGCCAGGATGCATGACGCAATGTGAGTCAAAAGTTCCAGCTGGCTGGGGCCAATGATGTCAGAGCGTCGTAGACACGCGACTGCGGCATTTGTAGCGAATACTGGCACTATACTATGAAGGCATTTGAATAAGTATCGAGGAATGCAATAGTAGTTGTTATTACATAGTATGTAATAAAATACCTGAACGATCTAGATGCTCTAGGTTTAGAGGTCGAGCCTGAAACATAATTCAGATGTTGGGTCATGCATGCTGAAAACTGCATGCAGAGCCTATCAGGCCGCTTCTTGTCGAGTCATTCCTCCACTGTTGGCATTCATGTGCGAGATATTGAGAGAGAGAGTAGTTTTGGTCACTGGCCAGAGCACGATTTGAGCCGGACTACTAGTAGACAGGCTTGGACAAAAATGAAGCAGGGATGGCAACAAAGTGGCATATTCAAGGTTTGAGCAACTCGATAACAAGACGGCTCACTCCCGAAAAGTAAGCTTTTGAACATAAGATAGCATCGTAGCGTTTTGTTGGAGTAAAGCTGCGAAATGAGGGGCATCATTGTCGATGGTGAGAGTCGTCTGTGGAACGCAGACAGCAAGTCGACATCTTTTTCGAGTTGCAAGGTCATAGGGAATCCAGGCAGTGAACTGTGGTGAACGAAGTCGGCCCTCAGCGATCTAGCACTTTACTTTTCAAAGCTCACAAAAGTGAAAACGTGTAGCCTCTAAGTTGGCCGTTCTTTTTCATTGAGAGACACGTCGCTTTTTTGGAATAGCTTTTTTGACTTGTTGGTTTTTCCACTCCTCTCACTTGTACAACCAAAGAAAAGCTATTTGTGAAACTACTGATGGAGGAGCTTCAGTAGCAGGAGTTACAGCGACGCAAAAGTTACGGATGTATAAGTATGTATATCGTAAGAGCACAGAAATGTTAGTACGGGGTATTTACATGACCAAAAGAGTGTGGACGACCAAAAAGACAGATGAAGAATAACTATAGCACAATAGCAAAGGCACAGCAAGGAGTAGCAGAAAGGAACATCAAAACCAAAAAAAGGGGCTCAAATCGCACTCTTACATTTCGGACAAAGCAAGGGAGATATCGTCTTACCCCCCCTCAACTTAACAATAGCATTATCAACAGTCGCATCCGTATCCTCACCAAACAGCATTATTTCCCAATCTTCGGGCACTTCCCCACCCTCCAATGCTTGATACACCATCCTCCTCGCACGAGTTACAGCACCAATGTTACCCGCCACACCTCCAAGTGCGAACGCCCCTCCTCGTACCAGGGGCTGTTGAGCTACCTTCAATAAATCGGGAGGTAGAGTAGATAGAACATCTGTAAGTGTACGTGGTTGTTGCAACGCATCTTCGGTAGGCAATGGAGGTATGTTTTTCGAATGCCGACCGCGTCGTTTCTTCTTTGCCGGTTCACTATGAGAGTTCTCGGCAAGGGTTACAGGGATAAGCGATTCAAGCTCAAGTTCATCATCCGTATCTGGTGAACAAGCCAGAAGCCGAAGGGCTCGAGGTTGGGATTGGGCTTCTGTAGTAGGAGCGTTGCCATTCACCGCTCTTTGTGGGCGGTTGACGTAGATTGCAGATGCGTGTTTTCTTGCACTCCTAGCAGGAGGTCTGGGGCTGCTAGGACCGGCGACTGGGCTAGAATCTTGAGATTTGATATTCAACAGACACTTATCATGATATGCAATCCTGCATGAGGGACGAGGGCAAAAGTGCATCAATTTTGATGGATCGACGTCTCCAGGCACGTAAGGGGTTGAACAAATACATGTGGATGATCCAGGTTTGGGCTATAGAAGAAAGCGACTGTGAACAGAGATTTACGAGATGAAGGGAACAGTGTTACCTGGATCCTGCGGGCTTTGTATTCAAGTGTATAACGGCGATAAAATTTGTGAGGAGGGATGTAAGGTTGTTCAGGATCGTCCTCGCGAAATTTGGCTACGGTTATAAGGCCTACAAAAGAAAGAACAGAGAGGTTATCAAGAGTGAGTATTTTGAACAAGGCTGGACCTTACCATTGAAGGCTTCTGGTACAACAAAATCATAATGATCGGAAAAGATACGTTCATACTTGTCAATGATATTGCGGTCGCTAACACAAGCACGATAAGGAAAAGGAGAATTGTCGGTTGTCTCTCACGTACAAGGATTTTACAACGTCTGACACGTCTTTGCCTGAATAGAACCATTGGACGCGTGCCCAAACCTATGAACAACAAAGACAAGGTGAGGGTTGCATTAATGTGAAGCACATGAATCGGGGAGAAAGACGCACCGCATTCGAGTTTTCATCATACACAATAGCGCGGATGTCCTTAATCTTGGCAACCCAGTATTCCGACAACTCAGTGTCTCCCTGAGGATTGCGTCCCATAGGGACTACAATCGCGCTAAAGAAACGCAATCAGCCATGCAAAAGCCTTGGCAGGATAACGACAAGACAATATTTGAGGAACCTCCATGCCATGAAGGTAGAATAAGACTGAGAAGAAATTAAAACATACAGGTCTTCTTTGCTAAATACATGTTCCTCCCCATCGGCATCGTTAACTTGTTATATGTTACAACCACCAACCAACCAATTCAGAAGAAAAGGACATTCAAAGAGAAAGGGAAAATAAAGTAAGAAGGAGTTTCAGTTACATAAATGTTTGGAGAATAACACACCAACGAAAGACCCATAAGGAGCCATGGTAGCCCATCTTTCTTCGGAAGGTGGATCTTGGTCGTCGTCGAATTGACTAGTATTTTTTGATCGCGATCGTCGAGACGGAGCGGAATTCTTTGGATTATGCGAGGATAGACGAGTTCGAGTTCGACGTGGCATAGCTTTCGCGCACAATGCAAGTTGAACTTCAAGTGTCAGGCGCGACTAGTGAGTTTATTACGTAAAGTCTCTGCCATAAGCAGAAACATGCTCTAAGCCAACTATACCAACTACCTTACCCTTGCCCAGCATACTGTAGCGCTCAATCACACACTGAGCCTAGTTCTTTCCCATCCCTTCTTTATTTCATTTCCGAGAACCTTTGGTCGAGACACAAAACCTTCTGTACGGCCCAAATCTGGAAACCGCTCCAGAATTTGGGACAACTTGAAAGTTGACTACTTTTGGAAAAGGTTTAATTGAGCAAGAATCAGGTATCGGACAATGTTATTCTCTTTTACTTCGCGCATCGTTAGGTGAGCCCAACTAAGCCTTGTGTAAACCCACCTTGTCATCTCTCAACCCTGATTTAAATACAGCGCATTGGCTGCATTCCTCTATCCTGGATATGCCTCGTATAAAACATTGAGCCAACGTCCAGCTTCAGAAGCAGATTTAGAACGTTGGCTCATGTATTGGTCGGTCTTGGGCTGCGTCGTCGGAGTAGAATATTTAGCAGAATGGCTTGTTTCTTGGTACGTACACTCATCTTCCTTTGATCCAAAAGAAAACACGCACTCAAGTATCTATCTGGGGGCTACACACAAAACCAACTATTTCCTTTTTTTCCAGGATCCCACTATATTCCACATTCAAAGCAATCTTCTTTCTCTATCTGGCTTTACCGCAGACCCAAGGGTCTACATATATTTACACCGTCCACCTACGCCCTTTCTTTGTTATGCATGAAGGACAGATCGACATGGCGATCGCAGAAGTGAGGGGAAGGCTGTACCGTTTCTTGCAGGAGAAAGCAAGGGCGATCTGGGCTGCTGTGATTAACGCCTTGACGTCAGGTGCTGCACAAAACGCTAACGCTGCTGCTGCTGCTGGTGGTCAGGTGAATATGGGAGATCAACCCCCACCGACCACGCAGAATCCAGCTGGTGGCCCAACCCAACTTCTGTCTTCCTTATGGACGTCTTACGGTCCTGGTATCATCGCTGGGGGCGCAGCTCTGCTCCGACAGACAGCCGCAGCTACGTTACCTACTGGTACCGCTCCAGGCTCCGGTAATGCTCCAGATGGCAGATTGAATGCTCTAAATACACCTCCAGGATCTACATTCTTCCATCCGTCAGCTGATCCGATATCGGAGAGACGTAGACAGCTCGAAGCCGAATTAGCCTCGTTACCACCTCATCCTTCAACTTCATCCCTTCCTATGCCAATCCCGATCCCACCAGCTAACAACCCCCCTATACGCCCAGGCCTCACGCCATCTTCCTCTTCCTCTTCCACCTCCTCAGGAGTCCGTGAACGTGTAAACTCTGGTAAGTTTGAAGAAATCCAAGGTGGAGACGTAGAAGGCTACCATGACGATGAAGATGAACCATTCATGGGAGGGTTTGTTGCGGGCGATGCTAACGCCAACACCAGTAAGCCCAGGAGACCCTCGGGTTGGTTTGGTGGATGGAGTTCGGGTAATAGTGGAGGAGGGGGTTCGTCGGCTGGGGGGAAGGATAGAGGTAGTTATGAACGGGTTAAGAGCGAGTAAATATGATTTTATTTCTTTATTTCTGTTTTTCTTTCCCCATTCATCTTTCTCTGTTCTTAAAACTAAATCTAAACACTGGCTGTTGTTGGTCTCGGATCATGATAAAATATCCTTTTTCTGGGGCGTGTTATAATGAATATGAATTATGGTCAAGATCTGTATTATCGGTAATATGATATTTTTTTATAATTATAATTAGCGGCCCTGTATTTGAGTGTTGCCTTTACTTGGTTATAATAATAATTGCACATAGTTATATTACGGTGCACGGTGCGCCAGGAGTGCCAGCCAAGATGAAATGCGTTACCAACGTAGGAAGTTCGAAGCATTGGGAGTGACAGTTCATGCATCATGAGTCCATTTATCATGATTGATGCTATAATTTTACTCTCTGGCAGAGCCGTAGTACAGATCTGGGGTGTAGAAACGGTTTAGGAAATTTACAGGATTCGAGCTAGAAGGTAGGATTTCGAGTGCCAATCGAGGGAAGGTGTTGATCGGTGGAGTACTACTAGTCGAATGATGTATGGTAAGTAAGCGCTTGGGTTATCTTGATTCTTGATTCTTAATCAATCGCAGTAGGAGATGCACAAAAAAGACGTCACTTTTTTCAATCTGATCATGATCGTTTTACGTTTTTGTGCGTTTGTACGGGGACGGGTATTCCAAAGAGCGCAGTATCAGATATTCGTAGAAGCTAGCTAGCTGGCCATGAGGCATTTATTTATACGAAGATACGTTATGTTGTGGCGTACGCCGCAGTAAGGAAAAAAAAGGGGGTGGGGGGGTGTCCCCCCTATTCTATAAGTAGCAAGTACTTACCCGACGTTATATGAATCAAAATAGCTTGATAGTACTAACGTGACAAAATGAAAGGTGAGGTGAGAAGGGGGGTGAAAGATTTAAGTTAATACCTGCCTAAGATGTCAAGAATTCTTTGTCCTTGATAAATATATGCAAAGTTAATTTAGGAGGTCGGACCCAATTGAAGAATATTCTCAGATGAGGTTCGGCAAGGTACTAGTACGTCGGGCATGGGACTGCATGGGAGCTGACACGAATGAAATGTGTAGTTTTCAAGGGAATTTTCGGGGTCATGAGACTTATGAGATGACTTGGATGTGACATTCGTGGGTTTTGGCTTGAACTTTTGACGGAACTCTTGGCGATCCGTCATCCAGTTGCTGGGCGATTGAATTGTGTATGTAACATGTAAAGGTTGGCAACAAGATACATCTATCAGTTTGTAGTTTTATCTCTTGGTTCCCGAGTTCTCTGGTGTAAAATGGGTTCAAATTTCCAAAAATACGGAAGAAAGAGACTGTTTTTAGACTGATTGATTACGATATTTGTTTGTTCCTTCGATCCGGGGACAATTAGTCCGTCCAAGTTTAGCCCAAATAATGTGCCTGCTAGCCTACCTCTTCATACATCCATTATGCCCCAGGTTTCCCGTAAGGATCCTCCAAGTCAACGAGTACAAGACAAGGAATCCAAGCGAGCTAGAGGTAGGCGCTCTTTTACCACAGCCACGAGCTTTTTTTCATTGTCTTCTAGGTGCACTCTCATGTGCTGAATGCAGACGGTAAGTATATGGAAAGGCACCACATTCCCATTTCTAACGAGTCTGCACAGCCTAAAGCTCAAATGCGACAAAACCGTTCCCTGCTCAAGGTCTGTAACACCCCCATCCTTTCCTCCAATTCCAACCATCCTAAGATTCCAAATTCCTTTCTCCGATCCTTCACCACATGTGCTTTCTATATAACATCTTGTCGATGACAGTTGCAAACGAAGAGGCTGTTCGGCCATATGTCCAAATGGAAGTTTAATAACGGGCCAAGGAACTCGGTATATCATTTATATTTATCTTTTCATCGTCTTTACGATGGTTAATATGACGCGTAGATTCGTGCTTGCAGACACTGAGAAACTTCATCAAAAGATTGCAAAGATGTCCGACCGTATCCGTCTCCTGGAAGATGCACTTGCCATTCTTCAGTCTACTGTTAGTGGTCCTGGAGGAGAGCCTCATCCTCTTTTGCATCGTGATTTGCTTGCAATCAAGTCATCTATTGAACTACACTCCGCTACTCAAGGGGCTCCAGGCGAGGATGGCATTGACGCCGAGGAAGGGGAGGGTGATGAAGAACAATATATTGACGCGTTTGGAACCTTGGCCATTCATGATGACGGAGCTGCTACATTTTATGGCAGATCTGCTGGCTCAGAGGTTCGTTTGTCATATATCATGAATTTTTGTGCCATAAAATGAACATATACCTTTCTCCTTTACAGTCGCTTCTCATTGTAAGTACTTTATTCCACCCATCTCCACTCTCATTCACACGTACATATAGGGCGAAGCCGCCGCTTCTCCCTCAACATCTTCATATTCTTATTCGGACCTCCAATCCAATCCATCTCAATCCCAAATATACTACAGTCAAGAACACTCCAACTTAGCACATACACAACAACACCATCGGTTTTATTCAAGCAGCGACGTCTCTCTCCCATCCTCTATAACAAGTCTCGCAGCTTCTTTCCCTCTCGTACCTTCTCTTCCTGCACCAGAATCACCAACATCAACATCCCTAACCCACTTCAAAGCCCAACCGATCACGCTGCGTACATTAACCACATACTACCTTCCTACCTACACCGAAGCACTCCGTTTAATCCAGATATATCTCGAACAAGCTCCTTGGTTTTTCGGTGCTGTTACAAGAAGACAGATTGAAGAGGAGATGCTACCTCTTTGGTATGAAGAAGCTGCTGCTTTGGCATCTTCACCACCACTGCAACAACAAGCGCCGTCAGGTCCTGGCACTCAAACACAAACGGTTAACACACCGCCTAGTAACATATCTTCGCCTTCCACCAGTTCCATCCTCTCTGGAAAAACCCAATCACAACATTCCCAACCAAGAACAGGTAACTCACACGACTTGGCCCTCCTCTTTGTGTTATTCTGCTTCGGCGCGTTAACGGATACGAATCTGCCATCTCCACCTGATAATATTCCTGCTGAGAGGTTTTATCAACTTACCAAGGTTTCGTTGAACTTGGATCCTCAAGCTTCTGCTGGTGAGTTTTTTTTTGTTTTTTGCTCTCTACTTGCTTTCTTCTGGAAGCTTTGAATCCTTATGCTAATAAAATTTCCTTCCTACTTCCAATCCCCCAAAAACATAGATTCAAAATCATCCCGTAACGGTATCTTCGAACGACCACCATCAGTCGCTACGGTCCAAGCATTAAGCCTTATGGCTATTTATGAGGGTATATGTAGTGGAGAGAATAGTATTGAGAGTACGTGGGCACTTATGGGGTTAGCTTGTAAGTTGGCGCAAAGTGTGAGTTTCTTTTTCTTTCCTTTTTTTTGAGGGAATATGTCTGATTAGTTTTTTTATAGGTTGGTCTGCGTACGTTGAAAATTTCAACACAATTTATGACATCTTACTTAACGCACCATTTCTTTTATTTTTGATATTGAATAGATCGAGATTGTGCTCGGTGGAAATTGACCCCAGGTGAGGTTCAGAAACGACGAGCTTTGTTCTGGGAACTTTTCATTACGGATTGTTGGCAGGTATGTTATTTTTATATCTTTGACTTCATTCATTCCATTCTATTAATTTTTTCCCTCCTTAACACCTACGTCTCTTATACATTCATTCTTCTACCTTTTCATCTCATTTTCATGGATTGTTATCAACTAATGTACCCTTCTTTGCCCAACATGTACAGAGTCTAGCCACTGGTCGATTATCGACCTTCTCCCTTCCATTCGTGGACTGCGAATTACCCTTTGATCCTGATCAAACCATGGCAGATGATGGGACTATCCAACCTAGCTGTTAGTCTCTTTCCTCCCTATTACCTATTGATCATCAAAATTGACTTTTCTCTCTCGGCTTATCACACACTAGTCCCCTACTGGAAAGCACGATTCGGCGCTGAATGCGTTTCCGCCGTTGTGCAAAGCACATTAACATCCCGCGCACCCAAATATTCTATTATCCTTGAATTGGATAGGAAAGTGCGTGATATGGATTTGCCGTTGTATGCGCAGGGACAACCACCACAAGGAAAAGGTCTGGCAGAGACGATGTCGCATTTTATGCCATTGAATTATAGGGAGCTCAGTTAGTCGTCTTTTTTTTAATTCTTAATCTTTATTTATATCCCCCATTTCTCGTTCACTTCCTTCCTTCCTTCCTTCCTTCTGCTTTTTTTTTGGTTCCTGATCATGTTCTAAACATAAAACTAACTCAAATATTTCCACATTCAACAATCCGATCACCATCCTTTCCCCCCCATAGCTTTACTCTATATCCACCGATGCTTCTTCGCCCACGCGATTTCTAGCAATCCATCAGATCCTATCAAGAGTCAATATGCACCTTCTTTCTTGGCAGGCTATCGCAGTGCATGTACTATTGTGGCTTCTGTCAAGCATCAGTTTACGTTATTCCCAGCCCAGATTGCGAGGTTTTGGGTGCTTTGGACACATGCGTTTTCGGCTTCGGTATGCCTTTTTATTATTATCATTATAAACCTTGACTTTTTCTTGGTGGGGGAAACGTCCGGAAAGATGGATTAAATCCCAATTTTATGCTTAAATGGATTTCTTTTTTTTTAGCTCGAGTGCTAACATACTTTATCGATAGGTGATGTTGGCATCCGTTGCCACTCATAGTTCGCGTTCTAGAGTTGCGCCTGCTGCTTTATTGGAGCTCAAGAATGCTTGTGACATGTTCGAGGATGCGTCCGCCTACGGTGGTCGAGCTATCAAGTTCCTGGTACGGCATTCATCCACTTTGATTTTTGTTATTCCAACCCAAATCAAAACTTAAAGCCTATCATGAGACGCTTGCAAATAAAAGCTCAACAAGCCTATCGGGACGCTAACAGTGGTCTTCCACCCAAAATCCCTAACGACATCTTCAAACCATCCAATCCAGAAGAAGAAACGAAAGATGAACTATCGATTTTTAGCGGTAAAACGCATACTCTCACAGCGAAATCTACATCCACATCCACAGCTGCTGCCGCTGCAGGAGGTAGCGTTGGCGCCGGTAGCACCTCGAGCAAATCATATTCATCATCAAGTAATTCACCACAAATGGTGTTGACTGATAATCCTTCGTTTGCGGGTGTTCATTCTAGTTTGGTATCGGAGCTCAATATGTTTGATGGAGTTATTAAGAGCCAGATTGAGAATGCGTTTAAGGCGGGTGGGGAAGTGTTTGGGGGTGGACCGATGGTTGTGGACGAAGGGACGAGAGGGCAGGGTAGTAGTAGCAGTGGGGTACGTCATGAGCAACCTACGCAGATGCATACGGCGCGTCTGCATCATCACCAGCAGTCGCAGCAACAACAGTACCAACAGCAGCAGCAGCAGCAGCAACAGGCCATGCATCAACCCGATTATCAACGTCAACATTTCGACGGACAGGAAACAGAGCAGTTGAAATGGGAACGAGAGGAAGCTGCGAATCGTGAGATGGAAAGACAAGAGAGAGAACGGCAAGAGCTGGCCAGACAACAACAATTACATCAACAACGCAGAGTCCAGAGACAGCAAGCGCATGAACAAGAAATTCAGAGACAGCAGCATGAGCTTTTACGACAGCAACAGATGCAGGACCAGCATCGTCAGCAGTTGGAAATTCAACAGCGTCAGTTACCGCAGCAGAAGCAGCAACAACAACAAGCGGTTCCTCAGTATCGTCAACAGCGTGATTCTTACGACTACGACGACCAGCAACATCAGTCCCAGATGCTTGCAGAGCCAGACCATGGAATGGTGGTATCCTCGACATCGTCATCTCATGTTTCTTCTCGTCACTCCGCTGTTACTGCTCTCCCGCCAATGCAAAGACACGTATCACAATCACAATCACAACCGAATATTCATCAGGCTTACCAACAACATCAACAACACCACTATCAACCGACGCACCATTCCGACGCCGCTGGTCTTCCTCCTCCTTCACATGCGCCGCTTCCACCTGGCCAACACATTTCGCAACGTGTGCAACCACATACACGACATTCAGTCGTAGTTCAACAACCACAACAACAACATTCTATGTATGCTGTTCCCCAAAAATATTCCCAATATCCCACTCCAGACTTGACTTCCGGTACTTCCTCAGTAAATTACGCCACCCCATCCACCCCGGCATATGTTCCGCCTACACCCATCTCAGCCACATCTTCATCGTCATCCTATGTTACATACTGGCCAGCTGCTTCCGACTCGTTCGCCATGCCTGATCAGCAACCAACTTCTTCCGCTCCTGGCCCCGGTTCCCGATCTGGCGCTGGATCTGGAGGATCTGCGTATGATAACACTTCGTCTGATTTGTCTCCTCATATGCAGCAGATACATGAACGTCAGCATCATCATCAACATTATACACCCGAGGGTGCGCTTAGAGGTATCGCTGCTGATGATCATAGTTTACAGGAAACGTGGCAGTCGTATATGAGCAAGGTAACCCTTACCTACCTCAATTGCTTGTGCCGATTACGGACGATGCTGACCCTAATCTTTTTTTTTTTCTGCGTCATTTACATAGGTCGGCTCTCCACGCCAGTTCTTTGATGACTGATAAGGTGTTTATTATTATTGACTCGATTGCACTCGGTTTATTTCTGGTATCATATCATTTCATCATACACGCATATATTTCCTTTTTTTTCTTAATCATAGGTTATTCATATCACGCTTTTTGTTTCTAGCTCTCCCTGCTTTGCGTTTGCTCTTTCGTTAGATACTTACTAATAGTACTCGTCTTTGCTGTTTTTGCTCATTGTTATAATTATTGTAAATGTATGCGACAGGGAGGCTTGAGGGGCTGGGCGTACAACGGTGCAATGCCTCACAGAACATATATCGACTCCAATATGATATTCGTACTTACGTTACGTACCGTCTTGTTCATCGTCTTTTTCTTGCATTCCAAGAAATGTCTATATTGCAGTAACAGTAATGGTATTTATTACAAGCTCGACCTCAAAAAAAGCATTCCATCGAGCACTAGAGAGCAGAAGGCCATATCAATATCCATGTCTAGGGATCCAGCTTTACTGGCTTCTGGATCCATCATGTTGCAAAGGTTAGTGCTGCAGGCTATATTACTGTGCTGGTTGCCTCAGGTTATGTGAGGAAGGGTATAGAGTAAGGGATTTGAAGGGAGCCGGAGACTCACGATTCTGCCTGGTTCGACTCGAATGTGCTTGAGGGCGCTCTTGCTACTGGGGGGAAGGAATCACTCAGGCTTTCTGACTCCTCCGCTCTTTCCTTCATTTTCGCCTTGTGTTGATATTCTCAATCACGGATGCCCCAATACACACTCATCCGATCACCGCTTCCGTCGACCATAATTCAATCCGCGATGAGCGAGCCCGAGGTACGAGGGCTAGCTCATTATCGGATAAGACAACGCCCAGCAGTCTATAGCTTCTTCCCCTGTAAATCACATATACAAATAAGAATAGAATTGCTCACAATTGGGGAGCACTTCTCTGTTGGATTCCTAGAATACGAAGCTCCGTTGTTTGCTAGGCAAATGACTGAGTATTTATTAATACTACACACCTAGAATACGAAGCTAGGTAAAAGACAATAAGAAGCTGTAATAACAAAGAATGAAGTTATGCTCACCTCAGTTACGAGTCTTATGTAGTAAAGACTCGTTCTTATACTCTTCTAGGGACCCTATGTGACAAGTTTCATACACATATAGAAGGAAATGGTTACCGTTTATGGACTAATTTACAGGGTGGGAAATGTTGTCTGCTCAACGATCAATATTTTCCCCTTTTGTATTACCGTAAATTTTTTATTCTAAGTGAACGCGAGGAACAAGCGTGAACATAGAATTTGGTCTATGTGGAGATAAGGATTGTGACATGTGACCAGCTTCTCTGGTTCATGGCCACAACTGTTACAACTTCAAACGATTCAGAGGATTCTGATCATAAACAGTCGTATGAAGATCGAGTTCGTTCAACAGTGAGCTCAATAGAATGCCAAGAGAGTTGTTCTCGAGGTATTGTCTAAAGAGTTTGAGGTCGTTCTAGAGTAAGGTAACCAAAGGTTGATTCTCCATCAGGAAAATATAGAAAAAACTTAAACAGGCTTATTCTTGGCTTAGTGGGCTTATTCTTGGCTTAGTGGGCTTATTGCCTGCTAAGCACAAATAAGCCAAAAATAAGAAAATGACTTGGCTTACACAGGCTTAATGAGTACTTAAGGCTACTTATTTGAGCTTGGAATTCAAAATCTGGTGATCTAAGTTGAATTAAGTACAAATTAAGTGTGTTAAGTTGTAAATTAAGGCATCTAAGCCAAGTCATTTACTTATTTTTGGCTTATTTGTGCTTAGCAGGCAATAAGCCCACTAAGCCAAGAATAAGCCTGTTTAAGTTTTTTCTAGATTTTCCTGATGTCAAGAATTAGCTAGGGTTACAGCGAGTAGTAAATACGATATTTATACTAGGTAAGAGAGAGAGAGTCGTGCATAGGTGAAACATCCGCATGTAAGAGGGTATGCATATGTAAGAATAGATGAAACATATGAAAAGAGAAAGGAAAGCATGTGGAGCGGAGATGAAAAGAGAGCATAGCGTGTGTGTATGTGAAACGGACATGTGTTCGGTGGAGATAAGAAAAAGAAAAGAAAGTTCGTAACAACAACCTTCAACATTGGACTGGATTTCCCTGCTCGTCATCTGAGCAGCTCATTCTTTTCACCCACCCTCCACTCCCTTTTTCGCAGCAATTTTTCTTCACTACAATAGTTGCCTTTCATTTTTCACTTTTTCCGTGACTCGACGCAATCTGTCTTCAATTATGTCAGCTATCTTAGATTGCTATGCTGCTTGGGCCCTCCCACCCATCACAGCTCATCTTAGATTTGTTTTTCCATAGATCAGGACCCTTGTTTTGGTCGAAAAACCCTTCGGGTTTTTGCCCAAACTATGCCCACATTTTCCCTTTCACTCTCACTGATCTCCTGGATCATTTCTTCCTCCTTTGATAACATACAAACCACTGCCCACATCTTTCCCTTCACTCTCGCTGATCTCCCAGATCAGTTCTTCCTTTGTTAACATAATGTTTGACTACATAGACTTCATTTTTGTCTTACAAATCCTCACACATCATGTGAAAATAATGGTCGTGATCATTTATGACAGGCATCTACATGTTATATTTTTTTTTTTCACCATATTTAATGGAATAGTCAATATATAATGTTACTTATTCTTTGTAGTCGAATAAGATATTTTAGCTTTACCTCATAACTATCTTTGATTTTGCTTGTTCTAATTCTTCTTATTTATTGATTATTCATAATCTTCCTTACGACTTATTTGGAAATATGGGCACTATCGGAAAAGGATACTACATAGAATTTCGAGTAAATGTGAACTCAGAATGGGAGATCAGTACCTATGTACATAGGTATTGGGCGGTCCTGAAGAAGAAAGAATGTGTTATTGGGGTAAGTTAAGTTTTCTGTTCTTTCTTTTTCTTCATGATTTCAATTTCAATATCTCTTTCTGAACCAGGTGACAGGACAATATAAGGTATATCTATTGATCTGCTTATATTATATTTTTTAAAGCTATTTCATGCAGTTTAGGGATGTACTGAGCAGGGTGAGTGAATATAAGTTTGACTTTATTCCTACCTGCCAATAATGCCAATAAATAAGAGAATTATTGGGCATATGGTCGATGTAAGGTGTTACAAGAAAGGCAAAGAAACCATTGTGGTGCCTTTGGGGTGTGTCAGAAAAATATAAGTGAACATAATCATAGATTGTAATATAATTCTATGGAGTGCCATCATTTTTTTGGTGACTACTCTGTTTTGGAAGCCTACAGTACTTAGGTTTTTCATTATATCTGTGTTACAACATACAGTGACCAATAATAAGTTCAATTTAGTTGAATGTTATGTTATCAAAGGAAGATTTGATCTGAGAGATCAACACAGACGTTCATGCTCGTTTCTTGTGTTCACTTAGAATAAAAAATCTATTTAATATTGTTTATGGCTAGTTACACAGGCAGCTGCTGTTATGTAAGCTAGTTGGGTGGACACATGCGAAGAGTGTCCCCAGTCTGGAAAGATTCCAATGAGACAATGTTCTTGATACGAGATGTGTGGTTGGGTGAGACATACTTTGGTATGAAGGGAAGGATGAGAAAAGGGGTATTTAGTAAATAGGGGAATTCAAAGTAAACAAAGCAGCGGTTTCAAAACCGTTGCTTCACTTTCTCTTTTTAGTCCCATGCTTCAATTTTCCATCAAATGATGTGAACCAGCGGCTTCAAATTGTTGCAACTTTACTTTTTTCGATGGTCGGGGAGACCTGGTTGCAGCAGTGTTTGAATTGCCCTGGAAATGACCGTCGACACGATGTGTTTATTGAGTCTATGAGTCTTTGCCTTTCAGTCTCTCATTTACATTTAATCTTAATAACCTCAAATATAATTTACTCTATCTATGACTGATTTACCACCTCCATCACCGTAGAAAAAGCTAAAGTTGCCAATTCCAAGGTCAAGAACCGTATCAAGAAGTGCATTTGCATTTTACTGACGTTCCGTGAGATGAGGCATTTCAATCAGTTGACTGATGTGAGGGGATAAAGTTTGTATATGCTATCTACATCTCTATCTATGCCTTGTCGTCTCATCATAACAACTCCATCATCAGAGTGTCTTGATGTGTTTTAAACCCTGCTGGATTTGAAGTTACTTCAAAATTAAAGTAAAGTCAGGGTTACTCAACCGATCAAAGTTGAACTGCTTCAAAATCTCCTCAACAAAAAGTGAAGCAACGGTTTTGAAACCGTTGCTTCATTTACTTTGAATTCCCCTAATGCCGGTACATAAAAACCAATTGGCGCTTATTGTTTATAAACAACTGTAAATAATTAGCCGTTAGGAATGGCATGTTGATATATATTTATCTGGTTGCTCAGCTCGGTGGGATTGGATAGTAATGCTAGGCAAAATAATTATCTCGACTTACATAAGTGTACTCGTGATATGACTGATCACTTTCCCTCCACAACTATTGTTAACTTTGATGTAATACCTTTATGGATTAAGATAGTCCAAATGTTCAACACAATAGTCAAGTTAGAGATGGATATGTCACTTTAATTTGATACATTAACAAGCAATTATTATTATTTATATATTTATTTCAATATAACAATAATTAGGTCAGATCCATACATGAGAATTTTACTGAGGTAGGCATGTCCTCTGTTTCCACAAGACGACACTTCATATGTATGTTTTCAAGTCTTGGGGCAAGTAAATCTTTGACCTCATGTTCCTGTGCTTTCTGTAGCATACAATCAGAAATATTCTTCAATCATCAAAATGCGTAAAAATTCATACTTGTTGGAATTTGTCATCAAGCAATGTTAATGTCCTTGACGCTGTCATCATCTTGAATTTGCCGAATTGAGTTTGAACACAAAAAAAAGAAATAGTGACTTCGACAATATCACCTCTCTGGAATTGGATGGGATGTATGTTGGTATATCTATTGTTCAAGTAAGATCATTGGGTCCATAGTTTCCAAAGTAAACTTACTTCAATGACTGTCCTGTTTCAATCTTCCTTGCAAGATATTGAACAACATTATCTTCTGTGTGGATATATAGGTCACCGCCAATTTGCTTTAGATCATCATTTGGATCTACCCCTGGCCCAAAGGGATGTGGATCTGCTGATTGGCAATGATGATGTGATTGAAAATATCTTGTATGACAGGCTAATGCAAGGTTGCCATTAATGGAAAATGGTTCCAATCCTTCAAGCTTGTTAGCTGGTAATAAATCTTCAAAATATTGATGTACTCTTGCGGGTCCCGATAGTACTTTGCTGAACTCTTCAAGGCCAATACCTGTCACAGCGACATATTGTTGTATAAATTTCGCATATCTGTTCTTGCTCTGTTCATCTCTTAGCGTATGGCTATGGAAATGTGATCACCACAATGAAAGCAAAATAAAAATGCAGCATACATGTCAAGCTGGATTGGTGGGAGGTCCTTATCAAGTATAACACCATGAACTGTAAATGTTGCTTCTTCGAATTCTGATGATCCCTCTCCAATCTTCACTAGCCTGTAGGTCATAGGATTCCCAAAAGGATGCATTTGGTATCCTTCAGACTGCAATTGATCAACACAAAGGTTATCTGAATATTACACGGATAGGCCTGACCTTGAAAAGTGATAGGTGATCATATCCGACAGTATTGTCTTCATTTCCCTCAAGATATTCTGCAAAATTTTTTGAAAGTGCCGTCTCTATATATACTGGATGAGAAATCTTTATGTGACTATGTAGAACAGAACCTTAGGCTACTTGCAGCAAAGCTATCATAATTTTTGTCCATGTTACTGATGAACGGAAATGCAATGAGAGGAATACTATTATGTTGTTGTTTTGTCTTTATGTGAATGGTTCCTAGATAATCTGATCCATTATGTTCTCAGAACAGCGTATTCTATTAGTTTTGGAGTCCATTAACCATTTCTCCACTTTTTGTTAGCACCGGTAATTTAAATCATGGAACCTTGTGTGAATTTAGCATCATTAGTGTTAAATACTTTAAATTTGTCCATGTGAATAATATAATGATTTAACAATGATCTCCATTGGATTCATAACATTTGTTTGGGCAAAGAAACGGTGATGGTCTGTATTATTGGTATTCTATTGGTATCCAGTCTTTGGATCTAGTTTTCAGGGCTGATGTCTAACGATACTTTACTTGTAATTACTTTGAGCTTTTCTGTGGCTTTTCTATATACCAATTTTGAAATTAGTGGTTGGGATAGTGCTGTTGAGATGCTAAGGCCATGATCCGGCTAGCAGCATCAAGAAAAATGATTTTGGCCCTAGGTAGCCTTGGGTAATTTGTTAGTATCACATCACTACTCAGGACATCCCAGGACATCCCAGGACACCCCTAGAGCAGCACAGGTAAAATTTGAGTGTTACACACTTATCCAAGGACACCTCAAGACAACCTAGGACAGCATAGATAAAGTTTTGAGTGTCACCCATTTTCTCAGGACACCTTTAGTGTATCCTGCTGTTACATTCCGTCACATTCCGTCACACGTTACTCCGGTCCGACTCCGTTGGAGTCGTTTCCGGTAGTCCGTACTCCGTTCCAGTACTCTCCCTCGTTTCCGACTCTACTCCTCCTACGTC
>MU130539.1:294869-422129 GCA_015039465.1 Phlegmacium glaucopus | reverse complement strand
TAAGTCAATTCCTACTAACTCATATTTTTTCTAAAATTTCTAACATATTAATTTAAATTTAAATTTAAATGGATTAATTATACATTTTGAGGTGGGATTAGTTACTAGTACATTAGAATAACAAAATACATTAGTTGATATCAGAGAAATGAAATCAAAATACTAAGTGGTCAAAATGAGTGGGTAGAGTGGGTGTGAAATGAATGGGCAGGTGGTAGAAAGGGGGGGTGATGGGTGCAAAACGGGGGTGATGGGTGTAAAAAAGGGGTGATGGGTGCAAAACGGGGGTGATGGGCGTAAAACGGGTGTATGTGGGTGGTCGAAACGGACGACGACGAGGAGGCATCGCCGTCGTCGTTCGTCGTCCGTCATCATCGTCGTTGTCCGTCATCGTTGTCGTTGTCCGTCGTCGTTGTCCGTCGTTGTCATCGTTGTCCGTTGTCGTCATCGTTGTCCGTTGTCGTCATCGTTGTTTGTCGTCATCATTGTCGTTTGTCGTTGTTGTCGTGGCTTGTGGTTTGTCATCGTTCGAAAACTAATTAAAAAAACCCCCCTGGTGAAAGGGGGGGTGGTGATGGTGTGTCGAGGTTGAGGCATGGTAGTAGTGGGGATCTGGTGGTAATTAGTAAGGTAGAATTAAAAATAAAATAAAAACAAACAAAAACCCCCTCGAGAGGGGGGGGGTAGCCGTCACCGCCGTCGTCCGTCATGTTGTACGTCGTTGTAAGCCGGTGGGTGTCGTTTGTCGTCGTCACATTGGTCGTTCGTCGTGATACAGGTCGTGTGTTGTTGTTGTACGTGTGTACGCGTCGTGTGTCGTCGTCGTGCGTGTCGTACGTCGTACATGGCCTAATACAACATGTTAGTAGTCAATTAACATAAAATGAAGTAAAAAAATACCCCCCCTGGTGAGGGGGGGTTACCGTTGCACGTCGTCATCGTTTTTTTTTTTTTTTTTTTTTTTTTTTAACCAGTCTAGACTAGTCTAAGGCCAGTCTTAAAAATGTTCGGGTTTACCGTCATTATCTCGGTTAAAAAGACTGGTCTAAGACTAGTCTAGACTAGTCTTTATGGTCTAGACTAGTCTAGATTAGTCTAAATTAAGACTGGTTAAAGGCTCGTCTTAGACTGGTAAAGGCTCGTCTTAGACCAGTCTAAGGCTCGTCTTAATTCAATCTAGTCGTTTACTTGGTGAACTCAAATGATCTTTTTATTATATTAATACCATTATACAGTTCATCGTGATATAACTCTAATCTACCGTTACTGGAACAACGGTAGTTTTAGCACATAAAACAAGTCACGCTCCCCACACTAGTGCACTAGTGTACACTGAACGTGTTCATTACAACTAAAGCAAGAGACAGAGAGTGTGGCAGTGTGCCGGTCATTGCTGCTGGTGTCTGCTACGTGTCGTAGCAGACACCAGTATTTTTCCATTCAGCTAATAAAATAGCTGGGGGTAATATACGATTATGGGTGATGTGTTGTTGTCGTTGCTTATTGCCGTTGCTTATTGCCGTTGCTTGCTGTCACCGTCGTGTTGCTGCTGTCGGTACATTGTTGCCATTGGGGGGGACCACTCCCCCCCATAAAAAATAAAATAAGATAGAATTAAGTAATGATTGCTGAATGTTATCAGTACATGCTGTATGCTGTTGCTATCGCTCGTTGTTGTTGTTACATGCTGTGGTGGTGTTGTTACATGCTGTGACCGTCGTGCTACTGCTGCACGTTACCATTGGGGGGGAGTGGTCTCTGATCAGATCTGATCAGATCTGGTGGATCACAGCAAAGACCTCGGTCTTGGCTGGGTGGCTATAGTATCGAGCTAACTGCTTGCTGACTGGATTAGTTGAGGGCATGGTGCTGAGTCGAACCAAGGCCCTAAAACAGATCTTTTTTAGTAACAAGTCCATAGGTAGCACACCCGCGTGGGCGTCTAGCAGATCCGTAGGAGAAGATCGCAGAGCGCCCGTAATCGCCAGGGTGGCGATTCTCTGTAGCTTTTCGAACTCCTTTAGAGCTTTTACCGAGCCAGAGTTCTGCTTTTTGCCAACCTCTTTGTGAGGTGGCGTGTACCACGTGTCAAGGCCATACGTCATCTTGGGTACTGCCACGCAAAGGTAGAGCTGCCGCATGAACTTTGGCAGCATTCCTGTTGCCGGCCAGGTGAGTCGACGGTAAAGGAGTACCCAAGCTGTTGCCTTGGCTATCGCTTTGTGCATCTGGACGGTCCACCTGAGCTGGCTGTCTATGTGGATCCCGAGATACTTATAGCTTGACTCCACTTTGATGGGCTTCCCCCCAAGCCGAAGCTCTGGATATGGTAGAGGTAGGCGACACTGTCGATTTTCCGGGTCGATTACCTGCTTCCTTGTGAAGTGGGTTATTGCCAGCTTGTCAATCTCGAACCTGGAATTGTGATGAGAGGACCAGCTGAAGCCCCCCCCTTCACGTTCCATGAAGTCCACGATCGTCTCTACTGTGTCCTGAAAGGTTCTGCCTTCCGCCATTACCATGGCGTCGTCCACGAAGCCTAAAGATTCTTCCTCTGGACCTAAGGCTATATCAAGCAGATCAGCGTTGTAAAGTATGTAGAGTATCATGGAGATAGGGTCGCCTTGACCTATGCCATTATTTATCTGAGTAACTTCCGATACGAAGTCATCGAACTTCAGCCTAGTTCGTCTGCCTTCTAATATCTGTTGTACCATCCTGACATAAGTTGCTGGTATTCTCCTTTTGCGCAGGTTATGTAGTAGCCAATCTGTGACTGCGTTTGGGAACGCGCTCTCCACGTCGAGAAAGAGTATCGAAACGACTCGACCTTTCCTCCAAGCCTTTTTGATTTTGTCGACCAGAACGTGAACCGCATCCGTGGTCATACAGCCTGGCCTACCTCCATAATGGTTGTCTGGCAGAAGTCTGCCCTTTTCGACCATCCTTGTAATGTTTTCCGCCAGTATGGCTGTGAACACCTTACCCATAGTACAGAGCAGAGCGATTGGCCTGTGAGCCTTCGGTATCTCATAATTGGGTTTCCCCGGTTTCCGCAGAACAATAGTCGTGAACTCCTTCCAGGAATCCACGTACGTTCCTAGCCTGAGCGCGCCTTGGTATATCTGCATAAGATACTCCTCTACCATATCAATCATCTTTTGAAGGACTATGTTCGGTATACCATCCGGGCCGCTGGCTTTGAACGGGGAGAGCCTATTTATCTGTTGGTGTAGCTGGTGTTCGGAGATGGGAGGTGGGTCTGGTAATGGAGTCGGGTATTCAAAGTCCTCTGGGACCGATGATTGCTCAGGCTTGGGTGGGAAGAACATAGATGCTAAGACTTTTGCCTTATCCTCGTTCGAGCTGGCCTCCTTGATGGTGCCATCATCGACTCTGACTCTGAGCGTCGGTATATGAGACTTTCCCCCGTCGCCTACCGGCTCTCTGAGGTACCCATTCGCTGTCCAGAGGTCGTGGTCCGCTGCTTCTTCTAAGAAGTTGGTCCAATGCTGCCTCTTCGCCTCGATGATGGCGTCCCCATACTCTTTTGCCAGAGCTTTACGTTCCTCGTGACAGGGGTGGTTAGGCACTGCTCTTTGTCTCAGACAAAGTCTACTTAGCTGGTTTACTCTTCTTTTGAGGCGTTGTAGGTCACCGCTCCACCATCTTTTAGAGTAGGGGCATGGCTTGTTGATCTTGATCTTTTCCTGTATCGTCTTCTGTAGGACTAGAGTGAGATCCGTTGCCGCCTGCTGTAGCCCGTTGTCTGATTCTAGGTGTGACGGTGGTGGGATTTCTGCTAGGTTTTTTTGAAGCTGCTCTCGGAACGCTTCCCAGTCGGCCATTCTAAAGTTGTAGGAGGGCTGTACCGTTGTTCGTTCCTGTGGAATATCAATAATTGTGACTATTGGGAAGTGGTCAGTGCAGGGTGGTTGAAGGAACGCGTCAACATCACATCGCCTGATACGGTTTATCAGGCCCTCGCTGCACCAGACATTATCCGGTCTCGTGTAGCAATTCGTTACCATATGCTTCAGTGTTGATAATCCTTTTGGCAGGGCCATCACCATGCCTTCGTCAGCGACCAGACGGATCAGCGCCTCTGAGTCCCTCAAAGCCTGGGGAGTGAACAGCCGGTCGTCCTCGTCATTATCCCATAGTGGGTGGTGCTGGTTGAAGTCTCCTCCCCATAGGAGCATATCGCCATTGTTGCCTAGTAGCTGTTGTCGCTCCTCGTTAATGAACCGCTTCAACCGCGATAGCGTTCTTGAGTGATTGCAATCGTTGTAAATGCTGAAGATCGTGAGTCGACCGTCTTGAGTCCCGATTTGGATTGCTGTGATATCGTTATTGCCGGAAATGTTCAGAGCCCTCCAGGAGTTCGTAGATAATTTGCTGTTGACCCATATAACTGATCGTGGTTGCTCCGCATTTTCGAGGAATCTGTCTTGAGGTGAAATGCTTGAGAATCCGTTTGGTGTTCTGATGTGGCCTAAAGCTGTAATATAAGGTTCTTGAATTAGTAAGATGTCCCAATGGTCCGTTTATTAGGTCGAGATGGGCTTTCTGCGACTTGTTTAAGTTAAGTTGAAGGATCCGCAGTCTATTCAGTGGCTGCTCTTGTACCCTAATCATGTAACGAGGGGGGGATGTTTTCGTCAGCAAACATGGACAATGCAGGGGGGGACATGTAAGATAGCGCATCGCTTAGCTGAGATCCTATGGGCGCAGGCCAGTCCTGATGAAGCTCCTGTGCGCCCGGTTCCTGGGTAGAGCCTTCATCTCGTTGGTATCTTTCTTCCATGGTCTGCGCCTTTTCGAACCTTAGCTGTTGCTGTCGAAGCCGCTGTGGGCCCGTCCTGATAGGTATTGAGGCCTGCTCCCTTGGACCCGGTGGGGCCCAGCGCTCTTGCCTAGGTGGATCTGGGGCCCATGTCCAGGGCTCTTGTGAGGGGTAGAAGGGAAGATCGTTCTCCGGGTGCTTGAGATCGAAATCCCTACATTTCCTCGCGAAGGTGGGACAGCTTCTTGCCCAGCTTGGGTGACCGTCGACGTTGCAGGAGACACAGTGCTGTTTATCCGGGGTTAAGCAGTCGCTGGTTCTATGGCCTTCTTTGCCGCAGGTGCCGCAGACGTCGGTTTTCTTGATACATTCTGCCGCTACATGATTCCAGCCCTGACACTTTAGGCAGCGTATGGGCTCCTTCTTGTATTTGGCGACTGACACCCGTTTGCTGCAGATTATGAGGCCGCCTGCCTTCGCCCTGTTGGCTGCATCTGAGTTTGAGAAGGTCAGTACTAAGTGTCCACAGGTCTGCATGGCCCTTCGCCTGGTCGGCGGCTTGGCCCAACGAATCTTCATCAGGTCCCCCTCCTGCATCCCGTTTACCTCCTCGATTTCTGCAATATGATTGGGGTTTGCTGTGTTGAGGTGCAACGGGACGTAGTACGCAATGACGGGATGACTTCTCTTCTTGATACAAGCGCCTCGACCCAGGGTACCTAGAGCCGTGACAAAAGCGTCAAATTTTTCTTTTTGGGCAAACCACTTAGCCCCCTCGTCCGTAAGAAATTCCCCCAGTAGGCCTTTATTCGCTAGCCTTTCTACGGACCGAATCTTATGGGCTGTAGCATTGCCACCGGCTCCGGCAATAGCCTCGTTGAACCTTTTTACGATGTCAGCCTGGCTAAGCTCCCTCGTATCCGAATCGTCAGGGAAGTCCAAAAGAAATTGCTGGGCCTTGATGCCTTCCCTGGCCAGGATTCTTGGGTCCGCATTTGCTAGAGTCGGATTGTTACTGAGGAGGGCTTCTTTGTACGATTTGGTTGTGGTGGAGGCAAGCCCCTTTGTGGCTTCGGCGACCGTAGCCAGGTGTTTACCCATTTCATTCTCCATCGTAGTGAGAAAGTGTCCTGTCAACGTTTTGAGCTCATCATTCATGTAAGCTAGCTGGTCGTTCACCGCGTCTCTGGCTGTTGCGGCTATTATTCCTTCATCCAGTTCATCTAACATGTACGCCACAGCTCGAATGGCCTCCACTGCTTCCTTTGGTATCCTGTCGATTGCCGCTATTTGGTGTAGCACGGTCGCCAAAGTCGCAGTGGTCGCCGGATGACCCTCTGGTACAAAGAGGAGCCTTCTTTCCAGATATCTTCTTGCGGCTGCAGCGTTGTTGATCACGCTGGGCTGAGAGACATCGATGATAGGGGAAGGGGTTCGTGTATTCGCTACACTGCCGTCCCTTGCGTTTGCAAGGGCACTTCTATTACGTGTCGCTGGCATTTTAACTTTTTTCTGTGCGGTTTTACCCGACATCGGAGATTTTGAGGCGAGGTCCGTCTTAGGGACTTCTTAGAGATAATTGAGTAAGGATATGCTACTACTTAGTTTCTGGTACTGTCTTCGAGTTTTTTCACTGCTCTCGTTGAGCGTGGGAAAAAAACTGAAGGTTGTGGTAGCAGAATAAGGAGCGTTTTTGCATTCATCGCTTTACTAGTACTCAAGTACATGTACAACTTAGGTAAGAGTGTCTGGATATGTTATGCTGCTGATCACCGTGCAGCTGAAACAAAGCCATTCATATGGCTCTTCCAAGAGAGGTATCACCTCTTTGTCTATGAAGGTGTCTACATATTTCCCTCTGATTGGAAACTTGGCAACTTTCTCTATGATATCTGGGCGTTAATCAACTCGGATGATAGCCATGATGGGATCCTGGCAGAGCTCATGCCCCATGGAACTCCCCTTTTTGTCACATACACCACATCTCCTGCCCAAAAACGTTGGGTGAGAATGAAAAAACTACACATCAAGACATCATTGTCATGAATCCATGGGGTAAAACTGAGATGAAGCAAGTGTGAGTCTTCTAATACAGCATGATTTTTGTGACTGAGTTCAGAACTGATACTGTATAATATTTAGCACACACCTATCACTAATCCCAACGACAGAAGAACAAACCGTGGAAATATTTGAATGCTTTGGCCCAATCCCTCGCCTTTGTTCCGAAGCTTTGACTACAACACACCCTCACTATGCCAAGGAAGTTAAGATTGCAATCTCACATCTCACTGTGCAAGATATCGAGAGATTGTTCAATGATGCCAGTGGACTCTCTTTAGATGAGTTCTCACATAAGCTATGCCTCGTCAGCCGTGTGGATCAGGCGCTGGTTACCAGTGATGTTGATGTGGCTCCAATCACCCCTTCCATTAAGTCAAGAATTGTGAACCAGTTCCAAAACCTACAACAAAGTGAACAGGTCTGCCTCTATCAGTGTTTTGCAAGATCACCTGAATCAAAGAAGGTAGCTGGGGTCTTTTATGAGGCATTTGTGCAATCACGTCTTTGGAATGGGTTATCCCTGGAGTTGGTTCCAATGGTGAAGCCAGAAACGAGTCAGAAGGGGAAGAGGAAGAGATCAGAGCTGGAGACCGAGAACCAGCCCAAATGGCAATCTAGCCTAGGGAATGTCATGGGTTACCCGCAGAATATCGCGGGTTTTGACTATCTGGGCCTGTAACTACAAATTCTGTGATCTCAGAACATTTTTTTTTATTCAAATCCGTTGAGAAATGGGTGAGTTATACCCCTACCAAGTTTTGGCCTTGAATTCAAATTTTTGCTGACATAGGTTGCCCAAAATGGCCAATTTTTAAATTTGGCGAACCCGTGGTCACTAATTGGTGCGCTGTGACATCACAATTGACCATAGGCCTCTGAAACCTTGCACAGCTGTAGCTTAGTGAGTTCTTCACCAATTTACATGAAAAAATTTGCAAAATGTTCAGAAAATTCGGGGCTATCACACAATATGTAAAAGCCCGTCATTAACCCATGGGTAACCCATGACATTCCCTAATCTAGCCACATGTTATTTCCTGACAAAGCACTGGAAGCATCCCAAAAGGCATTGGAGGGACAACTTGCACTCAACATCCATCCAATCTGTACCGAAGAATATACAGATGGTGGCATTGGGATTCGGCCTATTGAACCAAGTGTTCTTTATGTACCAGATTTGATGAACCAGGTGGCGATTGATTCATTCATTTTGCTTGACAACATCCTCTACCTGTTCCAGATCACCATTGCCCTAACTCATGACATTAAACATGGGCTGATTAATCTTGCCAAGGATCTGGATTTTCCCCCCTTAAACAAGTGGTGTTTTGTGTTCATTATACCACCTAAAATCTATCTGAAGGTTTCTCAACCATGGGCACTTACTCTGCGAGGACTTGAGGCATACTCAGCAGTGGTTGAACCTAAAGTCCAGGCTCAGTGACATGTATTTTGTACTGTGTAATGTTTGTAGATTGTCAATAATCATAAAAATACAGTGAATTTCTTTATATCAAACAAGGACCAAGGTATCATACAGCATAAGTTGAATCCAACTACCGAGGTCACTCCAGGAGACGTTCCAGGGATGGGATTGAGGTAAGAAGCATTTTGAGCAAAATAAATAAGACCCAAATCTTAAGGTTGCCAGAATAAGGGGTGCCAAAAAAAAGTGAGTTGGGATGAACATTAAATAAATGGAGCATTGATATTATAGCTGGAATTGGTTCAGTGCTTTGTGGATTCCTGATATTGATGAACAATATGAGGCAGACCGGATGTTCGTCATGGTACCAATCACCCAAGATTACGCTGAACTCTTTGTCCAGTGATACCAAGTGTTGCAATTACCACATTCTATCCAATCCTCTTTCCGAGAACCGTTCATCAGCCCTGGGGTGCATGAATCAGCATGATGGACTTGAACTGTCATCACCTGGGAGCATTGTGCGTTGAACGTCGATTACTGCTATGTCCAATGGCTTATAATAACTGCCATCATGCAACAATTTGAACGTGGTCCTCAGGCAGCTTCCCATCCTTAATTCTGATAAGTACAGTTGCAGACAACTAAAGTCAACAAATTTATAGACCGATTTATTGGGACCGGTAGGGATTTTTTCAAAGTCCGAAAAGTCGGAATAGGCAGGAATTGAGCAGATCTTTCGATTGGTTGAAGCCGATTTCCCAAAAGTGAAGATTTGTCAAAAAAAGGGGTCCAATTTTTTGGCGGGGCAAAAAGAATTCAATAAAATCTTGAAAATTTCATTTTTGGATAGCTCTCGATAAGCACTGTCTGACTGCACCAAAATTTTCAAGATAATTTATATCCTCCTCACCCAAAAAAAATCCTACTATGCCACCCAAACCTAGAGGCCATCCTCCAAAAACCAAATAACTCTTCTTCGAGCACCATTCTGCTGGTAGCATCATGTTAAATGCTCACTGGTATGCCCTATTGAGAATACCAATTGCTGCATGGCTCATCTGCTCAGTCAACAAGATGACTTCAAAAATCAGCCCAAAACCCCCATTTGTTCTCAATGAATGGCACAAGTGTATTTTTGTTCCAAAGTTTCATTGTGAGCAAAATCCTATTGAAATGGTATGTACTATTCACTCTAAATGTATGATACAATTACTGAGGAAAAGTGCCGAAAGAGGTTATACAGTATTTCATAAACCAAATTTAACCAATCATGGAGGTTTATGAGTGCTTACATAAGGGTTTGACAGGCGCTGCCGCCGGGCTGTGCGCAAGCAAAAGTAGCGCCGAGGGATCAATCAGACGGCCATGATGGCCCATCGATGTCTTGATGGGCCGGTTGCCGGGGTTGCCGAACCCATATATAGATGCTAAAAAATTGCTCAAAAATTTGGCGCGACAAAAACACGTGGGAATAAAATGAAAACATCATTTTTGAGCTCCTTTTGCCTGTCCAGTTTCAGATCCGTCATCAGATTTTCACTAAAAATTCTGGTTCCTGAGATATCCAATTTGTTGACTTTAGTTGTCCGCAACTGTACGACGAGTCGACGACGCGTTAATCTGGTTGGCATTACACGTGATGATTGAAACTCCGAAATCGAGTAGAGTGAAAACAGACTAACTACTATCGCCTAAAACAATGTCTTTACTGTCCTCAACCATTACCGCCGTCTCAAACCATCTCAAGCCACATCGCGCAGAGGCCTTGCAGCGAATTCGACTGAATGCACTCTGTCTTGTTACAACACTGATAGTGTCCTATCTTCTGCCTGTACCATCTCTGTTGACGGCGGCGCGGATCTTACTAACGTCAAGTCATCATCAACGGTGGTCGACCGAGTGGATTTATGAATGGACTTGTGTATTTGGTTTGTAGAATTCCTGCGTAAGACTCTGAAATAGCTCACTGGCCTTTCATAGAAATGGCCATTATAACAATGTTCGCGTACAACATCCTCGAAGCCATTTATGCACTCAAATATCCACGTGCACCACTGCCTCAAATAACTTCTCCTGCCAGTGCAAAATTAAGAAGCGGTGTAGCATTTTCACCGACACAGAAACGGCCTTTCAAGGTTTTATCACCAAACGTATGTTAGCCTTTTCAATTTGACATTTTCTCTCTAACCGACCATCTATATAGTCTAGCCCACAACCACAGAAATCCTTTACCTTTTCTCCATCTTCTTCTCTTACCTCTGCTTCCATCTCATTCTCCCAATCTTCAACTAATCCCCTTTATCCTCAATCTCCTATCTCAACTCCTTCACGGGTAGTACATTATTCCGTACCCCCGTCATCATTGACAAAGACTATGGGATCTTCAACCTCAACTTCTGAATATCTAGCGACTCCTAGTCCCGTATCAGCGTATCGTGGAAGGCTCCCAGCGGATGTTGGACGTGTGTTCTCTCTCTCCTCGTCGTGGTGCTTTATCTGAAATTTTTTTGGTTCTGTTTCGCAGGTGCTCTTGATGGGTTTTATCTCACACGACTTATGTCGGATGATACCTCGTTTGACGATTGAAATATGTATAGACATTACACTCTATTTGATCGAAATACGCTTTCGATTGAGGTCTTGAAGATCCAAATAATATATCATTTACGAGCACCGTTATCAATTGAATCCCTCCCATTTTCTGCGTTGCTGTCAGATGCTCCGAGCTGTTCACTCTGCCTATGATAGCAATTTTCGACCGAAAAAAAGGGGACAGCCATCGTGTTTAGCATATCACTTATAACCGAAAATAGTTGGTTCTGAGCTCAAAGTTGCAACGCCCAGGTTCAAGCACGGTGAAAATGGAACAAAAACGATAACTGCAACAAGTGATGACCCAGATCCTTTATGTCGTCTCTTCACACACCTCAAAATCACCCTCTCATACATTCTCCCAATCCACATTCAGCACTTTCTTCGTCCCATCCCACGCCTAATGTCGCCATCGCACCTTTCATGCTTCTCAAATCATGGGCACCCGTCACTACCTGATGAGAATTTGTAGTGCTGACGGTAACACACGAAGGAGTCGATGGATGGAGGAATGAACCTGCTGAAGATGTGAGTCCGGAGGTTCGGAGGATCATAGAGAGTTGTGGTTCGGTCTGTCGATGTGGCCAGTGCTGAGTGTCAGTCTCTTCCGTGCATGATCATATATGGACAACTGTCATCACCGCGTTGAACGTCGACTACCGTTAAGTATGTCTGGATACCTGTAATAATTGCCATCATGTGACAAATTGAACATGGTTCTCAGGCTATTATTATTACATCTACATAAGTCCACCTTTTCAGCAATGGCCAATAGTGCAGGTATCTACAATGAACACATTATATCATGCCAGCTCTTCTCATAAGACTTCCAGGCCCTTCCATGAAACGACCGCTATCTGCCAGTGGACCGGAAACATCACATAAGATTCAGAAAAGTACTAATTATCCAACTGCCTGGTTGACGCGCGGTATTTAATCACATACAAACCCAGTTCATCCCTTCTTTGGAAAACCTCAAGACCAGAAACAGGATACAGCTTTCCAATGGTTGAAGCCACTGGGTACAACTGGGACCTGTCTACACGGCATCAACCTAGAACCCAAAGCCACGACAAAAGTGGCAGCTCTCGATTTAGATGGCACGGTGATCAAGTCTGACGTCAGTGCCAGCGGAAAGCCAACATTCGAGTGGTGGAGGTCCTCCGTCCCAGATAAACTACGCGAACTGCATCAATCAGGGTACGGCCGCCTAATTCTGACGCGTTACCCTATGTTGACTAGCAACATCATCAGCTATTCTCTACTTATAATTTCCAATCAAGGCATCAAGCCAGCCGCCTTGAAAGTCTGGAAAGAGAAGATTCCACTAATAGGAGAGGCAGTGAGCGCTGTCATTGTTTGTGCTTAAAACCCAGCCATATGCTTACAAGGGTACCTCTAGTTAAATGATGTACCTTTTCGACTATTGGCTGCAACGCGCAAGGATCAATACCGAAAGCCGATGCCCGGTATGTGGAATGAGATAGAAAAGATATTTCTGGAAGAAGGGGTACAAATAGGTGATTTGAAAGGGCTTCCAATAAGATACCATAGAGCTGTGCTCATGGATTCAACCCAGACAAAGCCGAATCATTCTTCGTAGGCGATGCTGCCGGCCGCCAGTTTACGAAAGCAAAAGCAGATTTTGCAAGTACAGACCGCAAATGGGCTCAAAATATAGGCCTCACGTTTTGGACTCCAGAGGTACGTACTCAGTTCTAGACATGGATGCAAACCTTTTCTCATCAAAATTTGTTGAAAGGAAATTTTCCTCAAACTTCCTCGGCATGAAAACTATACGATGCCGGGCTTCCAAGTCTCATCATTGCCAGACTGTAAAAATTTCCTTCTCAATCTATTCAAAATCTTTTACTCAGTCTGAACAGTGCCACTTTTAACTCCAACCTCATCACCTATTATACCCACCCCTCAAAAACAAGAGGTCGTCTTATTTGTTGGGTACCCATGTTTAGGGAAATCCACCTTCTTCAAGCGATATTTCCAGTCTGAAGGCTATCTTCACATCAATCAAGATACCTTGAAGTCGCGCGACAAATGTGTGAAAGCTGTCAAGAACGCTCTCGAGTCTGGACAGAGCTGCGTAATAGGTCTGTTCCATTCGATCAGTTCATTGCTTGTCCTCTGACCAGTTTCACTGTAGACAATACGAACCGCGATGCTGCTACGCGCAAAGCGTACCTCGACCTTTGCCGCGCCCACAACGTCCCATCTAGGTATGTCTCATGTTTACAGGGTTGTAATCTTATCGTTCATCACATTGGTTTAGATCTTTTATATTCACAGGATCTATCGAGCTCGCATGGCACAATAATTTATATCGAACGTTTAATTTACCACCCTCAGTCGCTGCAAACGAGGTAAGCAATGCAGATTAGGTATCTAGATTGTGTCTGATTATACTTCGAGCCAGCCTGAACGCACCCTACTTCCTTATTCTGCTTTCACCGGCTTTCGTGACGCATATAAAGAACCTGAGATGACTGAGGGATTTTCTGAGATTAAAAAAGTAAATTGGGTATTTACGGGGACTGAGGAAGAGAAGAGATATTGGTCGATGTGGTTGCAGATCGATGGCAAATAATAATCAGAGAAAACTGAGCAAGATTTTCTACGATGTGTCTATTCAAGCATCAAAGTATGTATTACACCAAAACGTTATGCGAGCTCAGTATAATGGACTTCACTGCACTGCTGCAACCGTGCAGCTGCTTGTTCGGGAGTCAAGTCTCGCTGAGCTTCGGCCATTAATTCGTACCTACTTTGGTCAGCAAGGTTTGCTCGAGAGAATTGAAAATATGACTCACCCAACTAGAAACTTTTTGATAGTAGAACTCCTTAAAAGAGGCGGTTCAAAGTGAAGGTGGAGATGAGCAAAATTATTCTCATGATCTTGTCCATCTACTTCTCTTTCTGGTACCGGTCTTTGATGTATACCCATTGAATATGCAAAGGAACAAGAAAAGAGATTGTCATAGCGTCGGCTTATTCTGGCAAGTATGTCGGCAAATGATGTCTTTTCCTCTTCGTTGAGCTGGCTGATCGAGTCAATGTGGCGGCGATAAGGAAGGACTTGTGGTCATTTGGCATTTGAAACGTCGCTGGAATGAAAGAATACTCACCAAGGACTTCGAAGGGCCAAGTCGCCCACCAAGGTACAAGGGCAACCCAATCCTGGTTAGAAACCACCACGCGACCTTGGTCTTCCGGTTGCGCGAGTTCAGCGTGCGCGTATTCACAGAGCATACAGGGTCGACCTGGTCATTCGGTTAACTGATGGGTTGATATGATGTATGTAGCTATCGCTGGATTGACCTTCTAGTCCTCTTGGAGCAGTGCTTAGCGGAGTACAGGTAGTCAATGAGTATTCCTTCAAGGAAGCCAGTTCTTGTATAGGAATTGTAGGAACCACCGACGATGACCATATCTGTCCATGTGGGTGAGGGTTTGAACAGCCCATCATTGCGCCTTTATTCTGATTGATTTATAATGATGAAATAAATCCAAGACGATTACAGAAGGCCAAACCTCGAAGATCTGTACATATTGAATGTCAGGCTGAGACCCTCTTGATTCATATACTCGTATCCATTCGTTAATGATTCGCTTAATATCGTTTTGCGACATAAGTGCCATTGTCAGATCGTGTCTAGGATGGAATATCAGGACATCACAAGCTCCATGCACGGGCTGAACCGTCATCAAGGGATGGACGGGGAGCGGAGTCGACGGTATTGGCGGGTGTAGAATAGCAGCAAAATCGTTCTCAAATGTAAATGTTTCCTTGTAGTCAGGATTCCTCTGATCACCTGAGCGAGAGTTTCCGGGGCAGAGATAACAATTGGCATCATAGCTGGGAAGATCGGCGGGTTGTGGAGGCTCCGTCTGACCTAACCATGGCCGTTTCGTCCGATGAGGAGATACAAGAATATACTGCTTGGTCAAAGGGTTGACTTGTTACAGAGTGAGTATAATGAAGGGCGGACTGATATCTGCTCACAGCGACGGTGTGGATGTGTGGTCGGGTCGAAATGCATGGTGATAGTCTGAAGTCAAGTTTGTATCTAAGATCTATTGTAGTGACTTTGTTCTACTCTTTCCACTGAAGCCTTGAAATTGCGGACTTGACTCCAGCAGTCTAGCGGTGTCGCTTTATGGTTTCTGAAAACGATTGAGAACGTTGGTAATTTTGGAATTTATATTAAACCTCACTGGTAGCACTCAAGTACGGCGTCACCTTCCGCTTTCACTTCGACGTCCTTTCTTCTTGAACTATATTTCTCAAGTCGAGTCCGTATCTCGTCCATGTCTCCTAGTAGAATAGAACTACTCGTCCCATCACCATCGTTCGCCATAGATTTCTCGCGGTCCAAATTTTCTTTCTCCAGCGCACGTTCAATTTCCCCGCGTACATCTTCTTCATCTTTCTTCAAATGTTCCAATTCATCTCTTATACGAGCCCGGATGTGGGAATCCAATATTAACTGCCGTTCAGGCGTCGTTTCAGAAGTCTCCAGACGGTCAGAGAGTTGGTTGACTACATCTGGCGAAAACTAGTCAATGTCTGTTAGTCACACTACTTTCGGGAGTGCAAGCAACCAGGAATCATACAGAAATAGGAACCTCATTTTGGAAAACCTTTTCGTCCGGTCCTTCAGATTTCGAATTGTTGGCACCCATCTGGATGAATATGCATGAAGAGAGGCTTTCCTACGTTATGTAGAGTAATAATAAAGACAAATAATTTTAAATAGTTTTGATGTAGGTATCAATACAATTTATTTTTTTCATTATTAATTGTAGATGCATTGGCAGTGCGTTTCATTTACGCGGCCTTCTCCTGGTAGCTATGGCCGTGTTCCAGAAGCCTTTTAAAATCAATGACCTCTCAGTACCCTAGTAATATGTATATCTAACTTACCAGTCAGGTTCTATTTCGGTAAGAATGCGAATTCTAGCGCACAAACCATTGAATTCTGGTTGCGTCGAAGGATTAATAAACTTACTGCGTTTTTTTGGTCTCCTCCATTTCATGATAAATTACCCATCCTGTCCTAGGTTTTCGTGTGAACAGCACAGATGTGGGATGAACAGATAAACTCTGGAATGATGGATAAGAGTGATGATCAATTATAAAAAGGTAACGCACTAACAATATTGCCTCTAACAGAGCGATATGTACCATCGGCAGTCCACCTGGCACCGTTACGCCAATAACCACTGACAAGACATCTAGCTAACCTTTTCGAATCTCCTTCACAGCTCTCCAACGGTAAACCGAATCGCTGCATATACTTTTTAAGTTGAGAGCGAATAGAAACGGCTCGGGACATTGCCCTAAAGGACAAGGCATGCGATTTGCACCAGCCAGATGAACGACCATACTTTGTGAAGGCATTGTAAGCTTTGAAAAAACTAGCTCAATATTGGCAAGGAGATGTGGGAACTAGCAGTCACCATTTAACAACGTAAAGTGGTCCTAGAAGAAATTAGAATGTGCGTAGGCAGATATAGACTGCGGCGCACCCCTTCCTCAGCGGTAAACTTTCTTCGTTCCAATTCAGCCAGCGCTCCCGGTGCGCCATCTGGGATTACAAAAACATCCTACAGAAAATCTTTCGAGTCAAGATCAACAAAACTTAGCAAACATAAGAAAAAGAACCTGGATGGTAGTCATGGCAGCGATGGTAAGTATTTCCTCGCCGCATTTGTATTCTTTGGAACGAAAGAGCTGGAAAATGTTTCTTTCAATACTTCGTTCGGTTGACGAGGAGTCGTATTTACCATTCGTGCAATTCCTACTTCAACGGGGCATTCTGATACTTGTGCACCAATTGCTGTCAATTTGCCGTATTCATCGACCATACCTGCGGCGTATAAACCTTCCAATGCTCTCAATACACTCTCTGCAGGGGGAGCTGACACCCATTCAAATTTCATGAGATCGTTGATACCAAGCGACTTCAATTGGAGGATGGGGGTGGTCATATCGGTACGAGTAATTTCGGGGGAGGTTGTTAATGGAAGAATATTGAAAGTCGACATCGTGTATAGCCTATGGCATACACCAGCCGATGTACGTCCGGCTCGTCCGGCTCGTTGAGTGGCAGATGCTACTGACGTTGGAACAGTCGCAAGCGATGCAAGTGCCGTTGATGGATTATATACCCGGATCTAAATCAGACGCATAATTATTAATGCATTGCAGATGGACTAGAGATTCTCACTTTGACAAATCCACAATCGATGACAAACTTGACACCATCAACAGTAACGCTGGCCTAAAATGCAGCAGGTATATTTAGGAGATCTATAATATGCCACAAGAACAGGATATACTGACTTCTGCTATGTTGGTGGAAATGATAATTTTTCGCGTGCCAGTCCCTGCTGGTTGGAAGATCTGTAACTGCTCGTCTGTACTTAGACCAGCATGGAGAGGAAGGAGTTTCAGCCGTGATGCATTTGAAGGTAGCCTAATCAGATATCAGCGCTGAAAAACCGCACATATATCCATGACGAACGTGGGAAGAAGGTCCTGCAAATCCTGGAGGCATCTTTCAATTTCTTCTCGTCCAGTCAAAAATATAAGAATGTCCCCAGGGCCTTGCTGACTTTTCGTCAGAGTATGAAAGGATCACGCAGGTAGCTGAGACGTACTTTCAGATTGATATTCCAAGCAACTTCAGCTGCCTTCTGAACATAATCGTGCGTTGGTTCCCGAAGATATGCAACCTCCACTGGATACATACGTCCTTCCAGGCTAACAATTGTTGCTCCATTGGATATACCATTAGAGAAGTAATCAAGGAATTTTGTAGCATCCAAAGTGGCTGAAGAGACGATAATTCGAAGGGAGGGCCTTTTTTTCATTATTCTGGGTGAAGAGCGTGAGGAGATGCATGGCATTTAGTGACTCTTTTTGTTCATACTTTTTCAATACCCCCAGTAGAAGATCGGTGTAAATACTGCGTTCATGAGCTTCGTCAATCTGTTACAAGATTAGATAGGGATGGAGCCTTGATTGTAGGAAATGACCCATACCATAATGACGCTATATCGAGATAGAAGGGGATCTACGAGCGTCTCTCGAAAAAGCATTCCATCAGTCATGTAAAGGATACGGGTTCTGTCCTTGTCGCTAACGTCTTCAAAGCGAATTGTATATCCAACCTAGGACAATCTATAAGCCAATTACAAGGACTGCTTGGGCTTTACGAGCTACCTCATCACCAAGTTTGGTTCCAACCTCATTCGAAACACGGGCAGCCACCGAAGTTGCTGCAACACGGCGAGGCTGCGTACATGCAATGACCCGTCCGTCAGCGGCCCAACCAGCTTCGAGAAGATACTGAGGAAGCTCTACCGATCACTCCCAATACTGCCTTCACGGAATCAGGGTTGGACATACGGGTAGTTTTTCCACATCCAGTCTGGCCAACCATTATGACAACTCCATGAATCTCGATGGAGTAGAGTAGTTTTTGTCCTGTGCATTGAGTTTATTGATTTAACACCTAAATATATCAAGTGACTGTTGTCCCCTTACGATGTTTGAAGATGGGCAATCGCTCCCGCTGGCTGCGGATGGATGAAAAAGAGTCTGCAAGTGCATAAGGGACTATGCTTTCTTCCGTTTCCGAAGTCCTATCGAGATTACTTCCAGGCCCTGTTGTGCCAGGTTTCCAGAAAGTTAAAGACATGAAGATTTTTTTGTGTAATACGTGACTTGACTTTGAGTTATCTTGTGACATAAGTACTTGAACAAGAGTCACTGGAGACGTTGACTCTATTGAATGAGCCATTGCGGCATTGCCTCTATTTCTTTGGCTTATGAATATGATATATGGAAACGAAAGAACTACACTCGAGTGTAAAATTGTTTCGTATCTCATGTAACCCACCGGGTGACATAATGAGTGTCGTTTGCTGCATCTCCACATGAGTACCAAGGATAAAATCACTGACCTGCCCCCATGGTACACGTAAGGATGCAGCGATAGTGGGAAAGCATCCTTCGTCGATTTAAAATTAGATCAAGGTATTACAAGCTCTTTGGAACGGTTTCTATTATTTCATGTTCGCCTCACTGTTTCATTCAGCCAATTGTCGGAATTTATCTTGAATTTCAGCGTATAGTCCATCGAGTTTCTGTTTGATAGCCTCTTTCCCTTGTGATGGCGACTAGATGATTGTTAGTCAAGGTGCGTAATTCAACAGGCTCGAACACGACTTACTTCAAATTTCATTTGAGAAAGCTTGAACATGATATCTCCAGCTGAATCCTTGACTTTTGCGAAAGTCAAGTCATTTTGTGTGACTGCTCTGATCGCAGCGTCATGGAATCCAACAAAGTTCCGGAGCATGGCGCTAGTCTTGTAGAACGGACAATAACGATCGTATTCACTCATTCCGTTCTGCTGCAGGAAATCGTCCTTCAACATCCGCGCCACCTCAAGCGTGATCTTATCATTCTCGCCCAAAGCGCTCTTCCCCACCAACTGCACAATTTCTGCCAGATCTTCCTCTTTCTGAAGAATCTCCTTCGTTTTCATTCGTAATTCAATAAATCCAGGTTCAGTGCTTTCATAGTAAGGTTCCAGGACTTTGGTATACTTGGAATACGAAAGTGACCAGTTGACGGAGGGAAAGTGTTTCCTTTGTGCGAGTTTCTTGTCAAGACCCCAGAACACTTGAACAATACCCAGAGTCGCAGAAGTCACAGGATCGGAAAAATCTCCACCCGGTGGTGATACCCTGTATATCATTGTGAACTCAAGTCCAGTCAAAAAATATGCGACACTGCTCACGCGCCAACGATTGAGACCGTCCCTTGTCGATGAGGATTTCCAATACAAACTACTTTTCCAGCACGTTCATAGAAACTAGCCAATTTCGTTCCCAGATAAGCAGGGTATCCCGAATCTGCTGGCATCTCAGCTAGACGTCCGGAAATTTCGCGCAGGGCCTCTGCCCAACGAGAGGTGGAATCAGCCATCATGGCCACGTTGGAGCCTTGGTCACGGAAATACTCCGATAGAGTGATCCCAGTGTAGATAGAAGCCTCACGCGCAGCTACAGGCATGTTAGATGTATTGGCAACCAGTGTGGTACGCTTCATGATCGGTTCTTGTCGGTCGCCTATCTCCATAGTCAGTTCAGGGAACTCAATGGGCGGAAGTCAGCAAGAATTTTGTTTGGATATGACTGATTTACCTCCATGAGGACCTCAGCCATCTGTGATCAGGATAGATATGAATTAGGGTTGAAATTGTCAAAGATGATAGACATACTTCATTTCCACGCTCTCCGCAGCCTACGTAGATGATAATATCGCTGTTTGAGAATTTCGACAGCGCCTGCGAGATTACCGTTTTTCCACAACCAAAAGCCCCTGGGATCGCTGTTGTACCGCCTTGGACGCAACTGCACATGTCGTATCTGTTTAAGAGATCTGTAATGTACTACCTTAAAAATTACTGACGGGAATAAGGCATCCAAGATACGTTGACCAGTCACAAGTGGGTGGTCCGCCGTCTGTTTCTCGGCCACAGGACGAGGTGCACGGACAGGCCAAAGCTGCATCATGGTATGTTTGGACGTTTTCCCCTCGAATTCGGTTTCCAGCACGATGTCCTATAGAGAGAACACAAGATCAAAAAGGTTGTCTAAGGTTTGGGGGCAGGATATTCACATCGACGGCATAACTGCCTTTCTCTGCGATATGGGTGATCGTTCCAAGAGCGCGGGGTGACAACATGATTTTATGGTTGTCGACTAGCGAGTTCTCATAGACACGTCCAAATATATCACCGCCAGTGATGTGGTCCCCGACCTGTAGTAGAAATTTGTAATTATATTATTCGAATTTAGTTGGTATATGTACCCACCTTGAAAGTGGTGGGGCTGAAATCCCAGCGAATTGTTCTGTCAAGCGCATCGGTATTGATTCCGCGGGGAATGTAGATGGATTTCGAGAGTTCTTGAATTGACTGCGCCAACAATTAGTAAGTATATAAGGATGCGTAGCTCCTACTAACTCGCAAAGGTCGCTGAATTCCATCGACAATATTACCCATAAGTCCTGATCCCAACTGTCAGCAGCCTAATAGAATTTTATTATAAGAAGCTGAACCTGGCCCAAGCTCAACGCTGAGCGGCTTTCCCGTGCGTAGGACAGGATCGCCAACAGTTACGCCAGATGTTTCCTCGTATACTTGGATGGTAGCCTTGTCCCCTTCAATTCGTATAACCTCTAAATAAGTGAACATTTTTCTTAGATATTTAATCCTTTGCGAATATTGAACATTGACTGACCGCCTACTAGTTCATCGTGGCCTACACGAACGAGCTCGTACATCGCAGCTCCGATCATGTTTTCCGCGATGACGACAGGACCTGACACACCAAAGACCTGACCAAATCTGCTTTCGCGGTCCTCGTCTCTAATCTTCGCGAGATCTCTTTTCGCATTCTGCAGAGCGCCTGCCATTACAAGGAGAACTTGGATTCAAGTTGAGAGTTATATGAGACTCAGAATCAGACCGCAGGACAGGGAACACCGATCACGTGGTGTGAGGACGCGTACGCCAGTTCTGAGGTTTAATGTGATCATTACTCTACCGACCACCACCACCTTCTCTTCCAAACGAAATATGCCGCCGAAGGCGTAAGTAGATTATTTAGCTCTCAATGATATCATCTTATTCTTCATTCTTTCCAGTGATTGGGAGAAATGTATGTATCCATCTATATAACCACAAGGTAGAGTGCTCATTGGGAGTCAAGACGAGAAGAAGGTTGACAGCAAGGACGACGAGAAAATCGTAGGTTCGTGTCTTCGGCTCAAATATGTGAACTCTGACTTATTCTTACTGGATAGCACTCGATGACAGTGACATTCAGATTATAAAAACTTATGCAAGTCTCGGAGTCCTGATACATCAATGAACTTTGTACTCATCTTGCGTTTACAGGGACAAGGACCTTACGGGAGGAAACTGAAAGGCGTCGAGAAAGATATCAAAGATGTTCAGACACGGATAAACGAGATAATTGGTAGATGTTCAATATACTTTCTCATTTTTCTAGTATTTATCGCAGTCTAGGTGTCAAGGAATCGGATACGGGTCTCGCGTCTCCAAATCTCTGGGATCTTGCTGCTGATAGGCAACGGATGGGAGAGGAACATCCCTTGCAGGTTGCGCGTTGTACCAAGATTATTCCCAAGGATCCTAAACTTGCGGAGGCAGCAAGAGCGCTCAATCCACAAGGCGCTGCGCAAGGTCAGAAAGGTGCCGATGAACAAGACAAATATGTCATCAACATAAAGCAGATTGCTAAATTTGTTGTTGGACTCGGGGATCGTGTTGCTGCCACGGATATTGAGGAAGGAATGCGCGTTGGGTTGGTGATTTTTCTTGTGACTGCTAGAAACTTGCCTAATATACTCCATAGGGTGGATCGCACTAAATATCAGATACAAATTCCTCTGCCACCGAAGATTGACGCTTCAGTAACGATGATGCAAGTTGAGGAGAAACCGGACGTTACCTATTCGGACGTCGGCGGCTGTAAAGAGCAAATCGAGAAACTAAGGGAAGTGGTGGAAACTCCTCTGCTTTCAGTAAGTCACTTTGGCATTAAATTTTCATCCGCTGACACATTTCCAGCCAGAACGCTTTGTCAATCTTGGCATTGATCCGCCGAAAGGTGTCCTTCTCTTTGGTCCTCCAGGAACTGGGAAGACACTGTGCGCCCGTGCAGTCGCAAATCGAACAGATGCTACTTTCATCCGAGTAATTGGCTCTGAGCTGGTGCAAAAGTATGTTGGTGAAGGTGCACGAATGGTTCGAGAGCTATTCGAAATGGCCAGGAGTAAAAAGGCTTGTATCATATTTTTTGATGAAGTTGACGCCATTGGTGGTGCAAGGTTTGACGATGGCGCTGGTGGTGATAACGAAGTGCAAAGAACCATGTTGGAATTGATTAACCAGCTCGACGGGTTTGATCCACGAGGAAATATCAAGGTTCTGATGGCTACCAACCGGTGGGCTAGTCCATTCTGTTTATTGGCGTCGATTATATTCACGTTCTCTGTACAGGCCGGATACCCTTGACCCTGCACTGCTACGACCCGGGCGCCTTGATCGACGTGTTGAATTTTCATTGCCAGATAATGAGGGTCGCGCTCACATCCTTCGTATACACGCACGGAGGTTAGATGCCAGGAATATTTTTCACTACATGAGATACTGACAAATGGTATATAGCATGAGTGTTGAAAGGGACATCCGGTTCGATCTCATTGCAAGATTGTGCCCGAATACAACTGGAGCAGAGCTAAGGTCTGTCGCCACAGAGGTATGTTAATTATAATGGTGTCTTGGTCTTTACTCATTCTCGTTAAACAGGCTGGCATGTTCGCAATTCGAGCGCGAAGAAAGGTAGCGTCTGAGCGTGATTTCTTAGATGCTGTAGAAAAGGTTGTAAGACAAGGAACGAAGTTTTCGAGCACGTACGTTTCTTTACTTGTGATATTTTTGATGAAAAGGACTGATCATATATTTCCTGACAGGCCCTTGTATCAAGTATACAACTAGATCTGTACCATTCTTGTTATATACAATATACATTTCAAAATTTGATTCCGAGAGAATTGATGGGATTTTATTTCCGTCTTTGACCTAAGCGCCCATCCAAGTTTGAACCACTAATGTCTTCTGTTCTTCAAAAGTCAGTCTCGAGGAGAGCACTGGCGAGTCGATCCTGCTACCATCGCCGTGCCCCTCAACCTTCGTCCTCAGAAATGACTGACCTCTTAGCAAGATACGATTCGACCCTTCCTTTCTCTCTAAATCTAGCTCAACTGTTGTCTTTTGGACATCCTGTCAGTCCAGATTCGCTTCTATCTTCGGTATCATACGCGTTATCAGAGCTGCCTCGAAGGCTAGCAACACGCGTTCGCTCTCTGGAAGCCCTTCCGTTCATAGTAGGAACCAATCCCTACGTTACGAAGACTTTGGATGCTTACAGAGAAAGCTTTCAATGGCTTGCGACCCACCCTCCAGTCACGAACCTTCAGGAAAACGAGCAATTCGTGGAACAATTGGCAGATTTAGTTCAGAGGCATGCGAATGATGTACCAACCATGGCAAAGGGGTGTGTGATCATCACTTGCACAATCTCTGGTCAAATGGATGTTGTGTTGAAGCTGTTTAGGTTCCAAGAGTGTTCCCGCTATATGTCACCTACAGAAATTAGCGATTTCTTAGATGGTGTCATCCGAAATCGAATATCGGTGCGACTCATTGCAGAGCAACATATAGCAGTTTCGCAGGCGCTAAATCAGGCAAATGATTCAGCCGCATGCGTAGGCGTTGTTGATATGAAATGCTCTCCAGCAGCCATGATCCGAATGTGTGGATCATTTGTTACAGAGCTTTGTGAGGCAACACTTGGCTCAAGTCCATCCATCATCATTGACGGGCAGACAGACGCAACATTTGCGTAGGTTTTTTCTCCACAATTCATAGGCAACGTGAAATTGAAACACAATTTTTTTCAGTTATGTCCCTGTCCATCTTGAATATATATTGACTGAAATTCTCAAAAACTCATTTCGTGCAACTGTTGAACAACACACCAGACTTCGAAGTGCAGGCCCACCGTCTTTACCACCAATCTTGATTACGATTTCTCCCCCTCCAGAACGTAGGGAAAACATTTCTAAAGCTGAATCAACTTTCCTCTCTATCCGGATAAGAGATCAGGGTGGAGGCGTCTTGCCGTCCAATATGGCACGTATATTCTCTTATGCATTTACTACGGCTGGTAGGGGCGCTTCAACAGATGTCGGAGATGCTGGTGGACCATATGCTGCGCAACATGTTGGCGGTGGTGCAGCTGTGGGCGAAGGAGATGCTGGTTTATTTGGTGAAATCGCTGGCAAGGGTTTGCAAGCTGGCCTAGGAACAATAGCAGGTCTGGGATATGGTCTGCCCATGAGCAGATTATATGCAAAGTAAGCGAACAAATATTGTCAGGCCCAACACAAACCGATCGTGTTGTTCCTGCGTAGATACTTTGGAGGCTGTCTTGATTTTTTCTCCCTTGAAGGCTGGGGTAAGGTCTCCACACCATTATTTCCCTTTGAAATACTTATATTTGACATTACAGGAAGTGATGTCTATCTCAAATTGAGATGCTTGGATGAAGCTGGTGACTCCAAGATCTAATTGTTTATGTACGAAATATTTGAATCATACCTTTGAGAACCAATTGCAAGGATACCACAAATTTCTCATCGAAGAGGTATAATAATAATTCCTGAAATGCAAGTATATATCACGGAAAACAATGCAAATGTACTGGACAAACATGACACGAAGAACTAGAATGATATACAGCAGGTCATACCGACCAGGGACATGCTTAATTAAGCCCAAGAAGAAAATGTAATCATTTAGCCGAACTTGACTGGAAGGATTGAAAAGATGAGTGGAAGCACCAGGAAAAGATAGAATATCACTTACAGCATACCCGCTCAATGTTCGACTGGAGTTGAAATTAGAGAGACTTTGAGATTGTGAGGAGCGATACGATCTAGAAGTATGAGATGATCCAGAAGCTATAGGCTGTGTCTGAGTGTTATTTGGTGTACTGGGACCACCATTTGTAGTTGTACGGGATAATCGTGCAGTGAGTGGCGTCGGTGCGCTAATTAGTGATTTTTTAGGTGTGTCTGTGACTTGCTTATTCCTACTCAAGCTCGACAATGAAGATGTAGACTTTGTGCTGCTCGATGGAGGCTTCAATCGTCGCCCAGCGGTTACGAATGGATGTCTCATCGCCGCTTGAGGCTTCATTCTCCGTTCGGGATCCCAAACAAGACATTTAGCAACAAAATCCACAAATTCTTCGTCATTGCATCGAAGGACTTGGGATAGAGTCTTGGATCCTGGTCTGCGCCTTCGACCTTTAGAATTTACAACAGTTCTCGGAGTACCATTGGTGTCTAGATAGTATGAAGATAAACAATATCGCTGGGTTGGACAATCGAAAACTTACCAAAAAATAACTTTCGACGCGGACTGCGATTGATGAACTCCTTATCCGGCACGCCAAGAACTTCCATGATGCACGACAGTTGTTCTTGTTCATTTTCTCCAGGAAAGATTGGGAATCCCGTGTATAGTTCGGCTAAAATACAACCAAGACTCCACATGTCGATAGCCATGCTGTAATCCATTCCAAGGATGACTTCGGGGGAACGATAAAACCGACTTTGAATGTAAGTGTAAACTGATGCGATGATTGAGTATTAGGCAGTTGGAAAAGTATAAATTACTGACTTTTATCGGGTTCAATACAACTACTGCCAAAGTCAATAACTTTGATCGCGCTCTTAGCTGGGTGGCGTAGTAACACGTTCTGCGAAGGAAAGAAACAAGCTCAATACAGAAGAGAAAATTTTATGAATCGATACTTGCCTCAGGTTTAAGGTCACAATGAACGATGCGGTGGTGCCGCATGAGGGAGAGAGACATCAACATTTGGCTTGTAAATCGACGGATTAAGGCGGTCGTAAAGCCCACAAATCCGTTCGCCTTGATAAGCTCGTAGAGATTGATGCTCAGAAGTTCCATAGCAATGCAGAGATGATTTCTGAAGTAAAAGTGTTCCGTCATCTTGATAACATGATGCCTTTCATCCGCATCCTACGACATTTCAATCAACCAAGGATATCTAAGAAAAAAGAAAACATACCCATTTACGCAGATTGTCAAGAATCTTGATTTCAACTAGGGCCTGATGATGAAACCGCTTCTTGTTCCTGATGATCTTGATCGCTGTTGATTCCCCAGTACAATGGTCCCGACAATGCAACACCTGACCGAAGGACCCTTTGCCAAGTGTGTCTATAATTTCATACCGATAGGCAAGATGGTCATGATTGACGACAAGGTAGTCACCCCGTTCATCGTCATAACCGTAGTTATTCGCCGAATTATCGGGGACAGCAAGTTTCTTTCTGCTGTTCGCACCAAGGCAATAAACAGAAGGGTAGTCCAGGATTTCCTTGCGCTCAAATTCTGATAGAGACTGGGCCTGGTTACTTTGTAAGATACCTAGAGTGATTGTTAGGCCTATGGTTCCAGAGTAACATCATAAGTTAGACTTACTTGTTGGGGAGGAAGGATTGCCGGGTGGTAAAGGCTCCGGAAATTTGAGCATATCATCGAGTTCTTCTTGTGTTGCACCTGACGCCAACTTCTTGGCATGTTGTCGTCGGATATAATGCAACATTTCTTCATCACCAAGCAACTCTTCTTCATCAATGGAGCTTGGAACAGGCGAAGGAGTTGAGAGGGATTGTCGACCAGAAGGGGGTGACCCCTGATGAACGACACCCGAGGTAGAAGCCCTGACGCTACTTTTGGGTGCTAAAAGTTTTAAACCTTTAGAAGGAGAAAGCATTGAGAATCGGTGATGCGAAGGCTCATTGGATGTCGCAGGCGTGGATAATGAAGCAATAGAATTAGCGGAAGATTTGCGCAATCCAATAATAGAAATAGACTCTCGATTACCCCTTCGTTGAGCACTCGACGTCGTTGGTGCGGCCACAGATGATTGACGAGGGACACGTGATGTTGAAGTCGAGGGAGAACCACGAACAGAAGGCTGCCTGACTTTAGGAGTCGTACCATCTTCACTCTCCATGACACCAAACTCGCTGGCGGTGTAATTAGTGGGAGAAGCATTCGCTGAAGGTACGAGAGTGCTAGCCCGCCGTGCTGTTGAAAGGGACGTGGAATACTTCAAGGGAGGAGAGCCTACAGCTGATGTTCGACTTGAAATGCGAGGAATCTTGGTCGGCGTGTCCTTTGACAGTACAGACGCCGAACCCACCAAGGACGATGAGGGCGGGTCTCTCCCATCCTGTAAACTATTTGGGGCGGTATTTCCTACAGATGGCGATCCGGCGATGGTTGGCAACTGATTACGACTCCGAAGAGATGAGTCTGACTGTTTCTGCATAGAGCTGCCCGTCTGTAACGTTACTCGGGAAGAAGAAGATATTGAAGCCCGGTTGGACAATGATGCAACCGGTGTGGCAGCTGGAGTGGACTTGAGCTTTGCCACACGTTGGGCAGTCACTGGCTCGAGAGCCGAAATCTGCATGGGAGGCAGATTGACCGGAGATTTAGGTTTCCTTGGGTCAGTGGAAGACAAAGTCTGGAAACGATAATATGGCATCGATGATGTGATCAACTTAAAGAAAACCAAAACCAAAATACCTTGCCTCTTTTTCTGTTCATGATCAAGGAGATTCGACTTTCACTGCGCTCTTTGTCTTCCTTTTTCTGTCGTTCTTTCTCAAGTTTATTCCTCCCCTTCTCCAACTCACGAGCAGCATCCTTTGCTTTTTGAACTTCCTTAGCAGCGTCCTTTGCATCGGAATGAAGGCTTCTTCTTGAAGAAGATTTGAGAAGGGAAGGCAAACCCAGACTCAATACTGAAGATTTCTTGTGGCTTGTACCAGGCGTGGAAACTGATGCTGAGCTATAATTAAGGGATGGAGAAGTCCTTTGTTTCGACCCAGACTGGGAGGTCGATAGCATGCCAAGTAGAGTCGGTGACGATGCGGAGACCGCTCCATTGGGCGGTGGTAGTGGTAGTTGCATAGATTGGGACGAGGAGCGGCGGAAGAAGGGAATTGAAGAAGGGGTCAGACGTTTTGACTGAGTACGGCGGACAGATGATGTTGGACTAAGGGGCCCTGGAGGAGGCGCAGTAAGAGCCGAAGTTGTATGGTTAGTGCTCGCACTCGACCCTGTGCCCGGGCGGCTGGACACTACGTTACGTTCAGGCGTCTTTGAAAAATTGGCGGTTTGCGCTGGCGTTTTAACCGACCCGATAGAAGAAAGCGATACTAGCGAGCCCACAGAACCCATAGCGTCTGGTTGTTTTGGGGACCAGGGTCCTTTACTGGATGACGAGGACAAGGGTTTATCTTTCGAGGTCGATTTGCGAAGCTGCTGGCCAAAAGTTACCGAGCGTGGACTCAAAGGAAAGGGAGATTTTTGGCTTGATGCTGACGAAGGCGAGCTCGACAGTTTGAGATTCAGAGCGCTTGAAAAACTCCACTTCTTTGAGGGTGTTTTGAGAACTACAGGGATAGACTCGTTCGCCGAGTTTGACGAATAATGTTGGCTTTCTCGACGCCCTGAGGAAACCTGTGGAGGGGAAATTATAGGGCTAAAATGGTTTGGAACCTCTAATGAGATAGTTCGATTTAGTTGATTATCATGATTTCCTACTTTGTCGTCAGGTGGTATAGATGGAAAAGCAAGTGCCGATGATGTAGCAGGAGGAGAACGATATGTAGACAAGTCCTTTGGCAAAGGCGGAACAGGCGGAACATCACCATCTTCGACTGGATCTCCATTAACGGCGAGGAACGCAACGCGATCTTTCAGATGAGCAGCCTCGGCGGAATGAACACTGGATATATCGCTACTGGCGCTGTTCCGCCTGCCTTTGGACGATGAATGGCGACCTGAGGCTGCTGACATGGACGTGACACTAGTAGCAGCAGACATAAACGCAGAGTCTCGAGAACTCGGCGTACTTGTATAAGTAGTTGATGAAGTCGACCCACGTTTGGGTGTAAAGCTTAACCGAGCGCTTGCTGCGTTAGACTTCTTGGGTGTCTTATCAGGAACAAGTGAGTGGGATTGTTGCTCGTCACTACTAGGTGCCGTCCATCCAGATGGTTCTTCCGAGCCCAGAGAGTCAGTGGCTGGGACGGTTACGGTCCGGCCGTGCTCTATCTTGTCCTTGATAGAGGGGTTGTCTTTAGCATTCCCACTAGCACGTTTCGACTTCCCCGAATCGGACGTGCTGAGGCCTTCCCATTGGCTGCCAGACTTGCTTGCTGGCGTTCCAGGTCGACTTGAGCTGGATGGACGACCAAAACTGCCAACACTTGCCCGTGCACGAGCCCCCTTACCCGTCAACCCATCTAATTTACGTAAGGCCTCTGCGGTGGCCTCGTCATCAAGAGCAGACCATCCTTCCTGAGTACCGCGGAGTAGAGAATGAGCAACACTAGGGGGAGGATGGTTATGCAAATTATCCTTTGATGACGAGTGCGGTAAGGATGGTTGAGAGGGAGCTGTACCACCAGAATGACGCAAAAAATGCTGGATAGACGAAGATGAAGGAGAAGGTGGAAGATGCGAATAGTCCGCGGTATGCCCACGTCGTGGATGATGGCTGTCAGTAACGTTTGAAGAGGTTGAACCAGTGGAAGACTGCCTAGCATCTTTCTCAAGTGCCTTCCCTCCAGCTGAAGAAGTTTTAACGCTGCTAATTATTGTTAAACTAGCGCTGTCGCGACGACGGTCTTTCCCTTTGATATCTTTCGCAGAGGAGATGCTGACGTTAAGACTGCGATGTCTGCGAGTCACCATCTTGTCATCCTTCACCTTGTCCTTGCCTGTAGAAGATGACCTGACAGGCTTAGACACCAAAGACCCAGTCTGATCGAACTCAAACTCATCCGAAGTACGTTTTTTCGCCCGCCGAGGAGTTTGAATGAAAGCACTGGGGGGCGACAATGACAGGTCAGAGTTTGGTAGGGGAGGACGATCTGGTAGGCGAGCAACTTTTGGGGTCTGTTCATCTGAATCGAGCTTGAGAGAGGATATGTCGGGTAAAGGGCCGTTGGTGTTTCGCGGATATAATATTTCTTCTCCTCCGCTCTCGTCCGCAATAGAGGGCCGTGTACGAAGTCTTCGAGGTTGAGGTTCCATGTTTGGAACCTTGTAATATGACGATAAGGATCTGACTAGACGAAGAGTAAAGGACATAATACCTCTTCTTTTTCTGATGACTCCCCATCGACAGCCTCGATTGTCCATGGACTATCAGGCTGATCTTCTTCAACATCATCTGATACAATGACATCGTAGCCTTCAAGCTCGCCTTCCTGTGTTGGTAGGTCAGGTTCGTTGTCTGCTTCCGCCCGCGCCCAACGAGGGGTAGTCAGTTCACCGACACCAACGAGACCACGCCTATCGATCATTGCTGGATTTCGAATGGGAGTTACAGGCTCATTGGGACCAGAGTGGTCAGGCGTTATGCTGCTCAAATACATTGAGGGCGGTGGGGGCAGGGGAGCAAGAGGTGATTCTGATTCTGATTGTATACCAAAATAGTAGGGATCGAGGGAAGATGTTGCAGAGGCAGAACGCGAAATTGGATGGTCAGACTCCTCGGCAGCAGAGATATCTAAGTTAAGGGGCTAAAGTGGATAAGAATATAAAGCCAGTTGCTCTAGAAAGTGAGATTACCTGTTCGAGGCTTTCATGGTCATCAGAGCGTACGCGTTCATGATGAAGCTGTGGAACTGAGAGAGGCGCCTGGTCGTTCTCCAAATGAATATCTGGAGAAGGGTGGGCCGACATTAGAGGGTTGGGAGAAAAAAGAAAGAAAAGAAAAAAAAAACAGGGAGGACCGCCTGTGATGGTCAATTACTGAAGACCGTTCCTCATGTTTGTCATTTACATTTGTTTGCTCATGTGGTATATTATTAAAATCAGACATGTATTTAATCTTCAACCACTCCGCTTGCTATCGCTAGTTGCAAAGGCGTACGCCCCGAAGGAGCTGGTTTCGATCCACCGAGTCTCGTCGTTCCATAATGGAAGTGTTTCCCGCAAAAAATTGACACATGAAAGGGAGAAAGCTGATGCTTATTCAAATGGTTTGGCGTCTGATAAATCCATGAGTTTTAAAAATGCTGGGATGTAGATGAGATATTTACCGCGTTCAACGAGAAACATGACCAGTATCTTATCGTATTAGCTTGCAGCAGCGTGTAACAGGGTCTCCTTTTGCTTGTTGTCTTCTTGCTTTCGAGATTGCTTGGTTTGTTTGACAAGTTGGCACGTTGATATCTAGATCAAATTTGATGTTTTTTTTTGGGATAGAAAACGAATCCCCTTAAAGAGCAGCCTGGTAACGAGATATCAGTTGGGTAAATTTGAATCTAGATAGCACAAGAAGATAAAAATTACTTGAATGATAGCCGAAGCAAGGCGTTCTTCGTCTGCTTTTCATATCTATTATCTTCTCCGTCCTTTCAAGTCCACGTGCTTCTTCTTCAACCTCACGTTCTGGAACACGCAGCGCATGAGTTAAAGAAGGTATGAGCGAAATAAGGTATGAGCGAAATACGAATTATACCTAGGTCTCATACATTTCTCGTACACCTCTTTTTCCTTCCTTTGATGGCCGGGATTAGACGCTTGACGTCGTTATGAGGTTGCAAAGTCATTGGAGGATGTGTAAAGCCCTGTACTGGCAGCACCAGACCGTTAATAACGGTAATCTATGAAGCGTTTATACACGTGAACAAAACGAGGATACTCAGTCCTTTTCCACGGGAGAATCGATCGAATAAAGGTTCAGCCAACATGAGCCTTGAAAGAAAATAATTTGAATAAAATTGGACAGGTTGTACACATGTCAATATCGTGTAAAGAGTTCCTCGTCCAATGGAATGTCATCGTATATTAAAGTTGTGGGTACGAGCTGAGCTTGCTAAAGACCGACTTCATCCCAGATTGTTCTTTGGCAGATATTCCACGCGGCGCGGAGACGTTGTGAGAAAGGAAAATAGGTGACCCGTGTGGGTTATTATGGCAGAGCCAGAACCTGCTGAAGGCGCAGAGCGGCTGTAGAATCTCCATGATTACGGTCAGGATGGAGGATAAGAGCCAGATGCTTATAGCGTAGCTGATACATGCTTCAACAATCTGAGGACCACAGTGAGAGGCGCTATATAATGGCGGAGTTTCGGAGTTTTTCGGAGATGTAGGCAAGGATGTTGAACTCAGCGGCGACGATGGGTGTACCTGTGTCGGAGATGCTGTGATGATTGTTGTATTTTTGTAGGATGATGCATAAGGATGCCATTGTGTACACGAAGACTCGTAATATTAACGAAATGGCTGTGGTCTGAAAATCCAAGGAGGGTTATGTCAGCCATCTGAGCTTCGTGCGTGCAGGCCTGCAGCCTTCTTCCTGTCAATGCCTGCCGTCGACGACAAAATCCTCGATGGCGAGGATCCTCTTGAGCCACCCTCAACTAAACAAAGCACTTCCCTTCATCCAGTTTCTTTATCAGGGATGCCGATGCACATTTACCCCTATTCCCCCGCCCCCCTTCCCACCCAACAGCCAATTAGGTCAAAACGCCGTCAGGTCAAAAACGCATGCACAAACTGCCAGAAAGCCTGCAAGAAATGTGACGATGCTCGACCTTGTCTTCGCTGCGTAAAGTATGGTATATCCGAAGAATGTGTTGATTCTCAAAGAAAGGAACGGCAGAAAGGGATTAAAAGAGGGCCTTACAAGAAGCGCGATGGAGGAAGAGGTGTGTCTCTTTCACTTTGGCGTCTTTTCTCTGTCATGACACGTGGAATAACTTTAATCATTTTTGAATTTCTTGAGATCGTGCAAGCAGCAGCATTGACCACTCCGACTTCTCCCAACAGGGCATGTCGGTCTCAAACAGTGTTCCACCACAAAGTGGTTCACAAATCCCAGGCTCACTCATGCCACTTAGCTACCACCCTGGTTTTTATGGCCAGTATTCACCGCTGGTCTCAAAACCAAGCGATGGTCTGCCCATACCCATGTACACAAACCCACCATATTTTCTGGCTCCGGTTCCCCATGGCCATCCTCAAATGCATGGAGCTTCAGAGGGTGATAGTGATGGATATCCGGCTCAGGCATTCTATCCAGCTCCTGTTTTTACTCCAGTGGCATATCATCATCCTCAATATGTCTCCAGGTCAGATGGTCCAGGTCCCATACCCACCCCCTACCCTATTTATGGAACACCAGTCTACCCAAAGCATTCTTCAGGGGCTGGACAAGATGAGATACAACATGGTGGGAGTACCAGAAGTGAGGAGCGGGATAGGGTCTCAAATACAGCAGATTGAGCCCATGATCATAAATCAGAACAATATAATTATAATATCTGTCTACACATTTTTCCTAGTTGTCCCGTTCTGTTGTAACATATTCTTGCTTTTACTAAGCTTTATACGTGTGAAAGTCAAAATTGTCCTATGCAGGATGGTGGGAAAAATAAATTTCAGCATGTGGCTTCGAAACTATATAAATTTATTCGTTGAAGACCGAACTCCATCAACTAAATTATCCTCACATTGAGGATGGCCTCTACTTTATTGAAGTAAATAGCAAAATCAAGAATCACATAAAACATCGGATCTTGGGGACGTTATTCTTGGTCAGTTGGAGATCAAAATCACGCCACTACGTTCATTTCCATCAGGCGGGAGGCTACCTGTGTCATAGAGGGACGAGACTGAGCATCTTTATGCCAACATCCCTGCATTAAACTCCACAACCCATCCGAGACCCACAAGGACGCGCCATCATCAACAGGGCGAGGCGGCGTCTGCTTTTGCACCACGATGCTGAAGATGACTTGAGCATCTCGTCTGTGGTCCGCAAAAGGGTGCTTCCCAGTCACCAACTCGAGAATGGCCATTGCATACGAATATGTGTCAGCTGCCATGGTAGGAGATGATACCTTGCCTTCAATCACCTCGGGAGCCAACCATCGTGCGCTACCACTGGTTGTTAAAGTAGCAGATGCACTTGTTTCGGTGACCTCTTCAATGAGTTTGGACATTCCGAAGTCACAAATGCAGGCATCTCCCTGTTAAATAGTTAGCTTATCGATTAGAATCAGTTGTGCTTTCTCACTTTGTCGGAAACCAGGATGTTTGCCTTCATCAAATTTAGCATTATAAGACCATACGAAGAACGAAAAAGTAACCTACGCATTTCACTGGTTAATATAAAACAATAATAAGTGGGTATATACAGACAGTGGTGTTAGTAATGGCTCACTATTTCCATGGATGATGTTACGAGAGTGGAGGTACTCTAGACCTTGTGCGGCTCCAGCAATCTAAAGAGTATTTAGAGCATCGTTAGATACCCGATAAAAGATATTCTTACGAGACAGGAGCGGTCTGCATCATCATGAGCCTTGACATAGCTGATGGCTGCATGCTTAGAAGAAAGGTTTGAGAGTAGTCCGAAGGACGTACTCAAGAACGTTTCCGTTTGCCTGCCAAGGAGACACCTTTATATTTGTGTTGAAAAAGACTAGCGGTTTGGACTTGTGAAAGCATTACATACCATATGTATCTGCTGGCCGAGGTCCGTCACTATACCATAGAATGGTAGGATGTGATTATTTCTCAAATCAGCCCAAAGATTTATCTCGTTTTCAAAACGCTAAACATGAAAGGGACAAGAAAAGTATGTCGATACGTAGCAGAGAGTTGAGTATACCTTTTTTGCTTTGGGGTCAGAAGCTTTGACGTTTCGCAAGGACTTCAGCGCAACCTGACGCAATACAAAACCGATAAACAAGTAAATTAAGAAACACCAAGCATCAACTACCTTTTCTTCTCCAAGCCACATACCTACCCAAATGTCACTGTAAGTTCCGCCTGCAACCGCCAGTTCGCCCACTTTCGTGACCTCGCCATCCAGGACCTTAATTGTGGGCGGTATTCCTGTCTCACGGTGGAGATTTATTAAACCGCGTTGGTATTGAAGGTATCTTCGACTGTCGCGAGGTTGAGGCGGTGGTGAATTCCATGTTGTGCCGGGGTTACTCTGGCGGAGAAGTAGTAATTCCTAATGAATGCAGTAGATAGGTCACATAACTGATGAAATGTGATACTTTCACTGGTGACTCACTCTCTGGCCTGCCTCCATGAATCTTTCAGCCACATGCTCCCCAGCATTTTGCATTTCAATAATTTGCTGAGTTTCGGACCTGATGGTTAGTGCTTGAATCAAAAGTTCCCGCAATTCAGCAGTATTGCTTCTCATAGTTTCAATCATGTCCCGTTGCCCTGATTGCAGGACAGTATTTGAGCTGTCCATGAGAATCCAAATACATCCTTCTAATGAAGGGAGATAAGGGCGTACTTTATCTAGCAGCGATTGAGCTTGTAATTCTGAAAAAGAGAAAATGTATACCTGGAATAGATTCATCGCAGTGTCTAGTTCTCGTTCACAGGTATCAAGACCATCCTTTATATCGCCATTCTTTACTGAGTGGAGAAGCGATTAGCTTTGATAGACATAGTGTTAGTAGGATGGGAACACACGGAACGTCGTCACCGAATTATAATTTGACCACCGTCTAGTGCGTGTCTGTATTCTTTCGAGTACCCTATGAAAATTAGGTGAATCCACAGCGGAATCATGCTTTTAAAATAGCTACATGATAATCTGGTCTGTGAGCTGCTGCAATTCCGATTCTTCAAGATTGGATACTTGATCATTTAGCGCGTTCAGAAGCTGTACACATCTATTTGACAGTTCTCTTGACTTTCTCTGAAAGCAAGCCAGATTAAGCGGGATTGAGAAAAGGACCAAAGCGCACCTTTTGTGCCTTGACCTCGTCGCAAGCCCGCACTATGTCGTTTACTATAATAGCGGCGGCTCCGACGAAGGGAACTCCGCAGAGCGAACCTGCGATGTTGAGCGCACTTGTCGAGGTATCAATAACCCTCCGCATGATGGTTGAGGATTGGGGACTCGGAGTAGACCCATCATATCTTTGGAGATGCACGTGAGGCGTGAGGGTCGATTTTTTGAACTTGATTCCCTCAGGTGACACTCTTGCAGAGTATGCCTCCTCGAAAACGCAAACGCGACCAGGCATTTATTGATGAAGTGGAACCAGATATCAACGAAATCAATGTCGCTTTGAACGAAGCACAGCAAGCGGAGAAAGAACAAGAAATATGGGACGCGATCAGAGAAACGCATTATGAAGGCAAGTAGATGAGACCAATCATTTGTTACATAAAAAATATTGACGAAACTCATTTGAATAGCCATCGAGCAGCTTCCATTGACGCTGCATAGACAGTTTTCACTTATGCGACAGTTGGATGAACAATCTTTCAGTAAGTGTATCCAACTCATCAAGTCTCCTAGATGACGAGCATGAGAAACAGATTACACTAATAGACTACTTCCAAGCCTCCACAAGTATATCCAATGCCGCCAAGCCATGGATAATATTACTGCAACCCAACCAATTGAAGATGTGCCTGTCGTAGGGACGGAAGGACGATCCGACCAATCAATCAGCCAACAAGACGAACTGCCAAATACAACTGATATTATTCTGGTGTCACCGATGAAGGGATTGCGTTCAGAAAACACGCCATCATTGATGCCGAATCCACTGGGAATACTTCCTGGGCATAGGATGCCACCGAAGACAAATCGAGAACTTCTCTCCCATGTTGCATGGCTTTCAGAAGAACTGCTACGTGCAGCGCAAGAAAAAGTATGCCTTGCTCAAGCGGCCAATGACTCCGTACGACGATAACTCTTTTGAAGGCATGATTAATATCAAACATAGCATTGCTTGTAGGTCGAGAGGCATATTCGACTATTAGATCAAGCTATCAAGGAGCAGGAAGCCGCTCTTTCTGTGAGTTCATCGAATGGTACCTCTATCCATCTGCCAGACTTGGTTATTCCAAGTCGAAATCGGAATGCTCAGGTGCGAACTATTTTGGACGCCCAAAATGTCTCAATAAACGTCGTTGACGCTTCCTTTGATACTGGCGAAACCGAAAAGGAGTCGCAAAAAATGACGATTAAAGGAGGGAAGGATTATCGCGAGATGTCTGGAAACCGTAATGAAGGAAGCGCTAACCTAGGAAAAGACTCTGCGGCATTGACAATTACTTTACCAGCGACCCAACCCAGTGAAGCATTGTATTGCTATTGTAATCGTGTTTCTTTCGGAAAAGTAAGCTATCAGGCAACTTCCCGGCTGTCATTCACCGTCTGTCCTTTAGATGATTGCGTGTGATAACGAGTCCTGCGAGCATGAATGGGTTCGTCATCACGGCCTCTCCTCTAGCCTTTTCTTGCTAAAATCTACCACTAGTTCCACCTTGGCTGTGTTGGTTTGATGGAAATTCCCAAGGGACAGTGGTTTTGTGAGTATTGTAGAGCTAATGATGAGCTTTAAGGTATACAAGTAGAAATAAATTAGCTAGAAATACACGAAATTCTAGTCCCCTAACGCAGACCTAGATGTAATAAGATGACAAGTTCTGTACATATGACAATGAACTCATTCTGATATAACACGCATGTTCAACTTGTTTGCCAGCGTTTCCATATATACATCTCAAAGAGCACGGTTTAATTCCAGCTTGTAAAGCAGCGAAGACAATAAAAATTTACCTGTCTCATGTCGTAGCTTCCAGTATTCTGAAAGTAGTTCGTTCAGTTCTGCCTCACTCTTCTTAAGATGTTCGTTGATCTAGGAAGATATGAGCATCTGAAAATTTAATAGCTGAGAGTCGGGGAGCGTACCTTAGCTTCCACTTGGTTTGCTTCATCCCGCACTTCCTCGATCTGCTTGTCATTTTCTCTTCTCTCGACGACCATCTCATCGTATTCAAGCTGTAAGCGTTCGATTGTCCGCTGGCTTGCCAGCTTCTTATCCTCAGCATGTTTTTGTGCCCTTTCCAGTTTGACTTGTGCATTCGCAAGCTGGTCACCGACACGCTATTAAACAGCTTTAGAATGTCGACTTTCTAGAGAAACGTAAGATCAGCTTACTTGCTGTCGTAACAAAAGTTCGTTTTTTTCGATGACCTTTCCTTCTAAGTCATTTTGTTGTTTGGCTAAATCTTTCTGCGACCGTTGTAAATTCTGAACCTCTGTATCTATCGTTTGAAGTTGCTCGATACATCCTCTGACATCCTGCGCAGTTTTAATAAGGAAAATAAGAATTATTCGAGTTACTGGCCTTTTCGATATTGTGTAATGCATTAATCTTTGCTTGGAGATTTCGCGCTTTTGTGTCATGCATTGCAACCGCTCTCTTCTCTTCAATCGCGCTGGCAGACATACTAGAAATTGACCTTTTGATCCGTTCTGGAGACTGAACAATCCGCGAACGAGTTCTTGCGATATTTGCATCAACAACTTTGAGTTCTCCATTGAGCGCTTCCTATCGCTTAGAGTGAGAATCCCTTTTATAAATCGGCCTGCGGGCTAAAGCCACACCTTGCGTTTCGTAAGCGAGTTTCTCTCGGTCTTGTATTGCTCCACATCTTGGACTGCTTTTATCTGAGCGTCTTTGGTGAGTAACATAGTGTTTTTCAGAGCGAAGTTTTCCGTTTCAAGTTGTTCGCAGATAGGTTTATCTTGAACAATCTTGGCTCTAACAATATCGGGTTATATAGCTGGTGTGGAAATGGAAGACAAGTCTCACTTTAACTGATCTATTTTGTCTTGAATTTCATTCAATTCGAGTATAACATCCGCTCGCCGGACGACGAGAGTATCGGACCGGTCCCTCAGATCCTTTAAAAAAGCGTCACAATACTGTTCTGTGAATTTGACGAAATTTATGAAGGCAGAGAGTAGGATGAGAGTACGCTCTCTTTCTGGGCTATAAATGTCTCTCGAATTGAAGTCTTCAACCCTCGCAGCTTTTGCAAAGCGTATTCTATGAAATGTATGAGATCGGGCAAAAATTTGGTCCATAGTTCCCATACAGATGATACAATATAATGTTGGTGGTCATAGGAGACGAATAAAGTTCCTGGAATGGTAATATCCGAATTCAGTGTGCAATAATGGGAGATGCAATGTTCAACAGACTTTATCCTCTACCTGGGAAGCTGCCAATGCATTTTGCACTGGATCCTGAAGAGAGTCGTGACTGAGATCGGTGACCTGCTGTAGGCAAGCGCAATAGACAGCCTCGACGAATTCTGAATTGGGTGATTTGAGTTGCTCTGGGCTAACGGAAATTCCCCAGCCTGCTAGTGCATTTATGATATCGGGTATACTCATTTGGGGAAAGATACCCTTCGCCATGGCTGTGGAGGAAGGAGGCAAGTGATCCAATGTCACATCGTGGTTCAAGGACGCGTCTATCACGTGAGCGTCGCGATTGTGACAGCGATATCTGAGCTTTATGTTAGTTTACCACACCACCGAAGACATTGAATATTGAGAACGGGTGTTGGTCTTGACAAAGTACTACTTCTTCAGGGACTCGTATGTTCGACACGGCAGCCTCCCTTACTACTCCTGCCCCGGTCAAGGCAAGTTGGCACAGAGCCATCCTTTTTTGCCATGCCACTGAGCTTACTCTTGCAGCCATCCAAATTTAAACCGTCATTTCCTACTTCCTCCAGTAGTGAACAATGTTTGTATTTACCAAACCCCCCAGACTTCAAAGCTGAAACTTCCATATCATAGCACGTAAGGCAGCTTTGACACCCTTCTGTACTCCTGGGTTTCAAAGCGTGAAATCTACTTCGACTTCTCGACCAAAGCCAAAATATGATCAGGTTGTATACGTCTCGAGTGACTCCACGTCGTCTAGTCCTGGTCGTAGTGCACTTAAACGAGACTCCTCAGACATCTCGATAGCTCCGGATATATCCCCTCCCGTCTCTAAAAAACAGAGGAAGGTCCCTATTGAAGAGAAAGAGAACTTGTTACCAGTTTCCTCTAAGATTAATTGCAGTGCTTTGCCGGCTCAGACTACACCGCGTCCGAATGGGAAAGAGAGGAAATATGCCGACCTATCTTCTGTGAGCAGTTACAAAGTCGACGGTTTCTTCATTTGCTTAACCCCCAGTAGAAATCCTTAGAAACTCTCAACAAGCTTCTAATTTACGGTCTTCACATGAAAAACCTTTTCGCTGATGAATGCCTTCAATATCATAGTCGGGCGGATACAGATAAAGACATCATATTGTTAGAAGAAATTAGGTGCAAACTTCATTTTTTGTTTCGTCTTTCTAGCTAATTTTCAAGTATAGAGAGATCATCCATAGCCGTGTTGATGCCATTATCAGGACACAAACAGGCCTTGAAATCGACCGTCAAGACACCGGGCCTCTCAAACCCAGCACCTTACCAAATCTGTCGAAGGCCCCTCACATTGCAACCCCGCCATCGACATCTTCCACCTTGACTGAAGCGCCTCCAAGAACTGCAACTCCCGCGGTCACAGCCGCCCCTTCAGCTGACCTAGTTATTGGACCTGGGCTCTCCTATCATGTGCCCACCAAGAACAACCAAGAGAATGACCTCGCAAGTGATGATGGCTATTGGGAGGGCATGGAAGACATATCTATGCATGATCCCCAGGAGATCTCGGAGGGTCCATCTTCACTCCCGACAATTGAAATGCAAAGTGGAACATCTTCTCTGGAGTCGAGCCCATATTATCCCGAGGTTAAACGGCGGCTTGGAGAAACTTTTGGTCTTACAGCATTTCGCAAAAATCAGTTGGAGGCTATTGTTGCTGCCATGCGCGGCAGAGACGTCTTTGTTCTTATGCCCACTGGTGGGGGAAAGAGTCTTTGCTACCAGCTGCCCGCCATCTGCACGACAGGCGAAACGAGAGGTGTAACTATAGTTATTTCACCTCTCCTTGCATTGATGAAGGACCAGGTGGACAGTTTAATCAGAAAGAATATTGACGCCTTGCTATCAAACTCGGAGACCTTTGGAGAGGATTGGCAGCGTTTGGTTACAAACATTGACAAACCCAACCTCTGGTATATTACACCAGAGAAGCTGAAGGACAGCGGGAAGGTCAACGACATACTCTCTTATTTATATCAGAAAGAACTCCTCGCCCGGTTTGTAATCGATGAGGCGCATTGTATTTCGACTTGGGGCCAAGACTTCAGAGAAGCTGTAAGACGTTTCCTTCTCGTCGCTAATTTATGGATTGACATTTATTCGTCCCCCTTTACAGTATAAATTCTTAGGCTCCCTTCGAGAACGTTTCCCATTAGTACCCATAATGGCGCTCACTGCCACTGCAAATCAGCGGACGATTGCCGATATTCTCTCACAGCTCAAACTGAAAGATCTTGCAATGTTTACACAATCATTCAATCGCGTTAACCTCAAGTATATAGTTCAGAAGAAGAAGAAGAACCATCTGAATGACATAATATCCTTCATTCACACGAGACATAGGGGCAAGGCAGGTATTGTCTATTGCAATTCAAGGGCAAGATGCGAGAAAGTTGCTGCAGAATTTCGAGAAAACGGAGTGAATGCCGCCCATTTTCACGCCGGGATGGATACAATGACCAAGGACCAGGTAGTTCATGATTGGCAGTCTGGCAGAGTTCCAGTCATTGTTGCGACGGTGCTTCTTTTCAAAAAATGTAGGAACTACGCTCATGAATGCTAAGTCGTGTTTGTTGTAGATCGCTTTCGGTATGGGTATCGACAAGGCAGATGGTTGGAACTTCCTTTTCTAACCTTTTTTTCCACTTCTAACCCTTTGACGCATACAGTTCGATTTGTGATTCATCATGATATGCCCAAGTCTTTGTCGGGGTATGCGGTTTCACCTCTTTCACTCTCCGTGGCTAATCCTTGTACCAGCTACTATCAAGAAACCGGTCGGGCTGGTCGTGACGGCAAGCCTGCGGAATGCGTCCTTTGTATGTTAACTGAAATCTTTTGCTGATCCTCGTGCTGACGCCTCGAGAGACTATTCGTTTCAGGATCTTAACAATCTTCTCACGCAAATTAAGAAGGATGAAGCAGCGACCCCCGATACTATCCGAAGACAATCAAGTACTGCAAGGGACGTCTATCAGTATTGTGACAATACCTCGGAGTGCAGACGCGTCCAACTCCTACAACATTTTGACGAAAAGTTCAACAGGAAAGATTGTCATCAAGGTTGCGATACATGTGAAGAGGATCGACAGACCGTTTTAAAGGATGTCACAACGCACGCCAGAGGCATAATTGAGTTGGTGAAAACCCTTGTTCAGGAACGCAAAGAGAAAATTACTATAAACCAACTTTCCTCCATTCTGAGGGGAGCCAATTTGGCTGACATCCGTGCTAAGCAGCATGACAAGTTGCCAGATTTCGGTTCTTGCTCGAAAATGCCGAAAGAGCTGCTCGAGCTAATGCTGCAACGACTTCTTTATCTTGAGGTCCTTGTCAAGGTCTCACATCGGAACGGTGGAGGTTTTCACACCGAGTATCTCAATGTACAGAAACATTTATAATGCTGCAGTTAATTCTGACCATTTTTCAATCAGATCGGTTCAGCAGGCGACGCATTTGTTGCACAGGATAAGAAACTTGTCCTAGATTGGCATCCGAAGGTTGACAGGCCTCTGAAACCTCGGAAGGCTACGGCTCAATCAATCAGTGCCCCTCCACGATCTCGGAAGGGAAAACAGAAAGCGGTGGAAGATGACCCAATCGAACTTTACGACGATGACTCACTTTCTCTGGACACTTTCGACAGGTTTGATACACCTCTACAAGATGATATACCCGATGTTGCTATAGTACGGGCGGAATCATCTTTTGTCGTTCATCCCGAGTTATCCTCGACTATGGAGCAATCAGCGGAAATCTTGTACAAGAAAATGCTTGCTCTTCGTACCAATGTCAGTGATATGGAGATATTGTTCTTTTTTATTTTACACCTGTTCTAGATCATGGCTCAAGAGCAGATTGAAGACGAGACGGAAGTTTTCGATGATATGGTGCTGCAATACCTTAGCGCTATCTGTCCTAGCGGTATGCACAATCATTCTTACCACAGCTTATTCCAATCAATTGTCCTAGATTATCGATCTTTCAAGAAAGAAGTAATAAATGGCTTGGATATGGATGAGCCATATTCCACTGATATTGCCCAGCAGAAGTGGGATCAATATGGACAAAAGTTCCTCCAGCTCTGCATAGAGCACAAGACAGGTTCTCTAAAGTTCGTCCAATCTCTTTGGTGACGTTATTTGATCTTATACTCTATGATCACAGGAGCAAACCCCTTGAAGCAGGATTTACTCCAGCTCTGCTTCATTCCCGGTATGAATACAAATCCGCAGGCCCAAGTTCGAAAATGACACCTCAGTCCTCGGGTTTAGGGAAGTCGAAATTCAAACCTGCATTAAAGATGTGATCTATCATATTTGATGATAAACGGGACCTAATATCCTTATGTACATAACACTATTTGTTTTTGGCTTCCAGATTGCCCTTACAAACACTTTGATTGTCAAATAGCCACCAAAGAGATATCTAATCTGTGTTTTAATTGGCTCTCGAGCGCTTTGGCGTGTTCCCAATTCTCAGTGGTAACTTCCATTTGATGCAGAGAAAGCGCAACTAGCCTGGATGCAGCCAGATTCCTTAGTACTTATTGGTGCAAGTTCTTAACATCCTTACCTCGTCACAAATATCCGTTGTATGAGATCTTCTGTGGTAAATGCCTTGTCAGCCTTTATAGTGTCGTTTTTGAAAGTAGCGCGTTCCCGAACAAAATCATCCTCGATATGCTATCAAAGTTTGTCAAGATGTACCTTTAATTTTCGTTGCCAAATGGCCTTACCTTTGCTAGATCTGGACCAATTGTCACCTCTCCAATCTTTGAACCTCCTAGAAGCTGTCGATACTTTTGGATTTCATCCGTGGGGCGGATATCCCCTGCATCCTTATGAAGACTTTGCTTTATATCAGCTGAGGTACTTGGCTGGAGAGGAACAGTAACATTGGTCTACCATAAAGTTATCAGCTTTTATAATCTGCGTAAAACAAACGACCTGCCTCGAAAAAGGTATTTTGCTTGCCTTCCGTCGTAATTATAAAACAGATGTCTGTTTCAAACTTGTAATTACTGAATGGGAAGACATATTCTAATGTCTGTCCCTTCATCACTTCCTGAGCCGATCGAATATTCATGACACCTTTCATATATCGGTTGTAGCAGATGCTTGGCGATGTAGCGGAACAGAACAATACCTTTTTGAACAACGATACCTTCAGTGACACCTCCCTCTGTGCATATGATAGTAGAGCCTTTGGGATGTTGCAGCCAGCCACTATGTAGATCTTCGTCCTTCGACTCGGGGTAGAAGGATGTATCATTTAACATATTTAGAGAGAGCGGGAGAACCGAAACCATGGGTAAAAGCTGCGATAAAACATGGAAAAGCGCCGGCGTTGATGTTTGCTCATTTGAAACAGAAGGGAAATTGGAGATTGTTAATGAAAGGGGATACATTGGAGGAACTCTCGAATGCCTACGAACAACATGAGTGATGAGTAGAATTGGCGTGGACATGGGCAAGGACATACACCCTAGCAATTGTACAGAGTAAAATCCATTCAGCTGCGATGCGATCCCCTGCTAATGCCTCGTTGGCAATCCATGTTATCAACCCTTCTCGAAGGGTTTCAATGGAAGGAAGAAGTGAGGGATCTGGAAAAACCCTCGAAAGTATTGTAATTGGTATCGACTTTGAAGAGAGGACGTGTAGGGTTGGAACATTTATTGGAGAAGATATATCGAGGTTTGTGGTGAGACTACAAGGTAAAATAGTGAGGTCGAATATAAGACGCAAATTTTACAAAGCACATACGACTCTGAAGACAATATGCCGATGAAGGACATCAAGTCGGTTACTCTGATATTTTTTCCTTGGTTCTCATGGTAAATCTGAGGGTATGATGACTTTGCTACACTGGGGGGGTCAATGAAGGCTATCGTACTTTCACTTGGACTCCGATATGGGGTCTGTGAGGGATGGGGTACTTGTGCGATTGTGGTGACGGATGGCCAGATAAATGGTCGGCAGATTCAGTCCCCGTTGTAGACCATAGGCTCTGTCCTGGGATAGATACTACCCAAAAAACATTGCATTGCTTTAGAATGTCGTTGCCCTCAGTGTTTACAAGATATAATTCAGGTGAAATGGAAGTATCCTGGACCATTCCATTGAATGTTACTAGTGTGCCAAGTGAGAAAGACTCTGGTGGATGTTGGAGGTCCATCTGCACTGGGTCATTTTGGCTTTCAAAGAGGTCTACTACTCTTGTTGGGAGGTGATCCAGGAGAGACTGCATATTTGCTTACGTATACAAACGTAGCACAGGATTTCGCTCTTGCTTCGAACCGTCATGGGTCTCTTCAATAGAAAGAAAAGGCAAGACTCGGATTCTGCAGACTCTTCAGAGAACAAGAAGGAGAAGGGCAGCTGGAAACGCCCTGCTAGTTTGTCGTCATCACCTTGCCTTTTTGCTCAATTATCTGACACAACTCGTAGATACTGCATTCAAGCAACAGAGGCTTAAAGCATGGCAGCCTATACTTACGCCCAAAACAGTTCTACCAACACTCTTCATCATTGGCATTATTTTTGCGCCCATTGGGGGCCTACTCATATGGGGGTCGTCCCTTGTCTCCGAGATATCAATTGACTACACTGATTGCGAGAATCTCACGCCGTCTACCGCAAATCCGACATTTACAAACATTCCATCAAACAAGTTTTCATATCGACTCCGTGCTGCCGATTCGAAGGTTACTGCGTTAAATCCCCCGCGCTATGCCTTCCTGGATAATTCCGATAACAGCACTGTTGGTGTCTCCGAAAAGAAACAATGTGTCGTCGAATTCGATCTCCCAGCAGACCTTGAACCATCTGTCTTCTTTTACTACAAGCTTACCAATTTCTTTCAAAACCATCGACGCTATGTGAAGAGCCTCAATTCCAATCAGCTAAAAGGCAAATTCGTCAGCACTAGCACCCTTGACACGAGCGATTGCAAACCACTTGCCACACTCGATGGAAAGGCCATTTATCCGTGCGGTCTCATCGCTAACTCCTTGTTCAATGGTTGAGTTTATCTACTCTTCTGAACAATCTTCCTTGTCTAAAGACTTTTAAAGATACTTTCTCCTCTCCCACTTTACTGAATCCATCCGGTTCATCCGACTCTTCACAACCCTATGCCTTTTCCCCAAAAGGTATTGCATGGCCGGGAGAAGCCAAGAAATACGCCGCATCTCCCATTGGTCCCGGCGGCTATCCAAACCTCTCCTCAATCGTTCCGCCCCCTAATTGGCACCTGAGATTCCCTGATAACTACACAAACCAAAATTTACCTCCAGATCTGAGCACCGACGAACAATTTCAGAACTGGATGCGCACAGCTGGTTTACCGACGTTTACAAAACTCTACGGGAGAAACGACGATGATACAATGCATAAGGGCACATACCAGATTACCATCGGCCTAAGTGAGCTTTTTTTCTCGTGTTTCTTCTCTACTTTCTGATATCTCTACTTTGAATAGATTTTCCAGTTCTTCCCTACAAAGGAACAAAGTCTTTCGTTATTTCAACTGTTTCTTGGATTGGTGGAAAGAATCCTTTCTTAGGCTGGGCATATGTTGCTGCAGCCAGCGTCTTTGTCCTTCTTGCCATCCTGGGCACAGCGCGGCATCTTATCAAGCCAAGGTTTGCCTATCTCCTTTCCTCGCTTCCAGGCAACTATCTGACAGATGTTGTAGACGGTTGGGTGATATGAGTCTGCTTTCCTGGAACAGATAGTAATCTGACATTGATAGCTGTATTTATTTATCGGTACCCAAATAACGACTTGTACCTCCAGTCCTAAGACAACTACTACTGGAGCGTTTTGCATTACTGGACCATCCCTAGATCTAATGATATGTATTATACTTTCATACAAGTTCTTCAACTAGGAGTGTCCGCTGGTGCTGTGTAACCCATGCCTTGGCAACGAATGATGACCGTACCAGATGGTTCGTCTTCAATCTCAAACTTGGCATCTGTCAGTTCTTGTGCAAGCCATATCGCCGTCCTATTAGATGAAATAATGAGAAACTTCCAAAAGGAGGGGTTAACTGCTCACCGAGTATGTAGGGTTAGCCCGCCAGTTCCGCACCGAACCTCTGACTTGCCATCGGCCAGAGCCATAAAGATGATAATCTGGTCTTGTAACCACTAACAGGTGCCAACGATGTCAATGTTTATTCTGGGATCACAGGGCTCCATTACCTCGTCAATGCACCCTCCCTCATTCAGGCCTCTGACTAGTTCATCCGCAGCCTGTTCGCCTGTTATTTCCGGGTCGACACCCTTAGATCCAACAGCACTCCCTCCGATGATACCCCCGCCTTCAAGCTCAGCCCAGAGTACAATTCCGCTTCCCGCCCCCGTCGTCAGCTGGGGAGGCTCCCTCGTGCGAATGATCTGAATTGGAACATCTCTATTTTCCTTCAATAGATCCGAAGTACAAGCAGCGCTTATGGATTCGTCTCCGCCAATATAGCCAGCCGCTGCCAACTTCCTCCTTGTGCCTCTAATGATCCCTTCTGCCACAACGTTGGGCAAGCCAGCGAAATGTGTGATGCCAGCTATCCGTTTGACTTTTCCTCGGTCCATCAAGCTGAAGCCTTGCAATTTTTGGGTGCCGCAGAGAGGAGTAATATTCAAAGAAACCTTTCCGCCACCTTTGGGAAAATAACCTCTTTTTGCGATATGTAATGAAACGCCATCCAATCCAAAGTGTCTGCGGATAAAGGGCAGAAAGATATGCTTGGTGTAGTCCACTTGGGGTGCTAACGACGCATTCGTGCCTCCATGAAGTGTCAGAGTCGAAGCAGGGACTGGTAAATGTGAAAACAAGAGCAATGGTAGAGCAACTTGCAACAACAGGGTTATAGATCCAGCAGTAACAGTATCAGCACTATAGTCATTTGGCAAGCAGATACGACCAGGAATGAAGTTGATTTCCTGAGATTTATTTTGTGCTCCAGTGAGATGAGCAGATGCGATTTTAGCTGCTAGTTCTAGGCCTGTAAAATAAGAGCTGTGAGAGACGTTAAAATAATGCTTTTGAACGAGAGAAACCTGTGCGATGTTGATTTTTTAAACCAGGAGGGGTGCGATTGTTCCTTATTTTGTGTATTGAAACTGGCCTTGAAAGCAAAGCTGAAAGAGAGACCGAGTTGCGCAAAATTTGACCTCCACCTTCTAGAAAACTGCCGTCAATAAGGGTATGAACCATGGCCGGAATGGACATCTTCATGACTCATTGTAATATTTGATATTAGAATTATAATGTAGATATACTAGTAACTGATTATATAGTTAAATACTAATAGCCACGGCCTCCGACCTCAGTCTGAACAGCGTGAGGGTTCTAAGGAGAAGTAGTAGGGTAAGGTTTGGGTAAGGTTTTATAAATTACAAGAACAAACGCACTTTATTTCGTTGAATACCCAGAAAACTGGTTTTCTCCGTTCGTAATGGAGCACGGAGATGCTGTCGCGCGTTTTTCATGCCGATGCTGTGTATAGTACTCAACATGAGTTCTTGTTCACGGCGGTATCTCTCTTTCAAATCTCGTATCTCTTGCTGTAAAATAGTCGTATATCAGACCAAATAACAAGACACCAATTAAGGTCATGCCGACCTTCAGCCGATCCCGCTCTTCCTCGAGAATTTTGATTTGAGAACGGAAACTGGCTTCAGCCTCCTCAAAGTTGCCTTGCTAGGGGAAGTACTCAAGTAACTATTAATGGAATTAGCGAGTAACGAAGGCTCACAGAAACAGTAGCAACGTTCGTTGCATGTTGTTCTTTGAAGAGTTTGTCTTGAGATTTTATAAACTACATTCTCGGTCAGTAAGAACAAATGAGGAGAAATAAAGGCCAATTACCTGCTTTGCCTTGTTCAGTTTATCTATGAGCGTCTTGTGTGATTCCTTCAAATTCAGGTTTTCCTCATGCATAGAAAGCAAGCGTTGCTTAATATCTTCTGGCAGGTCCTTTCCTGCGATGGATGCTCGGAGGTCGCTGTGTGATTACATTTAGACATGCTCATGACATTAATGACGAGGATACCGACCTAAAGTCACGCTCTCGCTGGAGCATCTTTTCTCTATGGCCGATTCCTTCACTTTGAAGAGTCACCTTTTCCAAGAGCAAAGCGTTGACTTGCTCCAACTGCATACGGTTCTTTTCACTCAGCTCTTTATTCTGCTTCCGAAGTCTTTCCAGGTCAGTTTCTAGACCAATCTTGTCTTCATTCACGGAATCTCGTAGACTGGCCAGTATGTCAAGTTGGTCTTTGTTGACGAGGGTCACTTTGTACCCGGGGGTTCGTAATCAGTCATGCATTGGGAAGACAAAAGAGAACGAGCACATACGGTCCGATTTGGCGATGGTAAGTTCGCGATTAAGTGAGTCAAACTTGACTTCCAGTTCTGTATGTTCCTTGCGCAATGTTTCAAATTGTTCAACCGTCTCATTCAGTCGCTGTCGTAATGCAATAGCAGCTTCGGCCCTTGATTTTGTTTCAATCATCGAGGTTCAACAGAAGCTGTAAGAGAAGAACCTACCCATCACCCAACGATTTGCCGCTCCTGATCTCCTCCAGATCCCGCTGCAATACTAATTTCTCTCGATGCGCCGCCAGATAGTCACTTTCATATCTCGCCTTCATCCGGTTGGCGTCGTCCAGCAAGTTCTCCAGAACTAGCAAGCGACTGGCATCTGCCTCGTTCTTCCTTACAGCCTCAAGCTCGCGCTCGAGCCTCCGCACCTGGATTTTAAGATCCGTCATAGTCGTGCCCGCGATGGCATCATCCAATTCTCCACCCAGGCCTTGTGCATGATGATCAGCACCATCTATGTCTGTAGGCGAATTTGTCCCGCGATTGTCGTCATTCAACTCAGAAGAAAGAGCGCCCGAATCTTGCTTCTCATGGCGTGGAAATTGGCCTCCCAACCCAGCGCTTCTGGTGGACGAGATGAGCTCGAGCTCGCGCACACGTTCCTGATAAAGTTCGAGTGTCTCAGCGTCCTTTGTGCGCTCGGCAAGGGCGATTTTGAGCTTGGTTCGATTTTGCTCCATTTCGAAATTCAAGCTTTCAATCTCTTGATTTTTGGAAGAGTTTTTCGTTTCAAGGTCGATGATTTGGGTCTTGTAAGATTCCATGAGTGGCTTAAAGGCGGCTACCTTGCGATATTCTTCTTCTATGGAGGCATTCTTGTCTACAAGATCGGCGTTTTGTTTCTCTAGAGCCTGTAAAAGAAACCTCTTCTGATGCATAGTTTGGTATAAATAATGGATAGGTACTTACCTTGACATGCTGCCGAAGATCAGCACCTTCTTGTAGCTTTTTCTTGTATTTTTCCATGACATTCTCTGTTTTCTGCAGTTTATCCGCGGCATGACGATATCTGTACTATGATTGGTCCAATATCTTGAGGAAAGCAGGAATACGCACTCATCGACTTGGTCTTTCAGTCTAGCAGCCTTATCGGCTTCGACCTGCAGCTCATCGACTTTACGAGTGAGATCTGTAATGAGGGTCGTCTGCTTATCGAGCTCCGTTTCCGCCATGGCAAGATTATCTTCGCTCTTCTGCCTTCACGTGCTCCTCATGAGTCAGAAAACGGAGGAGAGCCAAGCCAATGATAGGTACTCACAGCTCTAACCGTATACGATCCATCTCGGAACGCAGCATGACATCAGCTTTCTCATTCCGCCTGGTGTCAGCTTCGCGACGGAGCTGCCTGAGTTGCGCCTGAGCGTCTTCCTTTTCAGAAAGGACATCATCATGGATTGTCTGAAGAGCACGGTGTTCTTCGAGGAGAGCTTGGTAAACCTTTTCAAGGGTTTCCTTCTCTGAGAATATTTGGCTGCGCTCTGATTGGATTCGGTAATAATGATCATCTCTTGGGACAAACGGTCAGGATAATTATGCAGTAGGAGGGGATAACTTGAGACGCACTCGGTCATGTTAGCTTCGGAGATATCTAGGGCACCAGGGGCGGCTGCGATCTTCGCCATAACCTAGGAATCGTCGAAGTTAGAATTGGACGCGTTAGAAGAAGGGATGATTTACTTGTTCAATAGCCTTCATTAAATAATGTTGATCTGTCTCACTCAAAACTTGAATCTTGTCAATAAACTCCTTATTCTTTTCGCACTGAACTCCGATGACGATGGTGAGACGACACATGGTGAGGGTTGCGGATAGACTGTGATCCTTTGCGATTGCCTGAAGGTCGGGTACATCGAGGCTACTGGTAGGTTTTTGGAGAACATCCGCAAAGTACTGTGTCATGAGACGATATAGACGTTTGAGGGAACTAAAGCGCAAGACCCAGTTCTCTGAAGGCTGGGTAGATGATCTGGCCGGTTGACGGAAATAACTCTGATCACTGTTATGGGGAATGGTGAGAACTGCATAAGATATTGTAAATAAAGACCATACACGAGAGAAAGGACTTGAAATAAGGCTACGCCATCTGCAAGGTCAGAAACGGATGATACTGGACGGACGAGATTAAAAGTTGAAAAAAAGTTGAAAAAGGCTTCAATTTCTCGACGCTGCTGTGACAGTTCAGACATAACCCCAAGAGTGATTACATAATCTAGTCGTCTCCCTTTCCAAGTACTTTCTTCAATCCTTTGTTTATTTTCTCAAGTCTCTCCACTTTCCGCTCTGCATCCACCATCTTCTCTCCGATATATCGTGCTCGTTCACCACATGCGCTCCTCCTCAAAATAAACCCCTCCTTGGACATCGTGTCAACTAGCGAAGCCAGCTCCTCTTCATACCCTTTTATCTTGCTCTCGGCTTGTGCTATCTCTTTTTCATTGTATCCTAGCTCTTGTGTAGCTCGGAATATGGAATCTACCCCTTATATTAGCACTTTTCCCACTTGATTGGATGTCACTAACCGTTGACCAGCTTTTCAAATACCCAGCGAAACACAGGTCTGCCAGGTCGTATCGTCGACGGTCGCCCTGTTCATGGAAGCGATGAGAGATCCATCGCTTAGTTTAGTACTCAAGCACATACCATCTTTTGTACCAATGGCAATCAGCTCCGCATGTTCCATGTTCCTCAACGCGCCTTCGTCTCCTTTGAAAGGAAATTCAACCAGCATATCGTAATACGGTACTTCCTGTGATTGGGAAAGCATCTTGATAACTTTCCAGGCCTGTTCTCGCGTCCATGCCAGGCCTTTAACGTCGTCCACGTCATCTCCGAATGCATTTTTCCGTAATTCTACGACACCGCGAGCAATGATATCCTCTACCGCTTCTTCCACGCTCATCCCATTTCGGACTTTATGGACCAGCTACAAAGCTAGTCAGTAATCGAAGATAAGAGAGACAGGGGAGATACGGGGGCTCACGCTTTCAAGATCACTTGCCCGTCCACCTAGTCGCTCTACATATGTCGTTTGTTCAGCAGAAACCTCGGCGTCGATCCCCCTATCGAGTAGCTTTTGCATCACGAATGATAGTGAGCTTTCAGGGTCTGCGTCCGACAATGGAATGAAATTAATCGGCTTTGTTGGAAGGGCTGGAAGCAAAAAAGATCAAACTTCAAGCCTGTAATATATCTGTGTATGCAAATCGCACCTTTGGCCAGTCTCTTCGCGTTTTCGCGATTGTCGCTGAGTACAATGACATGGGCGATCTATTGACTTTATAAGTTATAGCTATCGGTTTAATTCATTTACTCACCTGATTCTCAATCAATGTGGCCGCCCACTGAGCCAACGCCTCCAACAAAGCTTCTTTGATTGGAGACCTGAAATTCGCAGCATAATTCCTGATGACTACAACAGGCAACGAATTGGTTATATCCATGGAATTATGTACTTTCTGCTTCCGGAAAGCCTTTTCGTTCTCTGCCATCATGACTTCCCCCTCATCTGGTGACATGGCGTTACTGAAATTAGCAATTTCAAAACGCTCATCCCCCACGCCGAGTTCACTCATGATTCCATTACCCGCGACACAATCAAGTCGGCCGTCGTGCCATTCTCCATCAATGATAGCCTGACGTTTACGAGCTTCTTGAATCCGTTGTTCTTTGAGGTGTTTTTGGTGTACAATTTGACGCTGCATTTTGGATTGATGAGAGGAACTGACGCCTTTCAATGCAAGCGTGACAACGGCGAGTATTTGGTCGAGTTGTTCGGGTAATGAACTGCTGACGCCCGCTGGAAGAGGGTCAGGAGATGCAAAGTATGAAAATGGGTGTACGTACCTTTCTGACCGATGAGACCTACGCTTGCGAGATCTATGAGACCGCCTATAGAGTTAAAGAAAGTGAAAATAGGCCAGTAGCCTGTCTGAGCTGCCAATGCGGAGACGAGTTGTGAGTCGGAAGTGGTATTATGGAGTTCTCGGCAGTTGATGGTGAGCTTCTTCCTGGGGGAGTGATAAACTTAGTGACCTGATATATTAAGTTTGAATATTAAAATACCTGTCTGATTGCTTGAGAACGGCGTCGAGCATGGCTGTTTTGCCACTTCCTTGAGGGCCATGGACGAATGTGATTGTGGCTATTTTTAAGGGTTTAGTGATGGTCTGATGCCATCAAAGGGAAACATACTCGGCAACTCGGCGAGGTAGGTGTTGATGGCTGCCTCCGCATCTTTTCGCTCCTTCCATCCATTTTCAATTGCACGATGACCAGCAGTAGTAGGAAAATGAGGGCCACTTAGTAGACCCAACGTGTTCGCTTGCAGCCAGTGATATATTTTGAATTTTCGGAAGTCAAACCAATCCAGCATCTTGCTTTCTACCATTAATACACGAATAGGGTCAAAAATCTAAGTGGTCATTAGGAAATTCTAACTGATAAGAGGTATGAACGCAGATACCGTGTATGTTACGGTCCCAAAGAGAAAGACGAGCAGAGGCAGCATGATCTTGGGGTGGCTCGACATCCAGTCTCGGATGACATGAACTTGTATGGGTCGCTGATACCCAGCTCGTAGTCGCGTCTTGACTGGTGATGCTGAACTGGACAGAGAAGAAAGGTCAAAGCCATGGATGACATTCCGGGCAATGGTTGCAGAATAGATGCGTTGGTAAGCGACCGTAGCCGACCGGGGTGCGCCTGCGGGAGCTGTTGAGGGCATAGTGAGGTCAGTGATACGCCCAAATGGCTGGTCCAATACATATTTTAAGTGTGTTCATTTGAGAGAGAAAACTACAAAACGCACGCGACATAGTTCATAAAGTAGTTGCTCTGGAATGTCTGGACCTTCAAACGTAATTTTGAGGATTTGAGATGCGAAGCGATTCATGTCCTTCCAGATAGTCATTGCATTGAGTTAGGACGAGACTGAGATAGATATGTTATTACCTCTTTCCATGGCGAACCTTTAACGAGCCATATTGTACCACGGCCAAGACCTAGCCATGAAGGGAGAGAGCCGTGTTTTGCCGACTCCTTCCGCAAAGAACTCTCGATCTCGGAAAGTTGTTCGCCCTCTGGGGTATCGGAGGGGGTGTAAGAGAATCGGACGAAGACTCCCCCATCTTTATGCTGAGGTTGAAATTCAATTGGATGAAAGTTGTGGACGGAAGACAGATGGTCAAGACGGGATTGAAGAGCGGTGAGGAGATGTTCTTGACGAAGAATACCAATATAATGTCGTAGGCTGGTTGAGCGAATGAGAATAAAATAAATGAGCAGGTAATAATACGTACTCCCATCTAGCAATTTGTATTGGAAATACAGAGTCGATGTAAAGCCAGGCTTCTCGGTGTGTCGAGTAGGTCCTCCTATGTGTTGAGCAAAGCAACTTCAAGTTTGAGCGGAACATTATGTGACCGTGACTTTTTTTGTCACTTGTTGTGTTGTTGGCGCTGTTGCACCTGCAGCTGTGCTCGTCGTCGATGGCGTCTTCATCAAGCAGTGAACGTCGTCCAGCAAAGCTAGTTCGCCACAACTCATCTTTCCTTGGTACTATCAAGAATCTAGTTACTGCCCCTTTGACGTGGTTCGGAAACCAGGATGACGAGTTTACCAGTGGAAAGCGCAGGAGATCTCTGCAGCAGGCGCCCACTGAGCCTATGCTGTCTACCGATGAGGAGACAAGACGATCAAAGCGCATGAGACTGCACAGTCCACCTCAGCCTGCGAGGAGAACGTCTGTCATCCCTCGTGCGTCCTCGGCTGTCCTTCCTTCCCGTGTACACCGTTCCACGCTCTCTCCAATGCGCCACCTCTCCATTTCCCGTACAATGTCTATCGATCCTCCAACCCGCGAGAATTCATTCAACTTTGTTGATGATATGGACGTTTCTATGGACACTATTCGTGATCCTTCTCCTCTTTCTCCAAAACCCTCATTTCGTATGCGTTCATCGTTGACACCCCAGCCACAACTTAAATCCCGTCATATCTCGGAACCGCCGCCACTCAACGTCCTCATTTCTTCTCATCCCGTCTTTCTTCACCCCCCTTCTGTCTCTCATGACCCATCTCCGGCTCCCACTCTGGGTTCACTCGTAGAATCTGTTCGATCTGTTGGTGCACTTTTCACTATCTTTTCTTTTTTTCATATTGATCCTTCTTATAGACACGTTCCCCTCTTCGACAACAACATGCTGCCCTTCTCCTTGTATCTGACAAAAATTTAACTAATAATGAACATGACAATGGTGAGTATTGTGTCTGGAAAGTTTCACACCATTTAATATTTGCCTCCTCAGCTCCCGCTGAGCGTGCATTGCACCAACTCGATGTTTACAAAACTCCACTCCTTCCAACTCGCATGCGTGCTTCTAATCTACCCGCATCCATCACCGCTACAACTACCCCAGATATGTTCAAATCTCGCCGTCCCTCTCATCTCATCCTCATGCAGGATGACAAGGATCGGCTTGGGAGGAAAACGGGAAAAAGTCCCGTAGTTAATGAGACGAAGCCGTATGCAGGTGAGGGCGGCATGAAAAAGCTTCTTGCCAGGCGTAAGCTGGAGGAAGACCTCGACCATGAGAACGATCAGAAGGATAATGCGGATCACAAGGATAAGGACGGCCAGAATGATCAGGCAGATCTGATGGCTAAGGAAACTGACTCGATGGATGACAACACCTCACAATACAACTTGCGTCCTTTACCTGCTGTCTCGTTGTCTGGGAACAAATCAGGATCCGATTGGTTCGCGACTGCATCAAGCTCTTCAGCATCTACCTCTGGCTCTTCTCTTCGTGTAGGACGCGTGAAAACTTCACGAAATCATATTCAGCGACCGTCAAGGGCAAGGTTCTCTGCTGTATACGAGGATGACGGGGATGATAACATCGAAGACGATGGTAATAGACGGGGTGAACGCGAAGAGCTTGAGGAAGCGGCTCGCAGAGCACCGGTGTTTAGCATTCCCGAAGGTTTCTCCTTTGCCAATGACGCAAGCGTATGTTGATTTTATTCCCCATTGTTATATCCATTGATTTTTTGTAGGCCCCTCCAATCAAGCCTGTCGATTTGGAAAATGCAAAGGAACCTCCGATCCCGGTCTTGCCTTTCTCCTTCGCGAAATCAACTACTATTCCTGCGCCAGTTTCCGCTCAACACTCGTTTTTCGGAGCTGTTCAAACAGATGGCACCACGAACCCACGAACCCAAGGAAATGCTCCATCTGAGCCTTCAGCGCCTGTAGTTCCATCTGTGCCTATATCGGAATCCAAGTCTACTCCAGCCCCGTTCACTTTCCCGTCATCTGCGCCCGCCTCAAGTGGCAATGGCGGTATCCCTAATTTCTTTGCTTCCTCTCAATTTCTGGCAAAGAATGCGCCCGCACCACCTGTCCTCCCTCCTGTGTTGAATTTTACTGCGTCGCCTACAGTGCCTTCGGCCCCAGCTCGGCCTGTCAAAGATGCTGAGAACCCTTTTTGGGACGGAGAGAAGGAGTCCAAGCGCTCCGAAGACAAGTCCGCACAAAATATACTCCCTGCACTTGAGAAGACTGTTACAGGTACACCGTCATCCTTTACACCGGTTTTACTGTATTCCGCGTCCGTGGCAGATGTAAAACCCGCTGCTGTGCTACCTTTTTCTTTCAATAAACCTACGGAAACAAAACCAGAAGCGTCAAATTTTGGATCTACAACGGTAGAACCAAAGCAACCCTTTTCATTCCAGGCCCCAAGCAAACCAGTCAGTTCAGATGATGCACCCTCCAAATCCTCATCAGGAGAAAATGTACCGTCTCCCATCCTGCCTAGTTTTCTTGGCGAAGCGCCTCTGCTACTTGGGAAACCTGCAAACACCACCAGTGCTTTTGGACAAGTAGTACCCCCACAGTCTTCTCCGTCGCCTCTGCCCTTCACCTTTGGATCACAAAGCTCTTCCAAAACTGAGCCTAAGGCCACCTTTTCTAACAGTGATGGCACACCAGATGTAACAAGTACGCACTCCTCGGCTATAGAGGCACCTAAACCTTCCTTTGGAGGGATTAGCGGTGGCAAGACGTTTTCCTTTGACCAAGCTCCTGCTAGAAGTACAGAACAAGACGCCACAAAACTTGCCCCTTTTTCGTTTGGTACCAGTTCTCCTGCTCCAGTCGTAGAACCCAAGCCTGTAACAGAGCCTTCGCCTATTTTTTCTTTCGGTCAACCATCGGGTACTACTATTGCTCCTCCACCAATTTCGTTCAGTTTTAGTGGAGGTGGAAGTACGTCGGCGGATATCTCAACTAGACAGCCATTCATGTTTGGCCAGCACAACGTAGCTGCACCGACGGAAAGACCCGTCACGCCGCCTAGAAATCCTGATAATGAGTTTAGGATGGAAGAGAGTCCTACGAGGGAGATTCAACAATCCAATGGAACTAACAAGCCTGCACTTACTTTGGGGAGTGGGTTTTTATTCAATTCTTCTGCTTCTACTGGACCGTCATTGTTTGGGGGAGGCTCACAGAATACAACTTCCCCATTACCAACCACTTCGCCATTTTCGTTTGGTGGCTCATCGCCATCAAATCCATTTACGTCTAAGGATAAGGTTGATGAGCCTAAGGCATTTGGAGGATTTGGCCAGACGAGCACAACGCCCTCTACATCATCAAATCCTTTTGCATCTCAAGATAAGACTGATGAGCCTAAGCCGTTCGGAACATTTGGAAAGACAAGTGCAGTGCCATCTACGTCTACTGGATTCACTTTCGGCCAACCAGCGAAAGTTACAGAGGAAGCACAAAGACCGTCAACGACAGGTTCTTTCTCCTTCAACACTACTCCGACTTCTGCTACAACTTCCTCTCCGTTCTCCTTTGGCACACCACAGAATGCGAATCCATTTGGGCAGGCGACATCGGGTTCCGCACCGAGCAGCCCGTCTACTTTCAATCAACCCTCGCCTTTCGCTTTTGGAGCACCAGCATCGTCTACAAACGCTCCATTTGGTTTTGGCTCACAACCTGCCTCTCCTGCGGGAGGCGCGAACTTGAGCCTCCCCCAACCTGCAAGCTCTGGCGGATTTGCCTTTGGCCAACAGGCACAACAACCGTCCTCGCCGTTTGGTGCTCCTATACCTCTTGCACCTTCTACGTCCTCTGGAGGATCACTGTTTACCATTGGAGCAGCACCTACGCCTGCCACTCCGGCAGGCGGTTCGAGGCAAATCAGGAAGTTACCGACCCGGAGGGGGGGCGTCAAACGATAACGATAGCTCCGAGTCGACGCGTTACATATCAAAAATGATAATAAAAAGAATAGACAACGGAAGCTAGGGAGTCCTATTCTACCGTGTTTTTACTGTTTTTCAAACCAAGGTATAATTTTCCTCAACAACATGGACTCCAACTCGACTGCTACTTCTCGTCTCTGTTTTATTTTGTCCACCCCGCATCGACCAAGTTGCCACCTCGTTTTAAAAGGTCATCCCGATGGTTGGTTGATTTTCTGGTTTGGGCTCCTGGGGCGAAAACGGCGAGCAAAGATCTCTCTCAAACCTATGAGCATTATATACATCTTCAACAGGTTATGGGTCCATTGTATCTTCATACTAAAACATCGCATGGAGAAATATCTCTCTGCTCAACTTATCGGCTCAAGACCGACTTGGTATACATGTCCTTAGTGTACTTTGAGTAACTTTTATTCCGTCAGGAGGCTCAAGGCCTTTTGCTACAGTAGATACAAGCCTATTATTATTGTTGGGTCAATTAATCGCCTCAACCTCCGTGCCAAGCGCAAGTCACGACAATTGTGCCAAACACATTGATTGTACTCTCCAACCATGGCTGCAACCGATGGACAACAGGCTCATCTGCTCTCCCTCAAGGTTATGCGCGTTTCGGTCGGTTATCTATCATAAAGCTTTGGCTGCATGCTGAAAGTAGCACAACATTATTTACAGCGGCCTGAACTATCGAGTGCATGGCAACCATTTTATTCCAGTTCTCCTTCTTTCTCTGTGAGTGTCTTGGTCGTTCATTCATGCCGAAGATTGAACAATGCTTTGTACCAAAGGCCCATTCTTCCACTGCAGTATCATCATTACAAGGTTCCACGCCTCTCCTTGGTCATCCAAAGACTCTTCGAGATTTAACCCATGCCTCGGAACTTCTCACTCTACCATCCTCTTTCGGTTCCATTCAACTTGGCGAAACTTTTTCTAGTTGTCTCTGTATTAACAATGAAAAGCAAATAGAGATCGAAGTGGTTCAATTTAAAGTAGAGATGCAAACGGTTACGGCCAAAGCCATCCTCCATGAAATGGACGGCTCAGGTAATAACCTAGCCCCAGGCGACACCCTGGAACATATCGTGCATCACGAAATCAAGGAACTTGGTCAACATGTTCTTGCTTGTACTGTTACTTATCGTCTGCCGCCAAATTCTCGTTCAATTCAAGGTGCTTCAGAAGACACGAATGATCCCAGCCTTCAAACTTTCAGAAAATTTTATAAATTTGCGGTGGGTGGACAGACAGACGGAAAACAATCGTTCGCACTAATATTTGAGTGATGCATGCTGCATTTTTTTAACAGGTTACAAATCCTCTGTCGGTGAAAACTAAGGTCCATTCACCCAAGTCATCCTCCGCATTGTTATCAACTGTTGAACGAGAGAAGATTTTTTTGGAGGTTCATATCCAGAATTTGACTCAAGATGCAATATGTTTTGAACGTATGCGCCTTGAGTGCACAGATGGCTGGGCCGTGGTAGATGGAAATGTATTGCGTGCTGGCGACGATGAACGCAGTATATTCTCAGGTTCTATGGCCCTCATGCAACCTCAAGACGTAAGACAATATATGTATATTCTAACGCCTACGTCTATCGATCTCTCGCCGACCGTTCACGTCCCAGGAAGCATCATCCCTCTGGGTCGCTTGGATATCTCTTGGAAGTCCTCTTTTGGGGAACCAGGTCGATTGCTAACTTCCATGCTTTCTCGAAGAGTACCCCTGCTTCCTGCTCCGCAACCTGCATCAGCACTCCCACCATATTTGAAGCGTTCTTTCACAAGCTCGACTCCTTCTCGACCACACTCCCCGCAGTTATTAAGCCATTCTCGTCCGGGGACACCACCAGGCCAGAGACCTGGCTCTCCAATGAACGGCAGGCCAACTGCAACGACCGCCACGATGCCTCAATCGCCTTTACAGACGCCAATCACTCCTTTCATAGCGCCCGAACTTGAAGCCCAATTATTTATCCGTCAGTCACCGGGAAAGAGTGTGCTCATAGAAAGACCATTCTCTATATCATTTGGTATCGTTCTGTCGACCACGATCCCGCTCGGAAAGGAAGGCCTTAGAAGGAAGGTTGCTTTGGCAGTTCAGTTTGTCAGGCCATGTGCTCCGCCCGTGCTTGCCCCCACTGTAAATATTGAACCTGTCACCCCAAACATCTCATCACCTGGCGTTCCAACGCCTACATCAGCTGCAGCCACTTTCAACTATACTTTGGCACATCAGAAAATATTGGCAGCATCATCGCGACCACTCTTCACAGAGGCTGTAACTAAGGACATTAGTAATCCAAGCCACTCTCAGGCTGGTTTTCCGCCGCCATATTTTGAAGAAGAGGTGAACGGGGTCTCTTCATCAAGTGGAGTGGTCCCTGTTGGACCATCCCTTCTGTTCCTTCCTCCTGTCGAGCTGGGCTTGTCGAGCAATCAAAGAGAAGGGCTATCAAAGGCACAGCTTACTCAAGAATTTGAGATGACCTTTGTAGCCTTGCAAAGGGGATTTTCGACAGTGGGCGGCGTCCGAATCTTTGTGGTGGACGATAACCTGGACGAGGGAGAAAACAAGAGGATGAAATCACAAACGCGAACCCGTGTTTTGAAGGAATACGACGTAGTTGGTGAACTGTGGGTATCTACATCACAACCGTCCTCATAAGGTGGATCGGTCTATTACTACAGGGCGTGATTTGTTTATTAAAGTGGCAATATATAATACAAAATAGTCATTTTTTTGACAATGCTAACGATGACCCATGGTATCCTGTAGTCCATTTCATTCTACAGATGATTCAAATTGTCACCCATGGTTGGCTGACGAGTTGTTGGACGGAAAGCAGGGCACGATAGCGGACGTTTGAATCGGGATGCGTCATTAGCTCCATCGCTCTTGCCTTTCCACCAAGTTCTGCAATAGGTCTGAAAATAGAGTAAGAAACATAAATTATTGTCATTATATAATTAGCCTTACTTTTTACCCCGTTCATAGTGTTTGACGTACTGGCCAACGTCATGCACAGCAACTGCGAGAACTGTAGGATCTGCAGAGTCACATAATAGCTTTATCAAAATCCTGCTCAAGACATTGTTCAGAAACAATTAAACAATGACAGCGAATGGTTCTCATCACCTCAATTGTTCATAATCTTTGTCGTTCAACTTGGTGGCATTTTCCTTCCAGAAGTCATCAGACTCATGGACGGGAGTCCAAGATAAGTGACCTGAAGCCAGCTCTGATGCATATTCGTCGTACGTTCTAGCATAGACGGTCAGAGGAAAACCATTTGAACCATGGAATAGAGCCTACGTCAAACTCTGGAATCTGATGTTTAATTCTTCTTTCAGATACTGTACATCTTCGAGGATATCCTCGTCCGACCACTTGCGAGCAGCCAAGTTTTTTGCGAATGGAAGAAGTTGAGAAACAAGCATCGCTGGCAAATTTGCAGCGGGCGCTTTTGTCACCAAATTCTGTGCAATGTAAATGTTGTCAATGTTGAAACAAGTCAGCAGGAACGAGGTCGCTACCCGGAACGTCGCCACAATCACTCGGATAACCTTCTCTTTTACAGCGTTTTGTGCAACCTCTACCAGAGTAGGTATGATATCATACTGCCTATATATGATCGTCAAGAAAGATATGTGATCATTGGAAGGAAAGGATGTACTTGTTGATTTGTTCTGCGATATTCTGCTCAAATGAAAGCAGCCATATGCAGAATGCAACCTGATAGCTCATCTGGGGACCAGGGTTACGTTTCAGAATTTCTACAAAACTATGTTTTATCAGACACTTCAACGAGACTATACTCCAGGACAAGATTTACCCTGAGATGATCCCTGAAAATCTCCAGACTTCTTGTCGATAGTCTGGTCGTGAAAGTAAAGATTCAAGGCATTGCACTGCGACGTCGCGCTTATTCGTGGATGATCCCTGGATAGAAGCTGAGAGAACGGTGAGAAAAGCTTGTATCTGATGTGGGCGCAGGGGTGTAGATTCTGCGCTGATGATAGAATGAGAAGATGCAAGAATGATCTGAGTTGGAGAAGGACCTCAGAAGAACGGTTAATATTTGCGCAGTTTTGAGCTGAACAAATTCATCTTGGACGTCAAGTGACCTACGAGGACGCTTAGATATGCATTGAACCGATATGCTGCTAAGACGTACCGAAGTAAGGGAGCATACGGGAGATCTGGGTCAACTTGGGCAGTATCTATGAATAAGGATATCCGTTCTTCATGATCTAAGTACGACGTGTTGGTAAACGAAATGGGTGGACAAGGTGGGATGCCTCACCTAACAGAGCATCTGTGATGAGGACAAGAAGACATTGCATGGTATCAACCCTTTGGAGTTTCTTGAGGAGACTGAGATAAAGAAACGCATATGTCCTGCCTTCCGAGAGAAGAACTGATTCCATTTTAGCCTTGGATTGGCGGTCAACTTTCTTGATGAGGCTCAGCTCCTCGAATGTGATGAGGTCTGCTCGCTGATAACCCTACAGAGAGAATGAACAAAGGAAATTTTTTGAAAGGATAATATAATGACCTCCCAGGGTACTGGTTTTCCTCTTGTCCTAGCTAAAGCTTCATCGAGATAGGCGTTGGATAGTAAAGATATCGACATGGTGGTCCCGGAGAGAGGCTGGGACTGTCACATGACTGACCTGAGCATATCACCTTTCGAGTTTATTGATTCCTTTGAGGAATGTTCTCTTTAAAAAGTCAGTCATCCTTGGGTCCTAGATTCCAGTCGCGACGTACTCTCGCAACAGCCTCACTGCGCATCTCGACGGCAATCGTTCTCAACCGTTCACCCATCCTTACACGCACACCAACTCAATTTGAACAAGCTTACTATGCCTACCAAGCCCGGATACGACGTTCTTTGCATAATCCCTTCCCATTTGACTTTTACTTCAAGCAAGGCTCGTTACTTGAGACTCGCTTCAATCTAGAAGAGCGAAAACGCGAGCGTTTGGCCTTTGGTCCCGCTTTTCTTGAAGAAGAGAGTATCAGCGAGGATAAGAAAGCCGCTGACAAGGCAGCCGTTGAACAGCTTTCACTGCAAGAGGGTGAAGGCGAAGACTTGATGCCAAGAACCCATCCAGCAGATGTCAATAACGACCTGAAGAGCCTGGATAGAAGAGGAAAACGGAATCTTTACCTCTTGCTTCTTACGTCTCAAGACGGCAAAGATATATGGCGGTTTCCTCAAGGTGATGTAGAAAAAGGTCAACTACTGCATCAAGTACGTCGCTCTGACTCTAACAATTTGTAATTCCCAACATCTGTATCTATTTTGTAGGCCGCGCAACAAGACCTCTATGCAGAATGTGGTGATCATATGGACACTTGGATCGTGGCTCGTACACCAATTGGGGTCTATACCCCACCAAAAGCACAGGACGCTGAGCAGGGACACCCCGAGGTAAGGACCTTTCGCACTGTTCAAATCTTGATCACTCTTCCTGACATCATCTAGCGTGTCGTATTCTTCTTCAAGGCTCACATCATGGCTGGGCAAGTGAAACCACGAGAAAAATCAGTAAAGGATTTTGGGTGGTTCACCAAAGAAGAGATAGAAAAACAGGTGGATGAGCATTATTGGAATGGCATCAAAGACATTCTCTCAGACTATTAATCTAATTTACTGTCAATCTAATTTGAAGCCCAATCCGTCTCAGCTGTTGTTCTCCTCAAGACTATTTCGGAGCAGCAATTGCTTTGTGTCCCTTCTTTTGAGCGTCGTCGAATCTACGAATGATCACATCGCATTTTGTCGTCTGGCAGATGTGTTTTGAGCCCGTTTTTACAGCTTCAGAAAACAAGGAAAGTCCAGCAGCCCGTTCAACAGCATCCACTAAAGACAATGCTTCAGTGATGTTTCTTAGCTTTGAAACAATTGCTTACCTGGCACGATGAAGCTCTCGAGAGGTGTATCATCTCGAATGATGGCGTTGGGTAGAACAAAAGCGCCAGTAGATAACTCTAAAATGTGGGGGTTTGAAGGTGAGGATGGTTTACTTGTCAAAATCACTTTCGCGAAATGGGTCGGCACAGACACACTGGGTGGAGAGCCAATGACCTCATGGGTCTACAAGGATGTAAGAGTCGCTTTAGGATTGTTGCGGTAGCGGCTTACCACTCGCCATTTGCCATCAGCTTCTTGTCGAGGTAGGTATAGTGGTACAGTGAACACGTAAACGTCCTTGAAGGATCCTGTAAGACGGCGACACCAATCTTCTAGATAAGCCCAGTCTTAAAGCATGAATGTCTTAGTAAAACAATATGGTTATGGCATAAACGACCAACAGTGTCTGTTGAATCCGTCACCGACTTGAGGTGCAATATTAGAAAGGATAAATGTTTCATCCATTGCTTCCTGATGATCCTTTAAAATTTATCATTACAATAAGCAAATCACACCCACCTGAGAAAATTTAGCATCTGCCGCTGGTACCCTAGAACACTCCACGCATAAGTTGCTCTACGGGAAAAAAATAGATGAATACTGACATATGTCCGCGATCATATCCACTCCTAATGTAGTCCTGCAATCGGGCGCGGAACAACACAGGTAAAGACACGTCTTCTACAAATTTGGAATTTGAGCGGTCTCCGGATGGTCCTGAACCAGTGGGGATGAGTGAATCGCGTGTAAGGTGCTCCGCAGTCTAGTGCAATGCTGTCAGCTTTGGTGTTCAATTTTCGGCAGGTTACAGCTGACCCATGCTGGATGACGGAGGCGCCTATCGTACGCGGCGACGTAGGCTTTTCGAACCAAGGTATCAGCTATGGGTCCTAGGTATGTATTGGAATCCAGTTCGGAAATTGCTTGGACACGACTCGCCTGGATTTCCATATTTTAGCACGGGAAGTGGATTTGACGTTATGCTCAATTCAGTAGATATTGTTGTTTTTCCTGTTGCATCGAGCCCTACGACGGGCACGGAATTTGGGGCGGATTGCGAAGTTACTAGTCTGTTTCGATTGTTGGACACAGCAGCAGCGACACACCCGCCGACAACGGCCCCAGCAGTGAAAATTGCGGCACGAACAATGGCAGAACTAGGCATCAGTTTTCAGAAATATCAAGGGTATATGAAGGTTATCCACAAGAAAATGTGAAAACGATTTTTCCCTATTTCGCTGCAAGGGCACGTCACAAATGGTTTATGTACAAGAAATTTTAAAGATCTAGTCATCGTACATACTGTATGTAGATTGGTCAATAGATGAACTTGAAAGAATCATAGATTTAAAGGCAAGTGGGAGTACGATAGATAGCGAGTGTAAGGACGGAAAGAATTGCTTATAAGATGGTTCCGTATGCTTTTTTTTCTTCGCCAAAAAATATAAGGAAAGTAGACCGAGTGTAAATGGTAGCAGAGTATACAGAATATACCAAAACGATGCGACCGAGCGTGGCAAAACAAGGAATTTATACAACAGTCTGGCTGAGATCACAGGCCGGTACGCCCGTAAGGGTATACGAGCGGACTTATTTGACTCATCAGATTTCCAGTGGTTCGTAAGTTTGAGCGTCGAGCGCGCCTCTGTTGGCAATATGGCCTTCGCTAGCACCTACTCTGCTATCACGTCTGCTGAATCCAGTAAGTCCAGGTCCACGTGGCTGGCGCATAACGCCACTTCCCGGGCTATCATGTCCACCATTCAAGGTTGTAGATCCCAGAGCCGATGGTAAATTTGGGACAGGGGGTACTACGCCGCCAAATCCACCACCATTGGAGAAGAGAGAGCCAAAGCCAGCCGACACTCGACGAGAAGAAGCAATAGTCGCGTAACCTTCACGTATATTCCCGTTGGATGAACGAGAGGTGAGTCGAGGAGCTTGCTGATGCAATGTCTTCATGTCAGGCATCGATTTCTTGATGCGAAGGGTGCTAGGCGGCGCCGCACTGATAGGGGAAAGATAAGCAGAAGGTGCACGAGAAAGAGTGTGTGGAGGCTGTCGCTGTGTCTGTTGTTGTTGCTGCTGCTGTTGGAAAGGTCAGGACTATACCCATCATGTACAAGAAATAACGAACCCTTTGAGGATCAATTCGTGTAACTACTGCGTATCGTTCATCGCCTTCTCCGATTGAATAATGGAAGACACCGAGTTTCTGTGCTATAAGATGGACGACCCGCCTCTGTTTGGGCGAAAGGGTGCGGGAGAAGGCCAACTCGTCTCTCATTCTATCATCCTTGAAAAGTAAGATTCTGGAATAAATTTCCAGAGTGGACGGATCGTTTAAGTCCAGCTCGTTGGCAGAAGATTTTTCCGAGATACTCGGAGTGGTGGGCTGGGGGGGTTGAGGCGCCGTTGGGACTGGCATAAGAGGCATAACATAAGTAGAAGTTGGCATGGTAGAAATGCCAGGTGGTGAGTATTGTGACTGTGATTGGTAGGCTGAACCTGAAGAAAACGAACGTTGAGGCGTGAAAGCCGAGGAGAGGGCCGTTCCATAATCTTCGTAGAGCTGATTAACATTGTTTTGCTCTTTCTCGAGCTGCATTGAACGCATTCGGCGAATAGCTTTCTCTCTCTCGATACGTTCCTTTTCACCTGCTTGAAGAACTTTTTTGTATTCGACACGTAATTTACGCCCCTGAACGTCAAAACCATTAAGAGCAGCTACGACTGCGTCCGCATCGGCAGCATGGCGGAAATTGGCAAATGCCAAACCACGAAAAGATCCTTGCTGGTCAAGATGGTAGTTGAACGCATATGGCGTTGGAATGGATAATGAAGCCTATAGGAAGAGTGAGGACCATGGTAAAAATTTGAAGAATGAATACCGACAATTATATCGAGTAGGGTTTCACGTTTCACGTTAAATGGTATATTCTTTATGACAATGGCTGTAGGAATGATATCGTCGTCTGGATTGGCGCCGCCAGGTGTAACGGGGGCGGGTGGCGCGTTGATATGACCCATAGGAGGGGAACCGCCAGCGGAAGAAAAATCTGAGTTGTTGTGGGGAGAGAGTGATCGACTGTCTGAAGAAGTGTTGTCAAGCCATTGCTAAGAGATAGAGGTAAGGAGGGTAATCGAGGAAGATCCAAGGAGGAAAACAAACTGTAGGGATAGCACTGCGAACGGGCTTATTCTTGATAGGAGAGTGAGTAATACTTGTGAGAGGGTTGTAAGGAGACTGTGGTAGGCCTTGAGAAGTAGCAAAGTGAAATGGGGACCTATTGGCTGAATTTGCATCATAATCGTAAGTGTCATGAAGACGTTGCTGAGAGGGTCTTGAGGAAAGAGAAAGGGAGGAGATATCTGGCGGGGAATTGGACATGATGAACGTAGAAAGCAAAGCCCTGAAATTACTTTTGAAAAAATCTAAACAACAACACCCCAATATCATTGTTGATCTCTATTTACTCTGCTACATAATACATTCGCTGTCAGGTCGGTAATGCTTCATCAATTGCACCTTGAATGCTGCAAATAGTCAGTATATCTCGCTAATAAAAATAAATCTATCCTTTTTTACCACTGGGATTGCTCCATAGTGCAGCCGCGTCTGCGTTCAGAGGAGAGGCATTGTTGGGTTCTGTAATATCTCACACTCAGTAACTCATCAATCAATCACAGGAGATAATAGTTCATACCCCCAAGCAACGATTGCAGCGAAAGTAGAATAGTTTGCACACTGTAAACAGCTGACCATTTATCCTGCATGTCCTTGGTGTCAGTCTCAATATCCATTGACCCAATACTTTGACGACTGAACTTGAAGGATGTCAAGACAAATAGCGCCGCCCGTTATGTCAACATTTGGGTGATAGCATGGCGTGTCAAATTTAATGGTCGGTGCCACATATGGGTAATTTGAGGGAAATGAAATCGATATCTTGTAGGTCAACCCAGCATAGACCTATTGACAGGACAATCAAATTGCTGGTCTCTTCTAACAGAAATCGACAGGATCTTACTGTTTCGGCTGGACCTTCTATCGTTCCAACCCATTCGAAAAGATTGCCGTCATGTTTAGGAAAGGCAGACTGACAATGGATATAAATCGCGATTGAATATCATATATGAGAAGCTCACTATGCCAGGTGAAGACGACATCTGGAAGAGGATCAGACCAACATTATTAACAATGATATGGCAACGACGTACCATAAGAGTCATGAGTTCATTACTTAGTCTACAATTTGTGTTCGAAACGCGCTTAGAGGAGCATATGACTCTGAGAAACGTACCGTTTGGCGACACTACCTACTACTTGTTGACTAGAAGACGCTACATTTGATTTTGGAGGAGCGCGAGGGGGTGCCAAAGAAGAGGTGAGTTGTTCCATGATATAAAGACAGAGAGTTGAGTCTTTGCCAACAACTTTAAGGTCACATGATATAACATCGTGTGAATATCCTGCCAGACTGACCTCTCACTCAGCCTCCTGGTCGCGTCCCCACTCCTATAAGGCAATCATGTCCTCAGTCTTCTCCCCGACACAAGCAGAACTTGCAATTGTTTCTCAGATATTCTCCCAGGCAGACTTACAAAAGACTGGTATTCTCACCGGTGAAGTTGCCGTCAGGGTATTCAGCGGTGCCAAACTACCTCCTACTATTCTCGGAACAATTTGGAATATATCAGATGAGGAGGACAGAGGCTGGTTACCCAAGAAGGGTGTGGCTATTGCTGTCCGCTTGATAGGCTGGGCGCAGAAGGGAGAGAAGATCTCCAAGGACTTAGTCAAGAAACGTAACCTGCCTCCTTACATATCCCATCCAATCGTTTGCCTCATTACCTTCTTACTTAGCTGGACCTTTGGCAGTAATTGAAGGAATAAACACCGTTTCTCAGCAGAACACGGGAATGTCATTACCCAAGTCACCCCCTCCAGGCCCTCCCACGCCCTTTCCTCCACTCACCACCCAGGATAAAGCAAGATTTCACAATATGTTCATGAAATATAACCCTGTCAATGGACTTTTGAGTGGTTCGTATTCCTTTTTTCTCTGGATATTCCATACTTTAGTCATTTATTCTCCATGGATTAGGCGAAAAAGCTCGTGATATCTTTGTCAAATCCAAGCTTTCAAATGAGCAACTCATGAAAATCTGGTGCGCAAATTATAAATTTGTCTCATTGTTAATATAAATTGACTGTTGAGCTCAGGAATCTGGCTGATACCCAGGATCGAGGCTCACTTGACTCGACAGATTTTGCGATTGGCATGTACTTCATTCAGGGGGTAATGGGTAACAAAATTTCCTTCATCCCTACATCACTTCCACCGGGTCTATATCATCAAGCCGGTGGAGGCCAAGAACATTCTGACCCTGTGAGGTCTCACATGTCTGGCACAAGTGGCTCGTTTAGTCCTGTTGCTGGCTCTTTCCTTCCGCAGCATACGGGTCAAAATCAAATTCTACAGCCTGACATTACAGGGGTTTCCGGTAAACTTAAAGCGCCTGCGGTCCCAGCGCCTTCGTTCACTCATAGCAATGGGCACGCCCCTGCTTGGGATGTGTCACCCACCGAAAAAGCCTCTACTGACCGGCTTTTCGACTCTCTCGACCCGCAAAAGCGAGGTTACATTGAGGGAGAAGTCGCCGTTCCCTTTATGCTTGATTCTAAGCTGCCAGGAGAGGTTTTGGCTCAAGTCTGGTGCGTGAACCAGTACATCATTAATCCGTGTTAGGCTTACCGGGAAATATATCAGGGATCTTGCCGATCTCAATAGCGATGGCCGTTTGACCAGAGACGGGTTCGCTGTAGCTATGCATCTTATTCAGAAGAAATTGGCTGGACAAGACATTCCAGCTAAATTGCCACCATCGTTGATACCGCCGTCGGCGCGTGTTTCCGCCTCGGGACCATCTCCCTTCTCTCCCACGAATGCTCAGACTCATCAAGAACCTGAGCCAGCAACGGATCTGTTTTCGTTTGATGACACTCCGCCCTCTTCAGCTCTTCCTCAACCCCCGAACGACTTCGGCGGTATCCGAGCACAACCAACAAGCCCCAGTTCAAGTGCTTTTGCGTTTTCACTACCAATCGTGGACACTGATCCCTTTTCTTCGTCTCACCATGCCTGTGCGTCTGACACCCTTTCAAATTCAACATTTTCATTCATCTACCATTCTGATCTATAGCACCTCTTCAAGACCTACTCAGTGACGATGGCACCCATGGCACAGTCCCTCCTCTACATGATCAATCAGCCGAAATAGGCAACTTGAAGAACCAGTTGCAGTCGACTAATCGCTCGTTGACTGCCGCCAAGGATGAGCGTTCAGCATTGGAACAAAGTCTAGCAGATCAAGCATCTCAGCTGTCCTCTATACAAACTCAACTTTCTTCAGCAAGGGCGGCTTACGAAACAGAGATTAATCTGCTCGTGACATTCAAGGAAAGACACACTACTCAGGTCGCGGAAATTCAGAATACCCAAAAGGAACTCATTGGAGCTGAGAGTGACCTCAGTGCTATACGCATTGAAAAGGCAGAAATTGAGGGTGCCTTTTTACGCGACAAAGAGGAGGCCAGAGAGCTACATAAACGCATGATTGAGACGGGCCAGCAGGCTGAGGCGTTGAGAGCTGATGTCGAGAAGTTGAAGAAGGAAGCAAAACAACAAAAAGGCTTGTTGGCGATCGCAAGGAAACAACTCAGCACAAAAGAGAGTGAGAAAGCTAAAGCTGAGAGGGAACATGCAGAAGCCGTTGAAGACCTGTCTTCTATCACCCGCGACAAGGATGCTGTCGATGCAGAACTTGCCATCATGGCACCTTCAGAGCCCAAGGTTACCGAACGCACCTTGTCCCCCTCCGACTCCTTGAATTTCGCGGCCTCTCAACCAATTCCCATGACACCAGATCTATCAGCATCATCACCAATCAAGAGTAACAATCCGTTTGAAAGGTTAGCCATGTCTAGCCTTTCATCGCAGCGTTCGCCCTCTCCCTTTCCAATTCAAGGCAATCCACTCTCGCCTCCATCGCTTTTCTCGACAGAGCCAACTTCCTTACCTCCCAGCACTAGGAATGAAAGTTCTTTGGAATTACCCAAACCTGATTTTTTGGCGGCCAGTAGCACTTCTGATTCATTTTCTGCAGTTCAAATCCCTGCCAGCTCCGAACCTTCACATGTCGGTGATGACCTGCATGCCGAATCAATTTTGTCTCCAGCCACAGCTAACGGCACCGACTACTTTATAACCCCACCTACCAGTGCAAAACATGACTCTGACGCTTCACTTACCAATTCCAAAGAAAGGTTTCCATCATTGGACGATCTCGCAAACTCCATTCCAACCATTGTGACGGATTCTTTACCGCCAAAACACCTGCCTACTGAGCATGCTGACACTGATCTAAACGCCCGTCTGAGGGAACTTGATATTGAAGAATCTGACTCTGATAGCGATAGCAACGATGAGAAGCCTTTGGCTGAACTAGCAGCAAGTATTAGCAAGCAGTCGGCAACGTCACCTTCGCCGCCTCCAGGAGTTGATACCAACAATTCAGCTCCAGTTCTAGCGCCCATCCCCGCATTTGACGATATCTTTGAGCCAGACAAAGATCAAGTGCCGATCCACCTGCCCACAACTGCAACTGCAAACCCAATACCTTCGCATGTGTCTATTGCACCTGAACATGCTGAAGATACCAGTCATAATTCGACCGAACCTTTCAATGTTGCTGGCGTTAATGAATTTGATGAAACCATGGGTAAAATGCCCACATCAGTTACACCGGCTAAATTTTCCCTTGATCCAGGATTCGATGATGACTTTGATTTTGTTTCTGCTTCCAAGACTCTTGAAGAACCCCAAACCGATGTACGCGATCCAAAGAAAGCCACTCAGAAAGTGGAATTTGACGATATCTTTAAGAACGACGACATACCTCCAGCTGCTGGATCGTCCACGCCCCACTATTCACCTCCTGATAAGGTTACGAAATCTGGAACCTTTGATGCTGTCTTTGCTGGTTTTGAATCTAGTCCTGTCGTCAAAGCGGAAGATGACCCAGTTGTCAATAGTCCACCCGTACTATCGAGATCTGATGAACCTTCAATGCCAGGGTCTTTGCCTCCACCAGCTACCTTGGCGACTCCTCCTGCCCAAACCATTATTACATCACCTCGTCCTTCAGATATCAAACCAATTTCTCCTTCGCGAGAACGATCTCCGCCTCGGATGCTATCCCCTAAACCTCGCTTGTCTTCCTCGTCATCGAAGGACAATCATGACAAGCCTAAAGAACCCCAAACCCGTCACTCCAAGTTGAGCGTAAGTTTCAACATGACTTTTTTCATTAAATATTGTTCTAACAAGCCCGTGACGATCTGTAGATACGACTTCCTTTTGGAAAAAAGAAGAAACAACAAGAGCCAATGTTGCCATCTGCTACCCAATATCTCACTACTCCGATGGAAGAAGTTCGCCGGATATCCACACCTGCAGGAGATGATGATGTAGAACCGGTCAAGCAACTAACAGCGATGGGGTTTAGTCGTACTCAAGCCGTTGATGCTCTCGAGAGATATGGATATGACGTCCAAAAGGCACTCAATAGTCTCTTGGGCGCTCAATAATTGTCCGAATACCTTATTTTTTCTTTGGCATATTGTTATGGATCTTATGCCTCATCCCCTACATTCCCCTGCGTCATGGACAATCTAACCAGGATTTTTATTTTCTTTCTTCCAAAATGAATTGGGCTTGTCTGTATGCTTACATAAATAGCAATTCACTCTAATTTTATAATTTTGAAGTATGAATGGAAGTGGGATAAGTAATGCATCAACAAGGGCTACTGACTCCTTCATTGGCAGGTGAGTAACAACGACAGCCTTAAACATATACTCTATGTACAACCAATCACGTCCAGATGAAGAGAGGTGCCTACGATAGATACTCAACTGCTCCATCACTGAAGGCCTGACAAAAGTGCGGATGATTTCACGCCCCGAGTTTTCAAATCTTGTGAGCGATTGGTATCAAAATGAAGATAGACTATTGTGCAACGCAAAGCAACCGCAGTCGTGTCAAGTTTGAAGAATGGGACTCAACGTAATATCGAAAGGCCTTGACACATGAAGAACCCACTCTTGCCATTCCTTGTCCCTCTGTCGCCTTCGGTCGACTTCCCGAAGCTGTGCTGAGGTCGGATGATGTGAGTGGAGCACAAAAATATACTGGCTCATATCCGTAGTTTGATTGAGCTTGATCGCGTTTGTTCCAGCAGACACGAACTGGGAAACGTCCACAAGGCCGTCCGGGGTGAGCTGGCAACGTTGAAGAGTTTATCGAATAGATAGGAGGTCTTGCGCTCACCTGGAAAGGAGGAGATAAAGGGAGCTCCTCTCGTCCATTCTTGAATTGTACATTCATACTTAGACCACCTCTCTGCGGCCAATATGACCGCGCAACAGACGTTTGTTGTTCCAGCGTGGTGCACTTGTTTTTTGTCGACTGTTCCTGCAAGTCTGCGATTGAATAGCACCCAAGCGATAAGCAGAGACTCTGTTCAATATTTCTATGGCAAAAATCATTAAGCCGGCGGAAGGCTGAGATTGGGGGGCGTACAGTGAGAAAATATTTCGATTGAGCCACGCTGACACCTTCGGAAACAAAGAGTTTGAAACGGTGCAGGTGAATGTCATCGTGCACCCTTTGCTCAACCCTTTCCCCACTGCGACAATACGCATCTCTTGCCCAAATTTCCCTTCACAAGGTCAACAACTAAACATGTGACAAAGAGCATGATATCTCACTTGGCATTGCACTGAGAGGAGAACCCTTGACCAAGTTACCTGCAGAGGCAGGCGGGATTAAGGGTCGAACCTCATGAACAGGCGAAAAGATATTTGCTAAGCGGTCGCTTGAGACCGGAGGGGTTAGATTTCTGGTTCTAATTTGCTGAGATGGCTGCAAAGAAACAGTAACATTTTCTTTGTCAATCACCATCGCCAATGATTCTTGAGTTTCGATGGCTGCACTCGTGTTTTGAGAAGGTAGAGGGCCTGGATCCTCTGAGTCCCCGGCCGCTATTTTTTGCCTCTCTTGCTCCTCAGTGACGGGTTGCAAAGATGAGCCTTGTGGCTCGGTAGCTGCATCCGCATCTTCGGAAGAAAGTGGGGGGGCGTCGGCAGTGCCAGCATCTTCCATCTCTTGATCTTCGGTAACACTTTGCGAAGCATAGTTTTTAAGTTCAATCGCTTTTTGGAGGGTTGAAGACTCTCCAATTGGATCGGGAGGAACCATTTCTCGATCCTCAGTGACAGCCTGCGAAGTCCCTTGAGATTCGGCGACTTCACTCGTATCCTGGGACTGTAGAGGCTGTGTGATTTGATCAGGGGCAGCCACACAGACAGGCGGGTGAACTTCTTGAGTTTCAGTGACTGGACTCGTATCCTGCGACGGTAGAGACTCTGTCATGTGATCAAGAGCGGTCATTCTCTGATCTTCACAGACAGGCGGAGAGTTTCCTTGAGCTTGGGTGGCTGCACTCGTATCCTGGGATGGCAGAGACTGCGTCATTTGATCAGAAGTAGCCATTTTCTGATCATCACAGATAGGTTGGACGGAAATATATTCAACGACTGGACTTGGTTTAGCGGACGGTAGAGGGTCTTCGAGTGAATTAGAAGACACCATTGGGTGGTCTTCGGTGACATGTTGAGAAGAATGTCCTAAATGCGAGTAAGTATTTATTTTAAAAGTGACGTGCTCTAATAATGAGCTTGAATACCTTGATTTCCTTGTTTTTCCAAAAGCGCCTTGATGTCTCGTTGAACAAGAAGACCAAAATCGACTGCTTTTCTTTTTTTCGCTTTGACTTGGGCATTCGCAGGAAAGGGAAGAATATTTGGAGCAGAGGGAGTCATTGTCTATTAGCGAGAATGAGTATTATGATAAGTGAATATCAGAAACTTACGCTTGACGTTGGTTCAGTAATTTGTGCTAAAACACAGTGGACAGATAAGCTTTCTGCAGGTCTGAAACGGCGAAACACACTTTCGGAAACGTGACTAGGTAATAACAATGTCTCTGAGTCATGGGAGTGGGTTTGAATGTTGGATTGGGGGCTGTAGATGACGAAGGTCTAGATGTGTTCATTTCCAAGAAAGAGAGAAACGGCGTACTGCGCTATTGATTTCTGGGTACCACCATGTTCATGAGGCGGCGAAACTGAGGCTAAAAGTGATCTAAGGTGCGCTGTATTGAGGGGTCAGCGTACAACAGCTTGGCCATGAATATCGAATACTGAATCCCTTAAGAACGACTGACCCAAGAGACCAGGTTCAGGGAAATGACTTTGAAAAGGCTCCACTGTCTTCACCAACTTTATATACGATTTTGCCATAGGATATTCTGAATACTCTGAGATGTTTAAAGGTGAATTTAAGTGCTCCGCGAGGCCCAAGGCTCTTCGAAGGGTCATTTGCGCGATCTTGTGAATAATTATTGGGAAGAAAAGGATACGATATAAGAAATTGACTTGCCAACAGTAATTTGACGATCTTTTTCGGAGTTAATCAAGGGCATAAAAGGTCGGATGATAAGACGAACCTCTGGTCTTGCTGTGGCGTAATAGGCCTTTGAGTCGTTGAGCCAAAGAGATAATTTATCTGCATGAGATGTATATATATGAGGGTCGCTAAGAGCAAACATTTTTGCATAGCGACGAAAGAGCTTTTGATTATTTTCTGCAGCCTGCAACATGGTGCAAATTGAAAAGGCCCTTTATATTAATCACGTGATTAGATAACCTTTATTGTCAATGTTGTATATCTTTACTTGTCCCATGCTTCCAAGTCCAGTCACTTTTGATCTCGTCGTCGTCGGCTCTGGAGGAGGGCCGGACGAAACAAATTTATCCGCGTCGGTATACTTTTGGCTTTTATTTTTCAATATTCATATAGCTCAAATTGCGCTCTTAGTTACCTAGTTAAACCCCGTACTAGGGACTGGGAGGATGGCATTCTTGCTCTGGAAGCAGGTCAGTCTAAAATCAGAAACATATATAAATACTAAACCGACAATATTTCCAGGATCGGGCCAAGGCACTCTTGCTCGATTACTCCGCAAAGATCCACTCATCTTCCAAAACAAAGTTTATTCTGCCCCCGAAATCTACTCTTTTGTGCAGTTCGTGTTCAATTTCTACCGAGAAATTGAATATATATTCAACACACCTGTTTAACTCGTAGATGCTTTCTCTTGACACATGCACATCTGGATCACATCAACAGCCTGATTGTTTCGGCAGGTTCTTTACGAGGGCCTCGAAAGCGCGTATTTGCGCTTAAACAGACACTTCAAGACCTAGAGCTAGTTTTCTCAGACCGCATATGGCCCAATTTGGCTTCTTGGCAGGAAGACGATGACGAGGTGAAGTTGTTGTACTCCCTGTGGGCCTTCTTTTTTTTTCCCCCCTCTCTTGAAACATACTAATGCTATGTCCATCAGGTTATCTTCTGATGGAAAATACAACGTCGTTTTCCCCGAAGTTGCCGTTCGAACTATGCTTTTGAACCATGGCCACAATGCCCATGGTCACTATGCATCCGCCGCCTTTTTTATTCGGCACGAACCCTCTCTACGCGAATTCCTATTCTTCGGAGACGTTGAGCCTGATTCTGTTGCCGATAAGCCCCTGACCATTAATGTCTGGCATGCAGCAGCGGAAAAATTTCCAGAATCTCTCTCCACGATATTTATAGAGTGTTCTTACCCGTCAGGACGGAAGGACGACCTCCTGTTTGGCCACCTTACCCCTGAGCACTTAGTGACAGAACTTTCCGTGTTTGCCATGGAGGTTGTCAAATACCAGCGGGATGGCCAACAACTCGAAACCCGGAAACGTCCTGTGCGAAAGAAGCAGAAACGAAACTCTCTTACTGCTGAAGATTTAAGAGGAGCTTTAGCTGGTCTACGGGTCTTCATCACTCACTGTAAAGATGATATGACTGGGGGTTCCAGTCCACCCATACGGGAAACTATCGCCGAACAAGTGCGTTCAATTGTCAACGAAAAAGGTTTGGGGGCAAAGATTTTGGTCGCAGAACAGGGGATGCGAATCGGTGCGTAAATATTTCCAATGGGTTTTGACAATTGGAAGGCTCATGTCGGATGTTGCAGAGATATGATCATTATTAAAGTAATTGCCCAATTGTATTGTATCTCAGGTTACTTGTGTATATCTAGTCACGGTTATATTAAAATGTAGCTTTAGTCGTATCACAGGTCGAATATATATTGCTGTCATGACATTGTCTTGCTCATGAATTCCTTCCATCTCGAGTACAACAAAACTGTTGGGTAAGTTGCTTTTACTTAGCATCCTTTGGGAGGGATAAACAGATAGAGAAGAAAAAAGAATTTCGAAGAAAAAAGAATTTCAGTCCCTTAAACTATGGTATTTGAAAAGGGAGAACATCCTCAACCGGGGAATCATTATGATGAAGCATACAATTTAACAACTCCGTCGGCACCGCCGCTCGCCATAAATGGTAGCGATGGGTGGAACTCCACATCCAGAACACCTTCTCTAGCCTTTTCCCGGTGTGTGGTAAGTTCCTGTACACACGATCGAGATCCCAGTAAATCCCAAAAGCGGACTGAACAATCGTGACTTCCGGACACAAGCGAGAAACCAGCGGCGTCGATAGACAATGACGTGACGCCATCCAGATGGGCTAACATGGAGTGCGTACATTGGCCTTAGCAATAGGTCAGTAGAGGTTAGCCTTTCAGATAAAATATTTTTCCTACCCGTGGCAATATCAAAGATCCTGATATACTTGTCTTCGTGGGCAGTTACAAGAATCGACATCGTGGGATGAGATACAATTCGGTTAATCTGCGTAGCGGGTGTGCCATCTGCGAATAAACATTATGGGTGAAATCTTAGAAAAAAAACTGGAATACGGAAACTAACCGTAGGTGATGTCACTATCTAATCGCGACAACTCTTTTCCACTTTCAATGTCAAAGATTTTCACGACCGCATTTTGATAAGCGACCGCAACTCTTTTGAGATCAGACTTGAGCGCTTCGACTGCCGTGGCTCCAGGTGTGTCCAGTTCCTCGTGCGTCTCGTCTTCGCTTTCTAAGCCGAACCAACCCCATGTTAGTCTGAGTGAGCCTCCCCCTGAGGGTCCGCTGACGTCCCATACTTTGACTGTGCCTTCTGCGCCACAACTTATGAGTGTACTCTCATCTCTAACCAACGCCAAGTCCCACACAGCATCAGTATGACCTACAAGCTCTCCCCGAGAGCGAGTTTCATCGTAAGGTGCATATGTCGTGTGCGCTTGAGACGGAAGAGCCCAAACCCTAATTGATGAGTCGAGAGAGGCAGAGTAAAGCAGTTGCTTAGAAGGCGAGTGTATTAGACGAGTGATGGCCGCTGAGTGTCCACGAAGCGTAAGCTGAGGCTCAACTTCTGTTGTGGGTCGTGCACTGGGACCAGAAGCATATGAATAAGTGGTTGGATGAAGGCGTCTAGATGAACCTACGCAGAAGAAGCCAAACTAGCGACATCCATGCGCCAAATCTTGACCGTACAATCATCTCCGCCAGTTGCCAAACAAAGGTCCGTGGGATGGAAAGCGAGCGCTCGAACTGCATCCAAATGACTATATATCGCGGTAAATTTTCAATGACTTGCAACTAAGCCATTTTAGGAGATACTAACTTTCTTAGCGTTCTTTTAGCTTTCCACAATTTGGTCCCTTCACCATCGCCAGCTAAGTTCGCTTCTTCGTCTTCCACTTCACCTTCGTCTTCTTTGACCTCATCTTCTTCTTCTCCGTGTCTGTCCCAAATACCGGAATCCGAGGATGTTCCTGTCTGGAACTCCCTTGCAAGTCTGGCCTTTTCGGAAGCTTCATGAGCTAGCCGAAGCTTTTCCTTCCATTCTCCTGCCTCATCTCTAAATATCGCTGTTTGACGATTTTCTGACTGGTAATCTCTGTCCTTATCATCCTGGTTATTATTGGAAGAAGACGCTTGAGTTGAGGCTTGCGATGACAACTGTGACAGAGGGGGTTGTTGTTGGACCATTACAGAGGCCAAAGGACGCTCAATAATGGGAAGTTGTGGTCCTGTGGGTAGTGGAGAGGTTATAGATCCTGACATGGAGCTGATCCCATTTAACAATGGGAACTCCTTGCCAGCTTCTGGCAACACTTTGCGCGGTCGACCGTTATACGGGATCTGATCGAATGAGGGAATGTTGGGCAGAGAGAGGGGTGCAGGAGGGTTATTGAGTAGGGGTCGATTGGGCAGAGGATTCATAGCTTGAGGAGAGGTGAGATAGTTTATTTCCTGGAGACATCTAATACAATGAAGAGTTGAGGGTGAGAATATGAGAAGCGAGGACTACGCACTGCTTCAAGTAATCGCGACTTCGGGCTCTGCTCTTTGGATCCCTACCTAAAGGCGGCTTACCGAGACCAGCAATTGTACCTCCTGGAAGATTCGACCAGTTAGTGGATCCCCAGTAGTTTGGTCTGCCAGAGGGACCATTTATTGAGCCACCATTTGGAAGTCTACCGTCAGGGAGAGGGGAGTCTAGAAGTGAAGGTGAGATGATGTAATAGAAAAGACGTTAAGAATGTCAGAACAAAACATACCTTCGCTCCTTGGTGAGCTGCCGCCACTATCTTCTTTTTGACTATGTGAGTCGTCTTTTTGAGATAAAGGGGCTGCATTTGCTTGAATGGTGAGGAGCTTTGTGGAAGGAGTGGAGTGGGAGGCTGGTTGAGTAAGTTGCTTGGATCTTTGAGTAATTGGTGAGGAGGAAAGTCATGTGAAGAAGAGAATGAGTAGACAGACCTCTCCATACGAAGAGCGTATTCAAGCATCTTAATGCGCCTCATGAGATCGAGCTTTATGTTTTCGAAAGACCGGCGCTCGCCCTCTAGCAAAGCGATACGTGCCTGCCAGATGGCAATGAATACTGTGGAAAAAAAGGGACAATGAGGGTAAGAGAAAGACGAACCCGCATCTCTGCACGTTCAATCTCCCATTCATTTCTGTCGCGTTCGTAGCGCCTCCATTCTGTTTGCAAATAATGAAGTACAGATGAAAGAGTGAAATCCTGTCCGTTCTGGGGCGGTGGAGGCGGAATTTGGCCTTGCTGGGGTTGCTGATGCTGTTGCTGGGGTTGCTGATGCTGCTGTTGGTTTTGTTGCTGATGATTATTGGGTTGGAGAGTGCCCAACATGAGTACGGAGCGAGAATGGGGTCGACGAGCAAGGCTTGAATACGTTTTCAAACTTATTACAATTATATAAACACAAGCAAAGTCAAATTCAACAACAAGCTCTACAACTACTTGCCAGACCTATATAATAATAAAATACCAGCAAGGATTCACGGGAGATATACTTACTTCTTGATTCCACCACCAATGAGAGGACCACCTGTGTAGTACATGTATTTATTACAGGGGAGGACTAACACTCTTTTCAAAACGACTTACTTTTGCCCTTTGCTATTCAGTTTCTTTTTCAGTTTCTTATACTACTTTTCTAACGAAATAAAACTCACCCTTGTCTTGCGCGTCCTTGAGTGCTGCCTTTTCTGCTTTCACTCTCTCCTTGAACGCCTTCTCTTCATCAGTTTCATCAGTTTTCTCCTTCTTGGGAGCCTAGTACAGCCGTCAGTTTGTCTTCTCTGCTTCTATCATTGAAATCACCTTCAATGGCTTGAGTTTACCGCCTTGTCTGCTCGGCATATTGATGTGGTTGTGGTCAACGAGGTATTTGTTCCGACAACAACACAATCCTCTTCCTTTTATAGCATCCCCAATGTCATGGCGGGTCGAAATCGCTAACCTCTGGGACGTGAGTTATCCCCGCCATAAGCATTCTCGTACTCACTTCTTAATTCAGGTCCTTGGTCCTTTTCCAATTCATGCTCGAGAACAGCATTTTCTTTCCCCAGCTTTTCCTTTGAATAGTAATCTACTCACAATCCGTCCTACTTTTTACAATGTTGATCATCCACCTCAGTCTCAGAACCAATTGATTACACTAAAAGTTGGCCATCCGCTTATGCTGATGACGGGTGTGTCAAATGGGACACCTCTATTTCAGATGATCAAGGAAATATCAACATATCTTTCCCTCAAATAAGGTAAGCATTGCCGCATGATAACTTTCTCAATCGCCATTTCATCACTCACTCAGGTGGACGGATCTTCGTGCAACAGAAGGATGGGCTGCTTTGCAACACCATGCCATCCTTCGAACAACCTTGACTTTATTCCCCCAAGTCGACACCAATTCTCAAATGACTCAGAGTCCCCGTTTACTCGTTGAACTCAAGCAAGGATCTTACTTTACTCTCCGGCCACGAACTCAGTCATTTTCGTCATTCGTTCCGGAATGGTATGCAGGGAATATATACGACATGGAGCGTGCACAATCCCGTGTCGTTCTTTTACCTGAGACTCCATCCCTACTGGAGCCTACATCATACGATGTATTCGTAAGTGGGGACTACGAGGTTTCTTCAAGTTTATGTCTCCATATTCGCCATCGTTAATTTTACCAGATCAGGCTCTTTGGCGACCCAGTGGCGCGGAAATCTGAAATTCCAGTTCAAACACTAAACTTCCATGTCCAAGTCCAGTCGGACGACGTTTTCTTTGCGTATCATCCCTCACAAACTGTAGTCTGTGATTTCATCGACGGTTTTGCCTTTGGAGAAGCAATAGGTATAGGAATTCAAAGCATCGTGAGTTGGTGGACGGTCACAGACGTCGTCCTACAGAACGACTCAAAGGTCCCTCTTTTACCCAATGTATCTTGTACTAGCTGACGGGACTGGAAAGGGAATCAGTCTGCGCCTTCGTGACAGGTTCACCATCGCGCCTTCGCAGACACGGGTCATTCCAATCGTCATCGAACAGACTGCTCCCTTTAAGGATGACAGTATCCAATTACATCTTTCACTTACTTCAGGCCAAATTTCACAAAAGCTTTCGGTTATTATCCCAGTCGTTCATAAAAACTGGGGTTCATCGGAGCGTCAGGCGCTAAAGGGGACCTTCTTTTTTTTAACGTCAAATCCTAGCGCGTTCATCGCTCTTCCTCCCATGTTGGAGCCCCCGCGACAACAGTCACCAATTCTGGCTCTGCGTTGGTCATTTTATTTCTTATCTTTCACAACACCTGATTTCCAGCGGTTCCATCTCAGATGGGGCAGGTGTTGACATCTTTGGACAAGATTTTTGGGTGAAATCTCTTCCAAAGGCCGAGTTCAGCTGGGTGGTTGTACCCACCGGTCGTACGTCTTGGGTAAAAAGCTTTCTTTCAACACAATCATGGCACAGAGATCTCAAGTAGAAAACAGGGGCTTGACTGGCATGGACCTAGTGCCAAAGATGTATGGTCGACTCTAGAAGCTTTGGTTTCAATTCTCCACAGAAATTCATGGAGGCTCTCTAGTTCTTGGCTCATCTCGGCAAATTCATCTGTGGTCCTTGTTGGACATTCAAATGGGGGGCAAGGTACTTGGTATCTGGCATCTCACTACCCTGATAGAGTTGTCGCAGGTAGAGAATGTCGTTAACATTGCACCTTGGAAGGCGTTGATGCGTTTTCCGCTTAGCTGTTCCAGCGGCTGCCTACATCAAGTCACAATCATATGTCCCTTTAACACTTGCTAGGTAATGCATCTGGGGTGAATATCGAAGGGTTGTCACCTTTATTAACTGCGCATGTAGGAGCGGCCATTTCATTGATCCCATTCTGCGCGGAATTTTGGAATCATCCTTCACACCAGATGATAATGACCTCCACATTTCGAACCTCGTCGACACGCCTATATTAGCCATACACGGGTAAGATCCTTTCAACTATCATAAATATGTGCCAGTGACCGACACCGGTCAAGGGGCGAAGATGAAAATGTCCCCGTCTGGAATAGTCGAGAACTTATTGGCATTCTTCGCGCTTGGAATCCAGTTGCAAATACGAGGTGAGTTCCTTCGTCTAGCAATAAGGGCCCTCTCCTGCATTGTTTCAAATTTAGAATGCGTGAAGACCCTGGTAAAGGCCACTGGTATTCTAGTATTCTTAATAACCCAGAAGTGGAATCCTTCATCAATGAGATGGCAATACCTGGGGATCGACGAGTCCAGTCCGATGCTTTTACATTGACTGTTACCATACCAGCAGAAAGTGGACCCCTTCATGGCTGGAATATACAACAACTCAAGATACCAGGCAGGTGTGTTACTGTTGGCTCGGTTTCTCCAGCGCTTGGCTTAACATACAAGTCCCTAGAGTTGGCAGGTTGCATATTTGTGTCATCAGCGACGCGAGAATCAGAGTCGAAACCTGTAACGTACAGAGTTTCCAGCTAGCTGTCTTGGTTCTAAAGAACCCTTGTGACTCTTACGAATTCCACGTGGACGATTCTGTGTTAATTATGCCCCAAGTCGACGATGTGGCTGTATTTTATACCACCGAGCCCGGAAAATGGCAGGTCAGTGAACATTAATGATTATGCGGATTGCACCCATGGCTCACGAAATAGCATAGTTGACAACTGACTATCTAACAATTACGCATCCACCGAGCCGTATCCAAACTATTCTAACCTCTGCAGCTCCTATAACTTTGCTGGCTGCCAATAAGATGATTGCAGAGAACTTATCTGTGGCTTTACGTATAGCGCATGATCTACACCTTTATCACAAATTAGACACGGAGATCATTACGGAGTCTGTCGCATTACATCGAAGCCAAAGTGGGACTTGGCCCGCAGGAAATGTGGTTTTCATAGGCACTGCGTCCTCGCAGTTTGCGAAATTGGTCCTTCAGGAAGGCAAAACTTCTTTTCAAATCGTTGGTTCTGACATAGACTTCAATCACAGACGACTTAATAAGCCTAGAGAAGGTTTGGACTTGTAAACCCTAGCTACCTGTTTGGCTTACGATATTTTTACAGCGGTTTTGTTCACACACCCTCATCCGGCGGGGGGACAGGGAAGCATGCTGTTCATTATGTACAACGACAAAGATGGACTGGAAAGAGCTTCGCGGCTATTTCCTATTCGCACAGGCGTGGCAGTTCCAGATTGGATGATAGTTGGGAATAAGATGGACAACTTTGGCGCAGGAGGAATTAAGGGTGCTGGGTGAGCAATGAATGCTTAATCGTCGTCTTTGGGACTTGCTAATTTTGTTGGCTAGTGTCTGGGGATCAAACTGGAAGTTGAACGCGTCGATGAGTTGGCAGGATTGGTAATCTCATGTATACGCACCTGCCGAAGTCGGGTACTAGTCATCAGCAATTTTGCACTTTTTTGTGCTTTTTCACTTTTGAAAAGTGAAAAGTTGTAGCCTTTTTGGCTGTTCTTTTTCATTGAGAGACTCAAAGAACAATCTGAAGTTAATTTCCCTGCTGGTCGTAGAACACCTTCCCATTGACTTTTGGATGTTTGCTTGTCATCTTTGGAGCTTGTTAATTTCGTTGGGTATTGTCCAGGGATTGAAATGGAAGTTGAGTGGTATATCTGATCTTTAAACAACGACAGTCACGGAAACAGAATGTTCGTAAATCTAGACGAATTAGAGGTCCTAACTACAACAGTGAACAACTTGCAGACCATGAGCGTCAAGAAGAGAAATACAGCACAAAACAAGTTACAGGTCGGTCTACCAGACCCGTATTAGTGAGAGAGTTTGCTATCCCGCCGTCCGCGGCAACTGTTTTTAATTCCGAATCGCAGTCCAGATCCTTCCAACTTGTCATTAAGGATGAGAACGGTAGGAACACCACCTTTAGTATATTGAGCGACAATCATTCCTCCAGAACCCAGAACCCATTGTTGGCAATCATGAAGAGACACATTAACAGATATTTAAAATTCTAGGTTTGGGAAAAACATACTTTACTAATGCAGTATCGGCAGGGGACTGGAATGTATGTGCCATTTTGGGCCTACATAGAAGAAACGGAGGAACATAGAAAAAGGCTTACAGGAGATCCGATGTTGGTTACAATAGATATAACAGATCCTTTGATTATAGCCATCCCTTGAGGATTTATAGTTAAGATTTGAATCTCTTGCTTCACCCAATCAGTGGTGTTGACAAGGAAGTTGCGGAACTGAAGGAATTTTGAATGTAAGAAACAACGAAAATTGAAAGGAGTGTACTTGCTTGAGCGTCGCTATAAATTTGTATGTGGGAGTTTTTTTGTACTGCGATGGCTAGAGGAGTTCCCGGTTATACTTCATAGTAGGTGAGTCAGATCGATGAACCTTGAAAAGGGGTTGCTTTCACTAGCAGGGTCCGCATGTCCACTACAACCCTGTTCTAGTCCATAGCATACCACAGGAGTGCCGTCCGACATAAAGTTCAAGGTAAGGGCATTGCTAGTTGTCAAAACCAAAAAAAAAATCTAGCACATGTTTAAAGCAAGTCAGTTTCGACGCACGGCATACTCTGGGGATCAACACTAAGGTTATGCCATCGAGGTAAATCCTGGTTTTCCAGGAAGTTGCCGAATAAACCCATATCCTAAACGCGCAACAAATATGAGGGTAAGATAAGGTTGACAGGATAGTCAAAGAAACACCCCTTGAACAAGGTTTTTGATTGCGAAAATACATCTGCAACTGCAGACATATTTTGTGGGCCAGGAATGGCGAAAGTGTTCACCAGGGCGCTATACATGGGGAAGTTCAGAACCGAGTCGAGGGCCTGTGGACCTTGATATCTTGCGATTGGTTTTTGATATATCAGCGAAATACAATAAGATTTATCAGGTTGTCTCACTCGACGTCTGGACCGCCGAATACTTCTCCCATACAGAAAACACCAGCGTTAGCTGAAAGTTGAGGCCAGAAATCCATTTGCGCGTGCCTTGAAGACATGTCAGGATTTTGTTGATGGAGAATTTGTGGGGAGACATACTTTGCAGCTGTGGGCGGTAAGATCAGTGTTTGGGAGACGAAATGATTGGATCGGCTTACCATCAATGCGCAATCAATGGAGTACTCCTGGACTCTCCTGGACCAGGCCGGGGATCAATTCGCTATATTGAGATATCACAGTTGGGTTTCTGGTGTCAAGGTCACTTTTTCATCTCCAAGCCAACACTTCTGTTCGCTAGTAGTGTTTCCCCATTGTATTGGGCAATAAGGGTGGTGCATTGACTGTAGGTGACGATGTCGGGACTAGCTTCAAGGATAAGGTGGGGTACGCACAACTTCTTTGAAAAAATATTTGGAGAAGTCTGGTGTGATAGATGTGGCCATGACATTATTCACAACGATGTCCATCATGATATACCTGTAAAAGGATGAGACCAAGTTTTCTGTAAGTGAATATGACGATGAAGCGAACACATTTCGGCGGTGCAGCTCTGCTATAAGATATTTGAGATCATCTGATGTGCCAAAATGGCTGTTGAATTCTGATATCCAGTAGCCGTGGTAAGGATCACCGTATGCAGAGCGTGGCCTTGATAATTTTGATTAATGCGACTGATCCAAACTTGAAAAAATTAGCCAAAATTGAATAATGTAAAAGTAAAAAATGCAACGGACTTGCTGTAAAGCCAACATAATCCAGATTCTCGCGTGTGCTACATTGTTCGAAAGTCAGACGAGAGACCAAAGGATCAAAGAGAAACCTGACGGGTTCCAAGTACCACCGCACCTACCACCGCACCAGGTTTGACGGCCGGGGTCACAAGTATTGGGGTCAGAACCTTGGGACAGGGCGTAGCGGCCAGTGATTATAAGATTGGTTAGACGAGCGTTATAGAAGCAAGATGCGGGTGAAGCGCACTGATAAATAGAACGACCTCTCCATTGCTCTGCAGTTGCTGCCCATGCGTATTGAAAAGGATTGCATGTGGGGGAGAGGCAGTATGTAGTATGCTGCTGTCGGCAATTGCCGGTCTCTTCTTACCTGATGACTTCCTTCACATCTTATGGTTGGGCTGTTTGTTCTTGGGCTTTGATCATTGCTTTTCAGGTAGTCTGACCTCTCAATTTATCGCTAATATACAGCCGCTCATTTAAGATAGTATGGCTACCATATTTCAGCGCTCAATCAGATACAAGCCGTCCTCACATGCAAAATATCCGACCCCTCTCCCCGCACGACTTGCATTTCTATGTCTGATTTTACCTTCTCCCTTGTCACCTCCATCTTCACTTTAGGTGGTCTCGCAGGTAGTTTGTTTGCGAACCTCATCATGGACAAATGGGGTCGTCGGGGAGCTCACCGGATATCTGCTGTTCTCATTGCGTTTGGTACAGCTTTCATGGGTCTCAGTAACTCTGTTTCCCCGCTCTTAGTTGGTAGGTAAGTAGCTATTCCACAATATCATCCTTATAAATCTTGAAACATTGTTTTAGAATTTTGATAGGCATAGGATCTGGTCTTGGTTTATGTGTTGGTCCAATATATCTTGCCGAAATTGCGCCGTCAAGTATCAGCGGAGCTGTTGGTCAGTCCTCATTTATCACAGATATCTAGTATCCATTTTTAATCGAGGAGCATTAGGAGTTCTTACTCAACTTGCAATAGTCTTTGGTATCATGTTCACACAAGTAGCGGGTATTACGCTGGCTACTCCCGCCACCTGGCGTTTTGTGTTCTTCATTTCGTTTATACTTTCCGCCCTTCAGTTCCTTTTCAGCCCCATGATTGTCGAGTCACCTGTCTGGCTATTTAACCAAAACCGTCTAGAAGAGCATAAACACGCCGTAAGAAGGTTATGGGGCGATGTCGCTTGTAAGACGACTTGATCTCTGTATATCAAATTCTACCCTCACCGTTCATTCTCATCAAGCGGAACAGCCTCTTTTGAACCAAATCGAAGAGACCCGCGAAGTATTATCTCAAGAAAATCTTACTATTCCCCAGGTATACGCTACTAGTGGCCTTAGGAAGCCTCTTATGATTGTCACTCTGGCAATGCTGTCGCAGCAATTGTCTGGTAAATAGCATTTAGCTCTCCAATTTAGCCCAGTCTCACTTCGAATAATCTCCAGGCATCAACGCAGGTGAAGATATTCCACCATTACAATCACGACTTCCTGATAATTTCCTTTCGACATAGTTCTTTATTACAGCAATAACATCCTAGCTTCCTCGCTTCCTCGCTTTGGGCCGTATATATCATTGGGTATCACGGTCATCAATGTGATCATGACCTTTCCTCCAATTATACTGATCGAAGTACTACAATCTATTCAAAATTATATACTTTTCCTTAACCTCCTAAATAGCGTTTGGGAAGAAAACCACTTCTCAAGATTTCTACGTTGGGAGCCCTGGTTTCGCTTCTTGCTGTGGGTTGGGGGCTAAACTCAGGGGCCTTGGTGCTACCGAGTATTGCCATCATCACCTTTGTAATGTAGGTTCATGGTCATCCTTATCTGCTGTCGTTGACCCCGAATGGAACCTTCATAGGTCCTTTGCAGTGGGTCTGGGACCCGTACCCTTTGTGATGATTCCAGAAGTATCACCTGCCTATGTGAGCTTAGTAGAACAACCAAAACATATCAGGCAGCTTATTTTCATGCAGGCTGTCTCATCCCTGTCATCTGTGGCTCTTTCGGTCAACTGTAGGCATGCATCCTTACGCAGTCGAAATCATGGACTGATGTTGAACCACAGGGATAGCAAACTTCGTTGTAGGGCTTATTTTCCTTCCGATACGCAATCTTCTTTCAGGCGGAGACATATTGAAGGAGGGCAGAGTATTTTACATCTTCGTTGTTGTGCTGTCGTTGTCGACGTTGTCCCTGTTCCGAATCTACAAGTAGTCGGGAATTTAAAGTTTTAATCGGAGATCATATTGAACTGCCAAGCGCGGAGAAGACGCTGAACGATGTTTGCTGCCACTCTACTCAACGACTAGCTGTGTATAAGAGGTGGCCTTCGTTCCAATTTCACGTTTACCCTCAAAACAATTATTCAAAACGGCGACAGGTCCTGGAAGCGCTGCCCGGCGCTCGGTGACCCCCTCCAGGTCGTCCCACATGGACAACCCGCCGGCAACAAACATACATGCCATTGTCAAGACTCAGATCGTTTTCCTGCTTTCCACTCTCACGGAGGATAATTTCGAGAGAAATCAGATGGAAATACGATCTGTATGTCCAATTTATCATTCATAGAGAGTTGAAACAGTCAATATTGATTCTCCTCACCAAGCTGGCGGAACAACATGGAATAGACACATATCTGCATTTCATTCGTCGAATCATTGGATACTCTCATGCGCGACTCCTTCCAACCTTGACTCCTGCAGCATTTGATGAATCTACGTCATTGACTTTCAGGTTGCTGGTTCAAGAAACTCAACGTCTTGCTCGTGACCCGTTTCTTGCTGACAGGTTTCGTGATGGCGTTGGTGGAGGCGAAGGAGAGACATTCAAGCAATTTGACTTTGCCCGATTCCTAGATCGCGTGTGCCTTCATGCCCTTGAACGTCTTGTTCTTGCCGCAGCCATTGTTGCTGGCCCAACACGAAAGGACTTGACGAACCAGGCAATAAGTGTCATTGGCCTGGAATTTGATAACGGTGTTCTGGAGCTATGCCAAACGCCGCCACTGGAACACGCGGATTTCTCACCCAACCAAGTCACGAAACTCATGTCCAATCTTCTTTCCGACATTCCGCAGGAGGCACCAGTGCTCGATGCCACTCAACGACAGGCTTTAATTGCTGCCGCACAAGCTAGGCTTGGGAAAGAAGCCATGGGCCCCATCCTTCACCGAATATTCTTGAAACTCAGGTTTGTTTTTTCTCCCCTTGTTCTTTCGTTCGACTGACATTCGGCCTTGGCAGTCTTCCACCCCTCACATCGCTTGTGCAAGTCTTAAATCAATTAGGCCCAGACATAACAAGTGACTCAGAATCAGTACGAGGATTACTAGAACGCTTTAAAATCACGGCAGCGAGTCCCCCTCGCGATGGCCAAGTTACAGAGGTTATCTCAGCTTTGGCTCGGCTTGCTGCCGAAGGTTCTGTTATATGCGATGTTGGATCGTTGGTCCGGGCCTTTGCCAGCTACGTATGTCCTCAAAATGATCTAGTGATATCATTTGATTCATTTTACCTCGATTCTGTCCTTTTGTCAGCATGTCAGCTTAAACTGGCCTAGCACCATCAAATCTTTTGACTGGAGCGATAGGCATGGCGTCGATACCGCAACTCTCAAAATGTTGATAGCTATTCTTCTTAACTCACCTCGCGAGGCTGAGCCGCATGCAGTCACCGGATTTTGGCAAACATGGTCCAATCCATTGTATCAATTGCGCCTCCTCGATGCGTTACTTTCCCTTCCCGCTGATACATTCAATTTCGTTCAGTTGCCCGGGCGTAGAATCGTTACCGTTGACGATGTCTCAATCGCTAGTCCTACCATCAAATCTCTTGCAGCCAATGTTCAAGGGCAGACCTGGAATTCTTTGGAGTTGTTTCAAGTCCTGGTTCGCCTCGCCGGTTCGGACGGAGTAGAAATACGAAATTGTGTACGTGAAATGTTGGACAAGGCCATTAAAATCAGTGCAGAGATTGTACATATGGGACTACTCCAAGTGCCGGTAGGTCATAATCCCTTATTCGTACTGAACAGGTTTTGACCACTACTCAGGATCTTCCATGGAATGACATTCGTTTGGAATATTCAAGAAAGTTGCTCGCTATGTTTCTGGCTGGTCATCCTAATCACCAGCTGGTGTTCATGAGGATATGGCAGATAGAGCCTTCATACCTTACGAATGCTTTCCGTGACTTCTATGAGGAAAACCCTCTCAATATTACTCGAATCCTGGATGTCGCTCAGGACCTGAAGGTAAAATTTTATGTCTTTTATTACATCTAGTTGACTCATTTTATGACAAAAGATTCTTGAATCTCTTCTTGAGGTTCGTCCATTTACATTTGCTCTTGATGTGGCGGCTTTGGCTTCGAGACGTGAATACCTCAATCTCGATAAATGGCTAGCCGACAATGTCGCCAATTATGGAGCTGAATTCCTTGGTTCTCTTATCCATTTTTTGGAGCAAAAAATGGACAATGAAAAGACTTGTCGTTTATCTGATCCTGCTGGGGAGAGTCGAACAATGTCTTTGAACCCTTCTACCATCACAATCATGCTGCGTGTGTTACGAAATCAGTGAGTCTGTTCCTCATTTATTCATGTTTTTCCCAATCTGAATATCGATCGATATAGTGGATCCTCTGTAGACCCTAGCAACGTGGACGCATGCGTCGAAGTTAGAAATACTTGTCTTCAAGTTCATCCTAGGCTGATGAGTCTGATACCCAATTCCGACGTCGAGCCTGGCCTGACAGTTGTCACGTATTCCAACGAGATTGAAACCGAGGTTGATGGAATTTATAAGCAAATGTACGACGAAAACACGACGATTGATGAAGTCATTGCATTGTTGCAACGATACAAAGAATCCAACAATCCCCGCGACCACGAAGTCTTCTCATGCATGATCCACTTCCTCTTTGACGAATACAAATTCTTCCAGTCCTACTACCCTCCCCGTGAGTTGGCTATGACTGGTTACCTTTTCGGCTCCCTCATCCGACACTCCCTCATCGACTATCTTCCCCTTGGAATAGCAATGCGCTATATTATCGACGCCCTCAATTGTCCCCCTGACACCAATCTTTTTAAATTTGGCACGCAAGCGCTAAGTCGATTCGAATTTAGACTAGGTGAATGGCGGCCTCTGTCGGAAGCACTGATCAGAATACCTCATCTCGTCGAGGCTCGTCCGGATTTAATGCCTAACATTCAACGAGCTCTGGGTGCTACTGTATCCGGAGATAACAATCCTGATTCACACTTTATCCCGACAAACCCTTCTCATGAAACGGCTCCGCCTTTCACCGCTATTCAACCCGATGCTATCTTGGACCGCCTGGATGAGCCCCCCGAAGAGTTATCTGATCGAATCTTGTTCATTATTAACAACCTTGCGCCAAGCAATTTTGAAGACAAGGTGAAAGAAATGCAAGAGCAATTTGTCGATCGATATGCTCGATGGTTCGCCAATTATCTCGTAGACCAGCGAATCAGTACGGAACCAAATAACCATCCACTGTATCTGCGTTTTCTCGATGCACTTGATCGACAACCGTTGTCAAAGCTTATCTTACAAGAAACCTTTGTTAAAGCTGCGAAATTGCTGAATTCCGAAAGAAGTATATCCGGCACTGACCGCACTGCTCTCAAGAATGTTGGTACATGGCTTGGAACTATTACTCTGGCTCGAGACCAACCAATCAAGCATAAGAATCTCTCCTTCAAAGATCTTCTCATCGAAGGTTACGATAGTGGCCGCCTCATTGTCGCTATTCCCTTTGTCTGCAAAACCCTTGAACCATGTGTCAAGTCAAAGGTTTTCAGACCACCCAATCCATGGCTTATGGCTGTCGCTAGTCTGCTAGCAGAATTGTACCACTTCGCTGAACTCAAACTAAATCTCAAGTTTGACATCGAGATTCTTTGCAAAAGTCTAGAGCTTGATCTGGACTCCGTAGAACCAACAACCGTTTTACGAAACCGACCCTTGGAAACCTTGGCTGGCTTGCCCCTTCCTGATTACCCAGAAGACATAGGTTTGTTGCCAATCGGGGGTGAAAATCCTGTTGGCCAGATTGGAGGCTCTCAAGTATTAGCAATTGGTGGACCAAGCTCTCCCGAAACGCACCGAGCCCTTGGAGCTCATATAGAAGCCATACTAGCCAACCTGGTCCAGCTCACTCATATCAACCCTCAACTCGCCCCTCTCCATGCGAATCCTGCGTTCAAGCGTGCTGTTCAGCTTGCTACAGATCGAGCAGTCCGAGAGGTAGAATTTTTTTTCGATACATATCTTTACGAGATCCTCACAATCCCTTGCAGATCATTCTCCCCGTTGTTGAGCGTTCTGTTACCATAGCTGGCATCTCAACTAGGGAACTTGTGGCAAAAGATTATGCAACGGAACCTCATGAAGAAAAATTGCGCAGAGCAGGGCATCTGATGGCACAGAAGTTAGCTGGCAGCCTTGCCCTTGTTACCTGTAAGGAGCCATTGAAGAGCAACCTTGCCACCCATCTACGACAACAGTTGACGGACCACGGCTTCAATGATGTTAGTTCTCATTCATTTTCAACCATGTCTACACTAATTAGACATTCTGCCTTTCAGCAAGTGATTTCTGAACAAGTCACATCCTTACTTGTTCAAGATAATCTTGATATCGCTTGTTCTGCTATCGAGAAAGCAGCGATGGAGCGCGCGGTCACCGATGTTGATGAAGGTTTTGCGGCCTCCTATGAAGTCCGCAGACGTCATCGAGAGGTTAATTATCTTGCCTCTTGGTTAAGTCTTTATGGTGTTGATAAAATTTAATGATCTAGCTTCGAAGTACGCAGCCGTTTTGGGATCCATCCGCTCCACATTCAAACTTTATTGCGACTATGCCTGATCCCCTCCGCATCAAACCTAGCGGAATCCAGCCTCATCAAGCTGCTGTTTATGAAGACTTTGGTAGGGCTTTTTTCATTGTATCGTGGTTATCGATACTGAATAATAGCATATCAGACCCCAACCGCAGATCCGAAAGCCGGCCGGCATCAGTCACTTCATTCAATGCTTCTGCTCTCTACACGCCTGCATCCTCGTTGGACCGTCCACTCAACCAGAATCTTCACAGTCACCAAGAGGCGATGGAACGTTTCCTAGTAAGTTTATGTTTGGATTGATTAAAATCCTTGCTGATGTCTTCTAGATCTTTACTCGTGATCTGGAAGCAGTAATGATTCAATATCCCAATCAAACCCTTGCAACGCTGCCCCCTAACCATGATATACGACATCTAGTTCGACAGACTATGCTCCTTGCAGAGGAAGCACTCGATCGGGAACGTACACCTCTAATGATGTCCCAAAAGATTGTTCAATTGTTGTTTAAAACAACATCGTCTCTTGGGCGCGAAGTTTATGTAGCACTTTTGGATCAACTCTGTCATTCATTCGAGGACGTCGCAAAGGAGGCTATCACATGGTTGTTGTATGCCGACGATGAGGTATGTGATCTATAAGTCAACATTTGCATTTTTGCTCAAGTTGTACCCAGCGAAAATATAATGTTGCTGTCACCGTTGTGCTTTTGAGAAGTGGACTTATAAACATCAATTTACAAGACCAGCAACTAGCAAAATTACTTTTCGATGATCCTCGGCCAACCTTGCTCAGCTTTGCAGCCAATTTGATTCGAGAATGTTTGTCATCTGACCCACCGGTCGCTACACAGAGCCAATTTGTTTACACAATCGATGTTCTCGGCTCGCTCGCTCAATCCGCCAAGGCAAACGAAGAGTAAGTTGTCCCTTCAGACTTGAATAATGTTGAGTAAACCAAACACACGTTTATTAGGGTCAATCGCCTTTTGAGTGACCTTCGAGGCATCCGACGATCTTCTCCACTTTTATCGGCTTCTTCATATATTGTCCAACCATCCGTCCAACCAGAAACGGATGAACTTCGTGAAAAGCTTTTCGTTTGGTTCCAACAATGGATCAACATCTTTCAGCGATCTCATTCGCCGGAGAAGAATTTCGTGCCATTTATCACTCAGTTGACAAAGCAGGGAATCTTGAAAATGGAGGAGACGTCATCCTTCTTTTTCAGGGTTTGTGCTGAATCCAGTGTGGAAAGTTACATCAAATGCATGGCTACGGGTGACTATGACTACGCATTTCAAGCTTTAGATGCAATGTCGAGACTCATTGTTTATATTATCAAATACCATGGAGATGCCTCCGGTGTTAACAACGATCAAGCCAAGGTTCACTATTTGACAAAAATTTTGTCAATCTTTATACTCGTTCTGGCGAATTTTCATGAAGACCAAGGATCCAATTTCCAACAAAAGCCCTTCTTCCGTTTTTTTTCCAGCCTAGTCAATGACCTTCACACCCTTGAAAGCCACTTGGGGCCTGTATATTTCCAACTACTGATTGCGATCAGGTAATTGGCTTAATTTTGTACTGCAACTTCGCCCTTTTCTCACTATCTCCAACAGCGACACCTATAGTTCATTGCAACCCACTTACTTCCCGGGGTTTGCGTTCTCTTGGATGTGCCTCGTCTCTCATCGGTTGTTCATGCCCAAACTATTGCTTTCCGAAAATCGCGAGGTTTGTGATACTGTTGTTTCCTAAATGCTGGTTCTGACCTTTTACTAGGGGTGGTCAGCGTTCCACAAACTTCTCCTGTCTATGTTCAAGTTCCTTGCTCCATTTTTGAAAGACAGCGATCTCCAGGTGGCAGCATGTGATTTATACCGTGGTGCTCTCCGTCTTCTTCTCGTTCTTCTTCACGATTTCCCCGACTTCCTCAGCGAATATTACTTTACCCTATGCGACGCAATACCCCCACGATGCATCCAGTTGCGCAACATCATTCTCAGTGCATTCCCTCCCTCAATCATTCTTCCTGATCCCCACCTTCGCAATGTCAAGTATGAATCGATACCAGAAATGGGGCCAATACCGCCCATCTTGTCAGACTTTACATCTGCACTGAAGAGTGGTGATCTTCGCGGCTACTTGGACCAGTATCTACTCAACAGGGGCACGCCATCGTTCCTGCCTTCCCTGAAGGATCGTTTGAAGTTCAAGGGAAATGACGTGGACGAAACATACAATTTGTCGTTGATCAATGCTCTCGTCATGTATATTGGGGTTTCCTCTGTTGCACAAGCAAAAGCCAGGAGTGGTTCGTCCCTCTTCATATCTAGCGACCCAGGTGCCGTTGCCCTTCAATACTTGGCTATCAACCTTGACGTAGAAGGTTAGTGACATTCCTAATGTCGAATTCATTCCATACTAAAAACCATCCATCAGGTCAACATCACCTTTTAAGTTCAATGGTACTTCACCTGAGATATCCCAACGCCCATACGCATTGGTTTAGTTCCCTTCTCCTTCATCTCTTCTTGGAAGTGAAGGATGATCGCTTTTGTGAAGTCATGACAAAAGTGCTCTTGGAACGCTTCATTGCCCATCGGCCGCATCCATGGGGTGCCCTGGTGACGTTCATTGAACTACTCCGTAATACAAAATACGACTTCTGGAGCAAGGATTTTATTCGGATCGCTCCGGAGGTTACAATGCTGCTTGAAAACGTGAGTACCAGTGATAATCTTTTGGTTTATATGCAAAACTGAAAGAATTGATATAGGTGGCACGATCAATTTTCCAACCGTAGATTAATACTCTCGCTATCTTTGCACAATATCTGCCATTTCATTTCTTATCTGGGCCTACTACCTGCATACTGTATTGTATCACCACTTGTTCTTGACTCTTTCAAAATGAAAACATGTCTTTGTGACATTGTCCCGTGAGTATGTGACAGGCGTGTTGAGTGCTCTTACTGGAAGTGCCATGCCTCGGGAGATAGTAACGATACAGCTTGGACAATGTGGCAACCAAAGTATACCTCATTGACGCCGCATTTACCTATCATACAAGCTGATCTTCTGACTTAGTGGGCGCCGTCTTCTGGCAACGTCTATGTGCAGAACATGGAATTAGTAAAGATGGTATTCTTGAGGAGTGGGCAACAGAAGGTGGTGATCGTAAGGACGTTTTCTTTTATCAGGCAGACGATGAGCACTATATCCCGCGTGCAATTCTTGTTGATCTGGAGCCAAGGGTGCGTGAATTGACGTTACAATGAAACCTCGATTATCATCATTGTCAGGTTATCAATAACATCCTCGCATCGCCGTATGCGAACCTTTACAATCCAGAGAACATTTTCGTTTCTAAAGATGGTGGCGGAGCAGGGAATAATTGGGCCCAAGGATACTCTGCTGGTGAACGAATTTATGAAGAGGTTATGGAAATGATTGACCGCGAAGCTGAAGGGAGTGATTCTCTTGAGGTGGGAAATAGGCGTGTTGGTTTCATCGAGCGTACTAACTTTGCTGTAATTACAGGGATTTATGCTCATGCACTCGATAGCAGGCGGAACGGGCTCAGGTCTTGGATCTTTTTTACTTGAACGTCTAAACGATAAATTTCCAAAAAAGCTTATCCAGACGTACAGCGTATTTCCAAATGCTCAGGAGGGCGATGTCGTTGTTCAACCGTATAACTCGCTACTCACCCTTAAACGCCTGGTGAACCACGCAGACTCGGTTGTGGTGCTGGATAACGGTGCTTTGGCTCGTATTTCTGCAGACCGGTTGCATGTGCAGACACCCTCCTTTGACCAAACTAATCAACTCGTGAGCATGTTGACTTGGATGTCGTTGTACATACACAGTGTTGACATATTGCTAGGTATCCACCGTCATGGCAGCGAGCACTCAAACCCTTCGATATCCAGGATATATGAACAACGATCTCGTTGGAATTATCGCATCACTCATACCCACACCTCGATGCCATTTCTTAATGACTTCTTACACACCGTTCACGAGCGACCAAATTGACAAAGTATGTGGTCTCATTATATCATATGCTTCGTGTAAGATACCAAAGTAATTTAGGCGAAACCCATTCGAAGAACTACAGTACTTGATGTTATGCGACGGTTGCTCCAACCTAAAAATCGCATGGTTTCCACGACTCCTAGCAAAACTGCTTGCTATATTTCCATTCTGAATATCATCCAAGGAGATGTAGATCCGACAGACGTTGGTGACTTTATATTTTTTGTCCTCATCCAAACGTCATGATTCAATTCAGGTTCACCAATCTCTCCTACGAATACGCGAGCGACAGCTTGCGAATTTCATACCTTGGGGCCCAGCATCCATACAAGTAGCTTTGACCCGAAAGTCGCCATATATTACCACCAATCATCGCGTCAGTGGTTTGATGCTTGCAAATCACACAAGCATCGCATCAGTGTGTTATAATCATTCTTCTTCAACTACTTTTCGTTGATGATTTTTTGTGACAGCTCTTCAAACGCATGTTAGACCAGTTCAATCAACTTAAGAGACGGAATGCTTTTCTGGAACAATATAAGAAGGAGAAATTGTTTGAAAATGGTCTAGAGGAATTTGATGATGCGAGGTATGTTCTGTTTATATGCTCATTTTATTCATTTGTTACGTCTCCAATCAGGGCTACCTGCGAAGAGCTTTTGAGGGAATACAAAGCCTGCGAAAGCCCCGACTACATCACATATGTACGCTGCGTTGACCCCGCGTTGATTGATCCGTGGTACTAACAATATTGACACAGAATGCTGACACTGAGCAAGCGCCACAATGACAAAATATTTGCTGTGCTGTCTTGACAGGGTTTAATTCTGGAGGAGGCTGTGTAGCCACACAGCCTGAGTGAGACCTGAGGTTCTGTACTCAAAGCCTGATCCAGCATTCACGCTTTCCATCTTCAGAAGTCATGGTTTTTTCTAGTCATAAAAATGCGACAATGTTCTGGATACCATGAAGAAACCAAGATAGCCTATCTAAAATGGTCTAGAGGATATATTCATTAAGGCAAAGAAAGAGCGATGAAATAAAGAAAGAAGTATCATGTCTTCTTTGGTCCCTCCAACTTTTTGCCAATATCGGCACCTGTTTGGCTAATGGTTCAGAGGTGCTTTGAATGGTCAGGGCCGATCTTACCACGAAGCTTGACACCTAAAGTACGCTCAAGCTTGCCGAGAATTTGTGGATTGGGAATGGCTTTACTTGACTCGTAGTCTTGGATTACGGAAGGCTTCTCGTTAACTTTCTGAGCGACGTCCTTCTGAGATAATTTGAGCTCGAGACGAGCGGTTTGCATAGCCTTCATGCAATGAGCAAACACGTGTAGTTGAAGTTTAAACATGACCTACCCGCCCAACGGAAGGTGCAATCTTTGCAGGCGGAGCGACTTCATTCTCTCTGTCTAATTTGGCGATGCGCTGGTGGTCAGTCCCTGAGAGTGAATGAGATATCTGAGAGTATAATTCAAGGGAGGTTGGACGCTACCTTGATGAGCTTTGTTTCCTCCCGCGGTAATCTTCTTGTCCGTAGCAACAACAGCTCCAGACCGACGAGCCTTGGTGCAAATGTATGAGGTGGTGAATGACAGTGTGGGATGAATGTACTTACGGCTAGAGACGAAGTCAGTGCTGGTGTATAGAGAAAGCGGGAGAGACGTACCATTTATGTCGGATTCCTTCTTGGCTACCTTTGGCACCTGTTTCTTGAAGCCAATAACAGTTTTGCTATCCCAATCGTCGCTCATGATGGTGGTTGTAATGAGTCAAGTAGTGATAATTGATTACAAATAATACCGCTATTTGTACTATATAAGGCAAAGGACCTCCGTAACCTTGACACATCGTCTTTTCCTACTTCCCCTTACTTGCTTATAGCGCTAGCGCAAAAGACGTTGATCGTCTTTTTATTGTTCACTTTCAACGTTTTTGTACCGCGCCTGCACTCTCTTTGATAGAGAGATTTCATCCATTTGTGGGTTGCAATTCGTCTCCAAAAAAAAAAAAAAGTTATCTCAATTATCACTTTAAGCATTCATTTGTTTCTCGAATATTTTCTCCGATAATGGTTTCCAAGACGCTGATGGGTGTCTGGGTTGCCCTTGACATCCTCCTCCTCGCCGCTGGTGTCCTGACATTAGCACTCTCGATTGTTTGGCGTGCTCCGAACATCCTCATGAATATGGTTCTCTCCTCCGCTGATCTAATGGGTACAACATTATTCCTAAGCCTGACTTTTAAAAGCTAAACATTACTCTAGCTGGCACTATATTGGGGATTGCGTTGTTGACCACTTTCATGATCTCCATCGGTGCCATCATACAGCGGAATCATGTGACAATCGGTCTTGTACTGTTGAACTATGCTCTCCTAGTCGATGCTATTGGTATCCTGGTCATCGGTACATTCATTTGGTTCTCTACTTTACAAGAAAGGGTCAATTTCCACAAGTTATGGGCGGATGCAAGTCCTGCAGTAAGGATTGCACTTCAGGATAAGGTAGGTTCCTGTCCCCCTAATATGTTCTCAGCATATCTAAATGATTCAAACAGTTTGAGTGTTGCGGATTTTTGAATGGGACAGATCTAGCACAAGTCGGAGGATCCTTTTGTCGGTCCCAGAATTTCATTTCCGGTCTTGCATCGGACGTGTCAAGTAATTTCTGTGTTTCACCGATAACCGACTTTGCCGACGTGACACTGAACAATGTCTTTTCGTGAGTCTATGGACCTATTAAACTTGCAGCTGTATTTTCATAATGACACCTTTTCCTTCTTTAGAACGGTATTGAAGTTTATCTCTAGTTCGGTTGTTGATTTATCTGACCTGTTCGTAGATTTATGGTTATATGGCTATTGTACTATGTCTTCTACTCGCGTCGCTTTGTGTGATCAACAAGGTGAGCCATTTCACCCACTACTACTAGTCTGCAATTAATGAACGTTCTTGACAGCGGCAAGAAGCTGAGAGATTCAAGAAGATTGATGCTAAACGGGGTGGAAGAGGTTTTGTGTAATCTAGGTTGTGTACTCTTAAGCTTTTTCCCGCTACCTTTAGGTAGTGGGTTTTAGTGTGCATGGAAAGAAACTTTTGGCGCGGCTTTGGTAGTGGCGATGCGCGTGAACACATTTCCTTATGTAATAGACAATTGGTTTTCGGATTGTGTTACGCTGGAACAGGAGTCAGGAAAGCCCCTGTCTCAAGTCTGCATACAAATGGCTCAGCTAGGTACCGGGACCACATACAAGACGTCAAGATGCAAAAAGGTTCAAAAATCTACATACAGACCCGGTGACCGATTGGTTTTGAATCTTCACTGTGATGGCTTTAGAAAAACAAACTACAATGGATGGGGACGAGACTACCTGATGGAGGTCGGAACAAAAGTCCACCTACGAACCGGCCTCGAAAAAAAGTCCGCATGCCGACTTTTTGGCAAAAACCTACCTCACAGTGGGCTTTCGGAGGTCCTGCTGGAACTAGTTAGAAAAACACCAATGATAAACTAATTTATTCCTAGACCCGGAAAGAGACGCGTTACCCAAACGACTGGACAATATCGATTTTCATGTTGTCTCTCCTGTGACTCCTTATGTAAGCGCTGCCCGCCATTTTGTACGTAACACCGACCAAATAAGAACGAGTCCTCCACCAGATACGTATGGAATCACCTAAACGTCGACGCATTCGTTCCCCCTCACCAGTTTACAAACTTGACGACCAAGATGACTCTTACGAGCCCTATGTTCCAATAGCAAAGCGTCGGCAAGAGAAATTGGCTAAACTCTCATCTTGGGGAATAAATGCGGGAAAACCAAAGACGAAGAAACAACAAGAGGAAGCCGATGAACGGGAGGATGCATTGAAGGAAGAAGAGCTCAGGAGGGAAAAGGCACGAAAAGAACGAACTTTACTGATAGAAGCGCAGGAGGTTCATCTACAGAAGGCTGCTCAAGGTTTGTTGTGTTGGTGCATGTCAACGGCATATCGTAGCTTTCACACCACCTTCAGATTCCAAGAAAACAGCAGGAGAAAAGGCACAGGAAGCAGATGCAGAAATACTGGAAGCTATCAAAAGCCGGAGGAAGCTAGCCTCAGATATGGAATTGGCGAAAGGCATCCAGTACACTGAGCCATTAAAATCAAGGTACGCCTTTCAGTCTACTCTTGTCCCTTCACTCATACTTTACCAAAGCTGGTCCCCCCCACAATATATCCTTGAGCGTACAATGGAACAGAATCAGAAACTTCGTAATAAATATCATATCCTCGTCGAAGGCGACAACATCCCTGCGCCAATTGAACACTTTACTGTGAGGAATAGGAAGTGCACGGAATGTACTTGGCTGACTCCCTTTAGGACATGAAAATCCCCGAACCTATATTGGAATATTTACGATCAAAATGCATTGTTAATCCAACTCCTATCCAATTGCAAGGCATCCCAATAGCGTATGCCATCTTGTCAACTCTATCTGAATATTTTGATGTATTCCTTAGCTTCTCAGGACGTGATATCATTGGGATAGCCTTCACTGGCTCTGGAAAAACACTGGCCTTCTGTCTTCCACTTATTATGATGGCTCTTGAAGAGGAGATCAAGCTCCCATTTATACGTGGAGAAGGACCTGTAGGGATCATACTCTGTCCCTCGCGTGAGCTTGCAAATCAGACTTTTGACAATGTCGTAACTTGGTGTGGAGCGCTTGCCAAGGAAGGCAAGTACCCGCAACTCAACACTCTGCTCTGCATCGGTGGTATCTCGATGAACGAGCAGAGTCATGTCATGAATAAAGGTCTCCATATCGTCGTCGCCACTCCTGGACGTCTGATCGATATGTTGGAGAAGAAACGTTTCACGTTCAACAATTGCAAGTACTTGTGCATGGATGAAGCTGATAGAATGATCGATTTGGGTTTCGAGGACGACGTCCGAAACATTATGAGCTTTTTCAAAGTGAGTTGTAGCTTTTCTGGCTGATCAACTTTTAATGGTTTTCTAGAACCAAAGACAGACCTTGTTATTCTCTGCGACCATGCCCAAGAAAATTCAAGACTTTGCTCGGGATTCACTTATAAAACCAGTATTGGTTAATGTCGGTCGTGCTGGTGCTGCTAATCTAGATGTACTCCAAGTAGTTGAATACGTCAAGCAAGAAGCGAAAATGGTTTACCTCCTGGAGTGCCTTCAGAAAACGCCTCCACCAGTGATCATCTTCAGCGAAAATAAGAATGAAGTTGATGGTTTGTTTCTATACGTTAAATAACATAACATTCATCCCTCTAATGAGTCGCTAGATATCCAAGAATATCTTTTACTGAAGGGTGTTGAAGCCGTTGCTATTCATGGTTCAAAGAGTGGGTGCATTGCATGTCACTCGTTCCACCCTTGTTTATTTCTCTTATTGCCTTTAAGGTCAGGAAGAACGGCAGTACGCCATCAAATCCTTTAAATCAGGGGCGAAAGATGTCATGGTAGCATCTGGAGTCGCATCGAAAGGTCTCGATTTCAATGACATCCAGCATGTTATTATTTTTTCCATGCCCAAAGAAATCGAGGATTACGTTCATCAGATTGGACGCACAGGAAGAAGTGGAAAGACGGGAATTGCTACGACATTCGTCAACATGAACACGCCGGAACAGACACTTCTGGATCTCAAATATCTTTTGATGGAAGCAGGCCAAAAGTTAGTGATCATTCAATTATCTCGTCCCGTCTAGATATTAACCTTTTCCCTCAGGGTACCACCCTTTTTGTCAACAATCGACGATCCCCGAGCTATACAGGGAGGCTCTTTTACAGGCTGTCCTGTTTGCGGCGGTAAGCTTTGACTGAGTCTCCCTTGCTCTTGGTTATTTCTCACGGCGCACGCGCCCCAGGTCTTGGACATAGTATCTCCAATTGTCCCAAACTTGAAGATGCCCAGCGTCGACAAATGGCATCGCACCGCACGACTGACGAGGGTGGAGGATACTGATTGATTTGCCAAGCAATGGGATCCCGGTGAATCTAAGCCACTCAGCTTGAGGCTGGTCTGTTGTCTAACTTACACCAAGTGAATTGGCTTGCTAGGCTAGCTTATTTCCTGTCACCGATGCAGTAAAACAAATACAATGTATCATTGCTGTGGATGCAAAGACACTCGATTGTGGTGGTTGAAATCATACTAAACTAGGACCCAAACAAGTTCAGCGTTCTTGATTTCGCTAATGCTTCTGTAATAATCCTATGGCCGTGATCTTTTGTCCAGTTCCACTAAGCCCACACCAGGCTAAGGTGTTGCAAGGTTGTGCTTGTCGACTTGTATCCAATTTTCAGCGATATCAAGCGTAGCTTTGTGGAGAAAAGACTTCACAGCCTGAGGATCTCCTCCGCTGCCTTCTAAGTAGTATTTAATCTAGTGACCAGAACAAATATGTTAAACAGATTCTAGCATTACGACATCACTTGCCTTTGGCTCGGTTCCACTGGTCCTGTGGGCGGAAGAAGTTATACCACTGTTCACAACAATAAGACTCTTAACTTACCGCAGTGTCAGTACTAGTGTCACATCCTTGCTTCCGGCTCGTAGCTGTATCATGTGCCCGGATGAAATCGGCAGAGCAGGTTGCCAGTTTGGAGGGTTGCCACTGTCATACCCGACGGTGAGGTCGATTACCCTTGTGATTTCAAGGCCCGCCAGGCTTTTGGGATAAATCCTGTTAGAATTTGCAAACGACTAAGGAGATGTGGAATTAAAGGACTGTCAAAAAAAGAATTTTAAGCAGCAGTGGACGATAACAGACCCCGTAGTTCCGAATACGCGAAAATATATCGTCAGTGATCTTCGGATCGTTGCAAATGAAGTAGCTATTATTTGTCTGCAGCTGTCAGACAGCTTTAAGAGGAGGAAAGTAGCAATCATTACCTCGAAATGACCATACCTGTCAAGATCCCATCAGAAAAATGAGGTATAACTTTATCAGGATGATTCTAACCTCGAATATAGTTCCTGGAGATGCTCATTGACACTCTTCCCCATAGCACGGAGAGAGACAGCAAGCTCTGCGAATAACATCTGGATATCTACACTTCAGTCGCTATTTTTAAATTGAGCCAAAAGCTTGAGAAATCATCACCGTTGCCGCAATGCCATCCTTGTCCCTGATGTCGGGACCGAACATAAAGCCGATTGCTTCCTCATAACCGAAAGGCACCTCGTAACCTTCTTCGACGAGAACTAGAGCGGTGTTCCCAATAAACTTGAAACCTTGAGGAAAATATATTCAATGTACAATTGTTCATAAAACAAATAAATAACATACCAGTCAAACACTCCACGAATCTAAAACCCTCTGCCTTTGCCATGGTTTCAAGCATTTTGGAACTAACAGTGGATGCAACCATTGCTAATTTCTCCACTGGTTGGGCGCCTGACGACTTGCAAGACTGCAAAATTTTATCTGCGAAGAGGCTGCCAAGCTGATCACCAGTAAAAATGGTCCAATTCCCCGTCGGGCTAAACAAATCGATGAGTTTTACAGAAAAACCGGCCGAATCCCGTAAGGTCATACCCCCTTTCCGCAGCGATAAACCTATCAGCATCTGGATCCTGCGCCAATACATAATCAGCCCCCTCGCGTTCCGCTGTTCTCAAGGCTAAGTCCTTGAAGGGAATTCATTACCAAGTTGGTTGAAGAAATAAATAAGGCCTACAAGCGCTCCTGCATAATATGTCATTAAACTCAGCTGAGTGTGTAGACAAGATTAACATCTACTTGCCCTTCTCTTCCGGGTTTGGAAAGCGGACTGTTGGAAACTCTGGATCTGGGAACTGCTGTTCGTTTACAGGTATATATGGACGAAATCCAAAAATCCTGAAGGCTTGCATCACGAAAGAATCACTAACGCCATGCATAGATGTATTAACAAATTTTATTGTCGATTGTTGATTGAGTTCACTGGTCATCATGATTGTGAGCGTCAGACTCATGAGAAGAGTCAAATCAAAGACGCACCGAGTGAGGTTGTTTTTCGCCAAGGACTGAAAATAGCTCTTTCGCATTTCCTGTGTGAAATCTACACAGAGAATCGACTCGGATAAATTGACCGCTGAGTATTCTTTGGGTTGGAGATTTAACTGAATTGTTTTCGATATGCCTTCGTCATGTGGCGCAATAATCTACATATGATTGTGCCACCACTCGACCAAGACTCGGGAAAAATACTTACCTGGACTGCATTTTCCCAATAAACCTGAATTGATCAGAGGGGATCATTCCCAGTAACGGGGTGGAAAGCTACCTTGTACCCATTGTCATACTAGAAATGTGTAATATCGATCAACTTTTCAAGTCAGATTTATCCCAAGGCAAATTTACCTTGGGATTGTGGCTAGCTACAGGAGATGATATGTGGTATAAAGAGATAAAAAGTATAGAATAACATACCGGTGATCATCACTCCACATGCTGCTCTCAAGTGATTCACGCTGAAGGGTATTCTTTACAAAGGCTAAGCCTCTCATTAGGTCAGTAAATACTACGCCAACTCACAAAGGTGTGTGAACATTGCCTTGCAGAAGATAAACACGAAATCCCTTCGTGATAAATACCTGGGCCGCCAGGCGAGCCCAATGCTCGGAATGATGCCTGTGGTCATGTCCAACTACGAGTCCACGGTTGCGCGCCTCACAAACATGTACTGAAACATATTCAGCGAGTCCCTAGATGGGAAGTGTTTGATGAAACGACATGATTTGGCGCAAGTTCATCGTACCTGCGATGTCTGGATGATAATTAAATCTTGTCGGAAAATGCATCGTGTTGAGGTCAAAGCTATCAAAACGTCTCGAATCACTAACCATTAATCCGGGACCAGCCAGCTTCCATTCTACCTCGAAGACCTGGATATGATCAAATCAAGAACTGTTAGAGCAACTTTCCTGGATAATTTCACACACCAGCAGTTCCAAATTCAATCCGTGTTCTATTTGAGCGAGCATGAGCTGTGTATCAAGGTCGCATAAATATACATAGTACCTCAGACGTCGTTCCAACTCCAGATTATCAGCATTATCCCAGAGTCGTTGTATCTCATTGCGAGTTTCAGGATTCTACGACTGTAAGTAATTTATTCTGAGAGTATGAGAAAGCATCGCTAACTGGATCCAAGCGCAACCATTCATCGACAAGACTTTTCAGCATTATAGTGTAACAGGGGATGCCCCGTATTATTACGTAAACCAACTCTTGTTAAAACCAATGAGCATCCTTTTTGACAAAAGACCGTGCGTTCAAACGACCTGGGCAATCAAGAAGACGCCACCCAACTTCGATGACACCACTGCAGTTTTGAACCGATTCCTTTGGGATGCTCTGACGGAGAACCTGAACCCCTCGATTCCTCATCTATGCATATCTGTTACACCTATCCAATCGGTTCCAAATTCTCAGCATTCATTCGTGTGCTGGGCTGCATTGAACGAAGAAGTGCATTTATCTTGGTCATTAAACTTCCCCTTCTCAAACCCTTTTATCCAGAATGGTTCCAAAGCTTTGGAGATTCCTCTTTCGTGGTCTAGCACGTATCAACACACCTTCAGCGGCACTGATATTTTATTAAAAGCAGTAACACCGACGGCTTTGACGGTCGTCATTGTTACCGCACTCTCCAGTGAGGCATATTCACAGGCCTGCGCCAACCATTCTGCTCTGGGCGAATGGCTTTCCTTGGAGAGACGTATTCTACGACAAGGCGATGTCTTGTCCGTTCCCAAAAAAGATCCCACGTCAGTTGACGTCGCCTTTCGATATCGGCTGGACATGCTTGAACCTGTTCTGCAAGGGCATGTCGAGAACGGAACGACGAAAATTATTGTGGCACTTTCTCAAACTGACTCACTCATACACGATTCAATATTAGACACCGAAGGAGAACAGGATGCAATCGAAATTGATGAGGGCTTTCTAGGGAGCTCTATCCTGTCCTTGGATTTACACACATGCTCAACTCAAAATTCACCCTTGGATCTGTATAAAAATGAGGCTATGGATAGATCATACCCGGAATTTTCCTACAAGACCATGCATTCCCGGTTCAAACCTGTGGAGGACCATTATACACTCTTCTTTCGCACATCGGATCTTGGAAAAATCGGTATCTTGAATGGCGATTGGGTAAGTGCCGTTACAGATTGGTAACGGCTCACATTTAATTTTGATTATCAAGGCAATTGTTGGTATAGCGCCATCTAAATATCGACTTGTGCGTGTTCTTGCAAAGGATAGCTTAATTGACTCAGCGTAAGACGCCATAAATCTCTGACCCTCCTTTTCTGAGTATGTGTTGACTAGCGGGTGTTTAACGGGCTCTCCATTACTTCTCCACAACATTCTTTCCGATGGGGAAGAGTTCGGTCCGCAAGTTCCATCGAGTATCTACGTTCGCCCCAGTCCTTTTGGCTCTGCTCACCCTCCAATACCTGTTGCTCGATCGGTTACCATTGCGCGGGTAGCATCTCCAAATTCAATCAACCGACGATATCAGCCCTTCTTTCTCCACTCCTTGAAAAAGTACTTCGATGCCGGGAAGCGATTAGTCAAACAAAACGACATCATTGCTGTTTCTATAGACACAGATCCTCCCAGATGGCTTGAATTAGAAGAGGGGACGGGCGATGATGATAGTCACCACGCAGACCTAAATGACTTCAAGTTCGTCCAGATATGCCGAGATTGTGATGATTTGTCAACTCACGCAGGAAATAAGTCACCCTAGCAATGCACCCCGCACCAATGAATTGGTGTTTTTCAAAGTGACTAGCATTGAATATGACGTAGTATCAAAGGCTGGCCCTCCTTTGCAAGACCTGTATACGGGTTCGACCTTGGGCGAACTTGGATGCTGGATTGACACAAGTATAACCCGTATGACCCAGGCGGGAGTTGAACACACTCGAGTTCCGGATGCAATGTCGTATCTGCAAATAGGTAGGGCCAGGACATCCTTGTCAGATGAAAGTAGGTCGCTGACTATTGATTAGATGCCACAAGCTCGACAATCTTGAGAACTTTAGAGTCTCTACCTACGCCGTATTTACTAGGACCAAAGAGCACGTTCTCAAAACTCCTGGCATTGACATCTGCAGCATTATCCCAGCGCGCTGTTGAGTACAACCTACATCTGTCTTTTCTATTAAAAGGTGGACGTGGTATTGGCAAATTTACGGTTGTAGCTTGGGTTTCACAGCGATTGGGTCTAAACCTACAAGAGGTGTGTCCGCCTTCCCTCTACTTGAGTTCTCTATTATGAGCATACCCTAGATCAATTGCTACAATATTTTGGGAGAGAGTGATGTCAGGACGGAAGCCATACTTCGAGTTAAGTTTGAGCAAGCAAGTGCTTGCACGCCCTGTCTCCTTGTCTTAAGACACCTCGAGGCGCTGACTCAGACTACCCAAACTCTCGAGGGTAAAAAAGGTATGAAAACTGATGGAGCCGTATCTTGTTTGCTTACACATTTTTGCCGACAAGATTCGCCAATTGTGACTGCTCTGCGTGAATGTATCAATGATATCCAAACAAGTTGGAAAACCACAGGATATCCTTTGATAGTTATTGGGACTACAAGTGCGAGTAGCTCTCTGCCTGTTGGTCTTGCAAGTTGTTTCAAGCAGGAAATCTTGTTTCAGGTTCGTTATCTCCAACTGCGACATCTGGATCAAGCCTTATTTTCCTTAGGCTCCAAACGAGGGGGAACGCCTTGAGATCTTCAAATGTTTGCTTTCAAATATTCTCCTTGCTTCAGATGTTTCACTTCAGCGCCTGGCAACCCAAACGGCGGCTCTACTTGCAGGTGATTTATGTGACCTTGTGGCTCGGGCCAAGGCCGTATCCATTGATCGGGCAATGAACACCGCGTACAGTCATTTTGTAAAAGTTGCTTGCACTCATAACTGAAATGGGGGTCCAAGGACCTTGAAGGAAGATTTATCAGCTCTCTCTTCCATATCCATTACTGCTAGCGATTTTGATATCGCTCTAGGCAAGGCCAGAGATTCATATTCCGAAAGCATAGGTGCACCGAAGATCCCCAATGTCACTTGGGATGATGTAGGAGGCTTAGCCCATGTTAAATCTGACATATTGGATACCATCCAGTTACCGCTCGACCGTCCTGACTTATTTGCAGAAGGCTTGAAAAAAAGATCTGGTAAGTTTATTTTGCTTGAATCGTGCAAAGTCAGTGAATGCCTAGAAATTTCTAGGTGTCCTCTTATATGGACCTCCTGGTACTGGAAAGACATTGATAGCTAAAGCGGTTGCTACGTCTTGCTCGATGAACTTCTTCTCTGTGAAGGGGCCGGAGTTACTCAACATGTATATCGGAGAATCTGAGGCTAATGTACGGAGGGTGTTTCAACGCGCTAGAGATGCAAAACCCTGCGTCATTTTCTTTGACGAGCTGGATTCTGTTGCGCCACAACGAGGGAATCATGGCGACTCAGGAGGCGTCATGGATCGTATCGTCAGCCAGCTGCTCGCTGAACTGGATGGAATGTCTGGAGGGAAAGAATCGGCCGATGTTTTCGTTATTGGCGCTACAAATCGTCCCGATCTCTTGGATCCAGCACTTCTGCGGCCTGGCAGGTTCGGATTTCGCATTTCAGTTATTCTATATATAGCGTTTTTTGATTTCTCTCGCCATAGGTTTGATCGCATGCTGTATCTTGGTGTTAGCGACAGCCATGAGGCTCAGTTGAATATCTTGGAAGCGTTGACGAGGAAGTTCCGACTGGATCCTGGTCTTGATCTGCACTCGATAGCTCAAAAATGCCCGTTCAACCTCACTGGAGCGGACTTTTATGCTCTCTGTTCAGACGCTATGTTAAATGCTATGTCTCGAAAGGCCGAAGGAATCGATGCAAAAATTTGTAAGTACGGGTCTCAATAAGCTTGACAGGAGAACTTACCTTACTGAATAGCGGTGTTGAATATTCAACCTGAACACCACAGCCATCCTCACCCAGTGACGGCAGAGTACTATCTCGCGGAGCTCGCATCGGCAGAAGATATAGCTGTTCACGTGTCCCAAGAAGATTTCGACCGTGCTCTGGATTCTCTTGTTCCTAGTGTCAGTCAAGCAGAGATGGAACATTATGCACACATTCAAAAACGCTTCTCCCAAGGAGCCGTGGACGAGATAGGTTCTAGCGACTCATAGATAAATAAAATGTCGTCTAGAAATTCTACAAGTTGTTTATACAAAGAAAGCAATACATGATCGGCTCAAAACCATCGGCTAGGTTTGATGCCAATTTTCTCAAACAGATCTTTGACGTTGGTTACAACCAGGGAGCCAATATTTATCGTATTCGGAGGTCGGACCCGAACGCCAATCATCTCGAACCTATCACCCGTTAAAGTCAGCACACGTAGGTAAAGATGCCATGTAGGACATGCTCACTGATATGCAGGTTGACCATTGATGACCGCCTCTATATGAAGAAGAGGGTGTTCCAAGTCTGTTGTATCGATTTCAAAAGTCGACCTGTTCAATACCATCAAATAGAGAATACAAATTCGTTCAAGGCCCTAAACATACCACTTAGAATTGCCGTTAGGTAGATAGGCAAGCGCTCTTTCGTAGGGTACTTCTTCCGAGCTTCCATCACTCGAATTCCTGCTAAACGATTCTTCGCTCTGCAGCCGCATAGTGTGTATGAAAGGAATGTAGAACATGTTCAACGGACTGGTTGAAATTTCTCGGACAGTATGAAGTTTGGGGTCGTTGGCATTAAATTCGATTGCTGCGAACTCATGGCGATCTCCGGAAAGTATGATAATGTTGGGAACCGTGTGAAAAACCCCCAAAAGCGCAGCCCTTTCAGTAGGAAACCCCGACCAAGAATCGGTAAGAGCATCATGTGTCCAGAGAGATGTAAAAGGAACGGAAGAAACGATGAATTTGAAGGTGCATGTTCCGTTTACCTTGGTATGAGTAGAACTTCAGCAAATGACGAACAAATCAAGATAGTAGTCTTACCTTGTCTAGCCAACCATATAGAGCTGAGAGCTGTTCACTTCCAAGAAGTGTACGGGAAGTAAGATCTGGACTCGTTAACGGAGAACGATAACGGCGAGTGTCCATGACGAAGAATGCGGCGTCACCGAGTTGGAAATCGTAGAAAGTTTGCCCTGGCTTCAAAGAATCATAGTTTGCATTGCCGTTGTAAATGTTGTAAGCATTTGATGCATTTTGATACGGTGGGACATCCTTCCCCTCTCCAATGTAATTGTTGACAAACTAGCAGCAATGTCAGTTTGCTGTGTTCTAACGGTTGAGATATAAAGAGATACTTCGTGATCGTCGTACGCATGGAAAATAGCTATGAGGGGATCATCACAAGTGTATGAATAGGAGCAGGGCTTTACTTACGCAACTTTTCGTATACATTTCTGAAGCTGGGACTTTGATAATTGCGTCGGTAGAGCCTTCGGTATGCCTCTTGATCATCTCCGATATAGAGAGGAACATCAGCGTAAATAAAGTCGCCAAGAAAAAGTAAGAAATCTGTTATTGCAGGAGCCAAGTCATTTGGTTGTTTCTCGGTAGTTGCAATTGAGGAAGAATAGTTTTGGGTGGCGTTGGAAGGAAGCACTTGCAGAGGTTTTTTAGACAACGACATCTTGCTAGGAGACTTGAGATATTTAGCCAAGAGATCATAACCTCCGATCGTACGGTGATGAAAAGGTCCTTTGTAAGGGAAATTGAGAACCATGCAAGATGAGGCTATAAATCTCAAACGACTGCCTGATTGCAGACGAGGATCTGGGAAGGTGCGGAAATGAATCGGATTAGGTGGATAGGGAAGAGAGGTCCTGTTCAGATCTGACAAGATATCTAGAAGGAAGGTTGTGAGGATCTAGGAAACTATAATCAAAGTTGACTAACATTCATACGAGGTTGCTGGCCACAAGTTGGTAAGTCGAACTGTGTCTACCCAATCAAATGATTGATTCAAATGGAGGTTCGGTCCATCCTTCCAAGTGTCGCTTGCTGTTTCGCGGTAGACAAGCAGAAGGGTGTGCTCTGTTGCATTTGTTTTGGGGTAGCGAACGACAATCTTGGCGCTGTCAGGATATAGGGCACCAACACGAGTAAAAACGAGGTCAGAAGCAGTGTCGACGAAAGGTGTGATGGTAAAGTCTACCACGGCGAGGAAGAGAAGTGTGTTGATCATTATGTTGAGACATTGCAGATATCGAGAGGTTGTAGGCAGAGAGAAGAGTATTGTTGATATATGTGATACAGGGAGAGTTCTTTGTTGAACTGAATGCTTTTCATTCTTGGTAGGACTGCTATGTGGTGTCCAAGCGGTAGTAATGAGATAGAGGAGATAGAGGACTGGCAATACTGGGATAGCGAGACGAGTAGGGATCTGTGTAGAAAACAAGATGAACCAATGAATTGAATTTGAACGATGAAGCCCTACGATTTGGAGAAAGATGTAAGAAAAGAGACGAAAAAAGGATGATAATATGGAGGAGAGTGGTGGCAACATTTGACGTGAAACACACGATGTCTCTGCTCCTCGTTGTTATAAACCCTGTCTGCGGTAACAGGTCCGCTGCATCATTCTTCAATAACCATGTTTTTCCGCTTTTAAAGGCTCATGAGATAACCGTGGATCATACCCTTCAAACTACTTCACCAGAACATGCCCCATCTTTCATCTCTCAGTTCCAAGATAAACCTATAACCGTCATTTTGGGCTCTGGCGATGGCACTCTTCATGAAATTATCAATACAGTCTCATCTCATCATATTCATTTTGTTCTAGTCCCTTGTGGAACTGCAAATGCTTTGTATTCATCTCTCTTTCTTCAAGAGGAAGGGGCAGAAGAAGACCATGTCGCTTATCGCCTCCAATCTTTGCTTTCTTTTATCAACAAAAAGCCCCCTTCACCGTTATCCCTTGCAACCACTACCTTCTCTTCAACTTCACAAATCACTTTGTCTGCTGTCGTCGTCTCTACCTCGTTGCATGCCTCCATCCTCCATCATTCAGAGAGCCTGAGGGATCAGTACCCCGGTATTGAGAGGCGAGTCCTTCATTCTACTTTTTTCTAAACGGCCGGAAAATAATCAACGTACAGATTCAAAATTGCCGCGCAACAGAATAGTTCTAAATGGTACAAGAGTCAACTCAATTTATTACCTTCGTTGCCATTAGGCGTCGTCCAGATATACGACTTTCAAACCAAGTCATTTGTCCATCATCCCAATTCAACATTACACAACCCTCTAGTGCACCTTGAAGGCCCTTTTATTTACTTCCTCTCAACTGTCAATGTCGATCGTTTAGAACCAGCTTTCCGAATAACTCCTTTGACCCGAACTCTGCCCCCTTCCTCTCCATCTTGCGACATTGTCATTCTTCGACCTTTCCAAAGTCCAACAATAGTCGAAGACACCGTCGAAGTGAGGGCTGGCTTTGTCGCCAAGTTATGGGCAGTCCTCGGAGCCGCATATCGCGATGGATTACACGTAGAAATGAGATACAATAAGGACGGCGAAGTTGTTACAGAAGGAGATGGGCCTGCGGTAGTTGAGTACATACGTTGTGGTGGTTGGGAATGGATTCCAGTACGTCTTCAATCTTCACTTGTTAACCTCTACTGACCTTGGCATACATAGGACATGGAAGACAAGGATGCTCATTTAGTCTGTTCGGATGGTGCCATTCACAACATTTCTGAAGGGGGTCGCGCGGTTTGCAATGTGAATGGACTTGAACATGGTATAAAGGTATACGATTGATTCCACATAAAGCTATCTATTGTTTCGCGATATACTTGCCTGACAACAAGTCGTTAACAACCGCACAGGTTGACTCATAAACAGCCTCCACCAATCCTGAACTGTTGACCTGGTAGGGACCATGAGATCAGACTGGGATTCAAAAATGTCCACCTACCTCGGCAACCTTTCCTTGTGCAGAATAATGCTCAATAACAGGCATCGTATCCGTTTTGTAGGTACCTACGGATGTCTGAATATGAGCGGCTGATAATACCGTGGGATCTCAACGTACGAAATCTTTTCTTGATACTCTCGACGTTATCGTCTTCCCTGCCACTTGTCTTTCCTCGCTCTAGCAAGCGGTTCAACATGACCTCCTCTGTCGTTGCAAAGTAGATCACGAGCGATGACATGCAAACCTATTATTGGTGAATTGAGATGAGGGAATCAAAGTACAAATGTGAAAAACGCCCCACCTGCTCGTCGAACCCGATAGCCTGATCCATCTTACGAGGAAAACCATCGATCAAGAACCTACCGCAGCCAGCTTGCCATCCATCTCCAGTCGTTCTTTCTTTCAGAGTAGCTTCCATCTCATTCTCGAGCAATTTCATTGTGACTTGCATCGGAACGATTATACCTTCACGAATATATGTTCTGATGAGATCGCCGTACTGCGATCCTTCGCGATTTTGTTCAGCACGGAGGAGATCCCCGGCTGGAGAGAAGATTTTAAGGAAATGCTGAACATATGAGAGGAGTTGAAAAAGTACCTGATAGATGACAGAAATTGAAGTCTTTGACGAGTCGCGCACATTGTGTGCCTTTACCTGACCGTGTTGTTGTGAGCAGGGTGTGAGATTACTGTGAGAGGACTCACCTGCACCGGGCCCTCCCAGTACAAAGATGACTGTTACTTTTGTACTGTCAAATACAGGCATGAATTCAGTGGCGACGAGGCGGTAAAAGAGGGTGATCTGCTTGTCGAGGGTTCAGAGAAGTGCTCTCTCTATATTTTATGACTGCGTAGAAAATAGCAAAGGATGAGAGTGAGAGTGCAGCAAAAAGCAGGGGATTTGGACCCTTTCTTGTCATGAACGCTGGATATGGACCTTGAATTCGTACATCCAACTCAAATTTATTCTCTTCGTCCATGCCGCAACCAGGATGCCACTGACTTGCTTGCTATTGGCGGCGAGCACTCAGTAGACATTGTTCAAGTAGTATGTATTTTATATCCTGCATTTTCATCCAACTACAAAAATATTATATAGGAACACGCTCAATGTCGTCCAATCGCCTCCTTTCATATTGGCTCACGGATAACTGCCCTCGCCTGGTCATCTCGCACAGTCTCCCCTTCTTCTAGTGACAAATGGATTATCGAGTTCAGTATTTCCATCCTCCTTCATATCTTCCTCACTTATTATATCAAAAAGGCTCACTGCAGCGAGTATAGACTTTGGTCTTCATCTTTTGACAAAATCTTCATTCGCACCAGAGCATGTATTTCCATTTGGGGGTGGTCTTAGTGGACACCATGGCAAGGTAAATGACATGGTATTTTGTGGTGGTTGGGATGAGGACAGCGCGCGTTATGTGGCGACAGTATCAGGTGTTTTTTTTAGTCGCAGCTCCTTCAGGATACCTTTCAACTCAGATTTCCGTTATAGACGACAAAATGCTCATGGTGTGGGATCTACACCCAGCAGCCGATATTGAATCGTCGTCGCCCCACTCACCAATGTCCCTCTCTCTCTCACCTTCGCCATCCTCAAGGCCTCAACCAACTGCCTACGTCATATCTTTCCCTCATCCATTGACATCAATACGTTCCCATCCATCGACTAGTAAAGAGTTTCTTGTATCGGACTGCCATGGCGCCGTCTATCTGACCGACTGGCGGTCTGAGCCTGATGAAAGTGATCCAGGTGCTCTTCGGCACTCCAGCCTCGTCGAGCTCATAGAACCTTCCGCCCTATCGATTTCTTGCATGGGCGGTCCGTCACAATGGTCCGCATCCGTGGATTGGCGAAGTGATGCTGTTGATTTGCAAGTTCCTTGCTAGGATTTTAGAAGGCGATATCTAATTTCAACTGTTCACAGAATTGGCGGTGTTTATGGGCCGAAATTTTCCTTGTGGGACATGTCAAAACTTCGAGGAGGAACACCGTCCGTGTCTGGAAACAGTTTTGCTGAAGGTGGTCACATCTTCCGGTATGTATTTTCTATGTCATTTATTTTCATTTTTTAATATTTCCACAAATGCAGGTGGTGTCAGACTTACTCTGAACACTTTGCAATATCCAATCAATCGCCTAATAGGGGTGCTGTAATTCATATTCATAATTGCAGTTTCGTACATGCGGCCCCCACGGTGTTCAATCTTCGACCTAAACCTAATTTTATCCGTGATTTTGACTTCTTAGCTCTGGCTGGCATTCCTAGAATAGTAGCAGCGATCGGCCAGACGGTCATAATATTCTCTATAGGTGTAGAATCCTAGATACATTTTCTTTACAAAAATAATGCGTTTGCAGAAAGTAGCCAAAAAGCAAAAAAGTTGTGGTCATTATGAAATTACAAACATCTTGGAGCTATTACAGTAGCAAGAATTGGAGACGGTGACAAAATTAGTACAGTGACCACTCAACGGGCTAGTGACCATAACTCGCAAGGTGCATAGGGTGGTAATGTATTTGTCCTTGCGGTTGTAAGACTTGTTGAGCATGCTGTTGATGGGTAATGTGTTGGCGATGAGAATTTTCCATATAATGCGGCATTGTGGCAGAAATGTTAGCAGGAACTGCGGTGGGCAAAGCATGCGGGTCGACATTCTCCCCAAAACCGAGTTCGAGAAACATATTTTTCCAGTAATGTGCATCAAGTTCGGTTGCATGATGGGGCCCGGGTGGGAAGTAGCTACCGGAATAATGAACCGCTCCTGTTGATTGTCCATGATCAATTGGGTTTCTTGTTTGCGAATCAAGTTGATACCCCTGGTCACTTGGGTTTGCATGATGAGGATGTGCAGGCAAATGGGGCGAGGCGGGAAAATGGAAGCCTTGCTGAGGTTCACGTGAGCGCTGTATCTGATGGGGATAAACTTGAGAAGAGGAACTCTGAACCATGTTTTGTGCAGTTGAAGCTGATGGATTGGTCGAGTAAGCGGCAAATTACATTAATAGATAGGTGACCGCGAGCTGACACGGCGGCTTTCATACCTTGTAGCCGGGGATCAATTGGAACACCAATATGCCGCTCTCTTTCACTCTTCCGGGCTTTGAAAATGTCTTTATGAACCAAATGACGAAGAAACCGGGAATGGTATGCGGCAGAGATCGATACAGGGGAATGGGAGGAGGACGAAGCCTCTTGATAAGCATCGGCAGTCTGAGTAATCAAGGCATGGATCTCGCTCATTGTGTCCGAGTTGAATTCATGCGAGGTGTTGGGACTTCGAAGGAGCTGCGAGACAGGAACGGATCATTAAATCACAGAATAGCTATAGATCTCTTTTCATACCTTCAGTAGAAACACAGCTGAATATGCTGTCATTACTGTGATTGAATCTTGACCATAGTGCTGCATATTATTTAAATAAATAAGGACAGGCCATAAACAACCCTTACTTACCAGGACGTGCATTTCCGGAAATTCTTGTGAAACAATACGCAAAGAGTCGAGAGCACTTGTACAACATGTTGAAAAAGCTTGCAAGCTGGGGGGTTGATGGCTTCCCTAAGCGACATTAAGTACCGTTGTATATATATTGTTAGGTATCTGAGCGACTCACCGGTAGCATGGAGGCTTGAATTCCGAAACTATTCAAAAATAGTCTGACGTATAATCGGAAGAAAGTAAGGAATGAGAAATGGAATTTTTCCCCTCTGGCTGAAAAATCGAGTTAATATCGAAAGATGTAATAAAGGCCTGCTCGGCTCACCCCGTTCCAGCTCGACTCGCCAATCTTCATCCCATTTCGTCAATCTCGCATTACAGTTTGAAAGAACGACGTCGTAATTGATATCAGCATTGCCATTTAATACGGAACCCTTGGAGGAGTTAAATATATCTGTTGTCTCCGCCTGTTCATGAATGAGTTCCTGCCACTTCTGAGATTGATGCCATCAACGTACAGCAATTCGACGCAGCGTTACAAATGCAGCAACGATGACATCCTCGGGGCGAATAACACTTCCGCCTCTCTCATGCCAGGTTTTGGCGTTTCTGACAAGGTCGTCCTCTGGGAGCATCCAGTGCCTACCAGTTTGCATACTTAAACTGCGGTCGTGCACAAATAAGACTAGATAAGTGCGTTCCCTGTTGCGCCGTTCCAATTTCTGAAAATCGGTTTCATTGGCGGGTGGATTCACAACATAACGATTGAGCCCCAGTTCAACTGCCATTCGACAGGCCTAAAAGCAAAACGTCAGAGTGAAGAAGAACAATAATCTTTAGTCATTTCACGAACGTAACCAATAAATGTCCAGGTGCGCTACAAGAAAAAAATAAATATTAAATAGTTGGTTGTAAAGCTGCTGTGAGACACTGACGTTGTCGTCGGGATCTTTCCAGTAAGTCAGACAGGCGAAAGCCTGGACTACTTCAACACGTTTCCAAGTCTCTGCAAATGCCCGAACTGCAAATTCGTTTGCGAGCTTTTGACATTGTTTGAATCGTTCCGCTTGAAAGAATTTGCAGCCCGCCATGATGAGCGTAGTAAATAGGAATGGACACTTCGAACGAACATATGATACCGTATGTAGCGCAGGATCAAAGAGGTTGATGAATGGATTAAGGCGAAGGAAAATAGCATCGAATAATGTTACAGCCTCTTTGTCCGTTATGATACCGGCTGTAATAGGGTCGCTGAGGCCACTAGAAGTTGGCACAACTTGGTGAGGGGGAGAAAAGGAGTTGCTTCTATTAAGGGGAGCAGAAGTAGGAACTTCTTCTGGGTTTAGGATCGTTCTGAAGAAGGAATTCCGCTGGTTCTCTCTCTTGATAAGTTTAGCAGGGAAAAAGGCCTCGTCGTGTCTGTCAGGGTCGTCATCATCGTCTTCTTCTTCGTCCATAATATCCATATTTCTAGAGCCATTACTTGAAGGGGGATAACCATCTGGAATGGGATAGGTCGGCATACTTGGAGGGGGAAGATCATTTGCTGGAAAATGCGCGCTTGGAGGACAGAAAGTGGGGTCTGAGGTGCGGATAGTAAGGTAAGAAGGATCTGGTTGATTAGGATTGCGGAGTTCATCGGTATTGTAAGGTGAGGTTGGTTCTGAAGGGTGAGACTTCATCTTGGCAGAGTTGAGTCCTTTTTCAAGACGACGGAGCATTTTTGAAGCCTCGGACAGTCTAGGAAATATCATTGTTTATGATTATGGGGGTAGGCGAAGTAGAAACCTACTTTGAACCCGGTTTACGGCCCCGTCTATGCTTTTCAAATATGCACCTGTCTTTTATCAGTTTGGGCGGGAAGGAAAAGGAAAAGAACTGACTGAGCATTGGCGCGCTTGCATCGTTGACATTGCTTTTGTCCATCTTCCGCGCCGACGCACTTCATCTAAGAAGACATGAGAGAAGACAGGTGGCAGTGGGGGTTGAATACCTTTGCAGCGCGACATACTGTGCAAGCGCGTGCACCACGAACGACGGGGGCCTTGGCTCTAGAACCAATAATGAGACGGGGTGGCAGAGAGAGACAGTCTATGGACGGACTTCAAGTTGTTCATGGAGTCCATTTGTGGATCCATGAAGCTTTGAGAAAGATGTTGGACCGGTTTTCAATCGATTGCTGACGGTGATCAAAAGAAAGAAGGAATTTTTTGAAAAAGAAAAGGTAGGAAGAGAGACAGAATACAGCACGATATGCCTGAACGACGACAACTTGGCTCACAATGCAACTTTTAGTTGACTTTCAGAGGTTGTCGAAGGCGCCTGCAGGCAGCAGGAGGGGTATCGGCGTCTTATTATTCTTACTTAGATTATGTAAAGTTGCCGACACTTTGCTTACAACCATAATGGTCAGAATTATAATCAAAGGAGGTTCGTGTTCATATTCTATATTCCACTGACTACTCATCTTTCTTATCATAAATTAAAAGGTGTCTGGAAGGTATTACTTGTTGTCAAAATCTTCCCCACTTCTCTCATATTCACTTGTTCACAGAATACAGAGGATGAGGTTCTCAAAGCTGCCATTGCAAAGTATGGCAAAAATCAATGGTTAGTTGCTCAACCCCAACCAGTGTCATGTTGTCAACGCTCTTTTTTCTTATAGGGCCCGTATCTCCTCTCTCCTCGTTCGCAAAACTCCAAAGCAGTGCAAAGCTCGTTGGTATGAATGGTTGGATCCATCCATCAAGAAAACAGAATGGTCCAAGGTATTTATATTCTACCTTTTCTTTCCATGGTCTCATCCTGCGTTTTCAGACCGAAGATGAAAAACTCCTTCATTTGGCCAAGCTAATGCCTACCCAATGGCGAACAATCGCTCCCATTGTTGGTCGAACTGCCACTCAATGCCTAGAACGTTATCAAAAGTTGCTAGATGAAGCTGAGGCGAAGGAGAACGAGGAGCTAGGACTTGCTGGTCCTTCAGACGATATTGGTCCTAGTGTTGATGATATACGTAGACTGCGACCTGGTGAGATTGACCCTGACCCGGAGACTAAACCTGCGAGGCCAGATCCCATTGATATGGATGAAGACGGTACTTCTTTCTTTGCCTGCTTCTAGTTCAATTTTGATTATCTTTTAAAGAAAAGGAGATGCTATCCGAAGCTCGTGCCAGGCTTGCGAACACTCAGGGAAAGAAGGCTAAAAGAAAAGCGCGTGAACGCCAACTCGAGGAAGCCCGTAGGTTGGCAGTTCTGCAGAAAAAGCGAGAATTAAAGGCTGCTGGCATCATGTAGGCTTTAACATTCTAACAGTCCACAAAGGTCTTATATCCAAGAAAATAGCATGCGCCACAAAACCAAGAAAAAAGGCATGGATGTACGTAGAATTGTTCTTAGTTTTGTTAACGCAAAATAACAATCCCGCATAGTACAACGCCGACATTCCCTTTGAAAAGAAGGCCGCTCCAGGATTCTATGATACTTCTGAAGAGCAATCTCGGGTCGCTGCTGCTCCTGTGGGCCAGACTTTACGTCGACTCGAGAACAAGCGCAAGCCTGAAGAAGAAGAGGCTGAAAGAAAGAAGCGTCAACGGAAGAATGCCGCCGGAAAGGAAGGAGATGGACCAACTCATCAAACAAAATTTATCGCTGCTCGTGATGCTCAGATACAGAAACTCAAAGAGGCCGAATCAATTGGTCGAAGGCGGAAGCTGGTTCTTCCAACCGCTCAAGTTGGAGAAATTGAATTGGAAGACATCGTCAAGATTGGCCAAGCTGGAGAGAACGCAAAAGCATTGGTATTAGGTGGGAGTGATGCAAGTGGAAGATTACTAAGTGACTACGAAGGATTGGAAACTGCTCGAATGGCTAGGACACCCAGAACTGCCCCTCAACGTGAGTGCCTTTCCTTTAGCTTACTATTTTACTTCAACGAGCTTACACCTCTTAACACAGTTGACAATGTAATGATGGAAGCCCGAAACTTACGAAACTTGACGATTGCACAAACCCCTTTGCTTGGAGATGAGAATACTCCTTTGCATGCTGGCCCAGGAGGTGGTTTTGACGGTGCTACTCCACGCCATCAAGTTGCCTTTACACCCAATCCTCTGGTTACGCCACGGCGACAAGGTTCCCATGAAGTCTCAGGAAGCGTTTCTGCCACACCGTTGCGGACGCCCTTACGCGACACTCTTTCTATAAATCCGGGAGACCATTCGGCACCGGGAGATGATCTACGTGATCAACAGTTGCACTCCGGTTCAGCTAAGCGTGCCTTGAAAGCAGGATTCATGAATCTCCCGAGACCGGAAAATAACTTCGAACTCCTGGTGCCGGATGATGATCCAGGCGAAGGTCCCATCGTCAGCTTATCGGAACAAGATGCTTCCGACAGAGATGAAAGATTAAAACGAGCACAAGAAGAGGAAGAGCTGAGAGTGTTGGCCAGGAGATCCCAAGCGGTTCAACTTGGTTTACCGAGGCCAATCAACGTGGACATCACAGCTCTTATGCAACGCTTGAGCCCAGAAGTCCTCGATCCAGAGCTTGCACACGCTCAAGAACTTGTCAACGCTGAGTTCATAAAACTCGTGCATCATGATTCTGTCGTATATCCGCTGCCGGGGACAACCCAGACGGGCGCATCGGAGTCCTTGTATGATACACTTGATGACGAAGCTCTTGAAGCTGCTAAAATCGCCATTCACGCTGAACTCGCAGCTTTGGTCGGATTTCCCTCTGCCAATGCTCATCAACTTCATGAGGGTCTCCTTCGATTGTCCATAATCGATAATCCTGAAGCTGTTAGCTCTTGGGCAACAGAGAAGCGATTACTCGCTTATGATACCACTGCGCAAACTTGGGTAGAAGCTGCCACTCTCAGTCCCAGTTCACGTGTTGCGGGCTACTCGTATCTTTTGCATGCTGGTCATCAACTCATGACAAAGCAGGCAAATAAAGCAGCAAAAGCGGAAAAGAAGCTAGGGGTTATTTTAGGCGGTTATCAACAACGTGCCCAAGCACTTTCAGAGCGTATGGCAAAGGCATTTAGCGAGATGCAAAAGGCCGAAGTTGATTACAAAAGTTTCTCTTGCTTAAGGGAAAGCGAAACTACTATTGGGCCACGCAGAATTGCCTCCTTGTACCAGGAGGTAGAAAGGTTGGAGCACCGAGAAGGCATTTTGCAGATGAGATATGCGGAATTACAGTCGGAAAAGAAGGATTCCGAAATGAGGGTTACCATCCTGGAGGAGAAGTTAATGGCAGATGCTGAAGTCTACAACGAAATGCATCTGGCAGCGATGGAGCGTTGAATCCCAGTATGTAACTAATTCGAAGTAGATATCACCTTGCTGTAAAGCAAGGTCTCCCCGGGGCCTAAACTCAACATTTGTTGCTTTACCACGATGAGACTTAACATTTGTTTATAAACAAATAAAATACGGTCCCATGCCTAATCTCTGAAATGTTGATACAGTAGAAGTTTTCATAATGCATAACGTCCATGATGCATAAACCTATTACATAATGCATAGGTCTGGCGTCGGAACCACCATGGGACGCAGGGAAATAGGGTGCATAATGCATAGGCCCGGGGACCCCAATATGCATTATAGGAGTAGGTGGGAATTTTATTTGTACTGATGAATGGCGACGACATAGGGTTGGGAACGCCACCAACTGCTTGCAATTTATTGGAATAATGCTCAACTTAACAGGGTATATGTAGTACTAAGGGTGGAATGACAGAATTTTCGTCATAAGGAGTCGAGCAAATAGCATTGATAGTATGATTACAAAGTTGAAAATGCCTGCTGGTCCTGAACCCACCGGTATGTAGAAATACGAGGTCGTACTGTTCATAGACCGGTTTCTATTAACCGTTTGGCAGAGTAGAGCGTTAACTCATTGCAAACGGATAACTATACTACGATACAAAACGAGCCTTATATACCTAAGTAACCATTAGTAATATCCGCTGGTCCGTGCTCCTTGCAGCTCGCACGCGGAATCCACCATTCCAACACCGTAAACCTCGCGCAAAACCAAAATCTTACATACAAAAGCCTAAGGCCCCTGTTACAAAGAATGCTATAATGCATAGTTGCCTGTGGTGGAGTTCGTACTATCGATATCGATGATTTGAATTTTACCCATGCGATGTGAAGTCATGAAGCTCTGTGAAAAGCTCAAAATTTTTTGTGCAAGGTATGGAGGTGAGAGCTTCTCCCTAGAATTGCCTTGTCAATTACGCAAGTACAGAGTTGTTGCATGTAGCTCTACTCAAACCTGTTCCTAGATAGAGTAGCATCAGCAAAACACATTTTCACTTGACAGTTACTTTTACCCCTTTCAAGGCTTGAATCTTTCTTGAGCTACTTATTTTCGAGTAATTTACTTGTAGAAAAAATACTTAAGTACAAAAAGTAGAATTCAAGTCGGAGATGGAAATTTCAAGTAAAACCTTTGTTTTCAAGAACAAATCAAGAACAAATCAAAGATTTCAAGAACAAATCAAGACATCAAGGTTGCTAAGTAATGCTCCATACTTCAAGTTGGCATTGGCGACATCAGGAAAAAACATTCCCAGTCATAGATCACCTCCTAAGTTGATAGCTCCCGGTATCCAATCCATGTAATAATGCTTGCCATGTTTCATTAGTGCCTTATGGAGGCTGCGTAGGTTCCACACGATCTTCAATTGATAAATATAGTTTTTCATGAGGTTCTTGTGATCTCTCCCTCCAACATAGGTACCAGCAAGGCACTACCAGGGCAATCAACGCTACCAGTGCTCTGTAGCCAATTCCCTAAAATTCGCTGACTGGTAACAAGTAATTATGTAACATAAATCATAATCACCGGTTTTGTAGCCAGATATTCGTCTTTTGTTTCCAACTGTCATATTTAACAACACCGAAAGATTGTAAACATATCTACATGTACTAGGGTTACAAAAGTTCAGTTCAGTTCAGTTCTTCACCTCCTCAGCCTGAACTGAACTGAACTGTTTGTATATGGTCCTGAACTGAACTGAACCATTTAAGAACTGGTTCAAACTGAACTGAACTGAAGAACCATTATAAAATCTGAAATTTTACCTTTTTCTGAAAATTTATTGTACAAAGACCTTCTTGAGCCCTTAGCCACTTGATTTCCACTTATATATGATCTCAGAACTCCTTTAGAACACAGAAAACCATTGATTTATATTTATTTTCCTAAATAGGCAGTACTAATCTATGCTGACATAATAACATCACATACCAAGTCTGGCCATTACCTCCTTCCTTAGCCATTGTTTCATACTAAAAAGGACTGCCAAACCATTCCAATGTTCATAAATTACTGAAGGATCACTTTCCAGAAAATGTTAAGTCAAAAGAAGAGAATTGCCTGGCCTTCTAGGACCTAATGGTTCAGCAGTTCAGTTCAGTTTGAACTGCATGAACCATAAATCTCTAAATGCCTGAACCTGAACTGAACTGAACTGATAATTCAGTTCAGTTCAATTCAGTTCAGGTTCATGAGTCAGTTCTGAACCGAACTTTGGTAACCCTAACATGTACATATGGATTAACATAATAATAAATGCCCTGTTGTTCTAATACATTGTCCGTTGTCCAAGCCAAACTGATTTCCCTACCGGATTTTGCAATGAGATGACACCCACGTGCAATTTGAGTTACTGGGACAATCGAAACATTCCTGTGAGATTGACACGTTGAACGAGTGACGGTGTGCATGCCCGTCAGAGGGTCAGGGTTTCCCAAAGACGTGAACCATTCCACATATGCCAAGGGATGCAGGTAATATCCGAACTGGGGTGGAAGCTCGAAAATGATGCGAACCTGTGCAACACGAAGACCTAGAAATTGCAATGTCAGATTACTATGACTCTATGAGATCCTGAGGCATGGATGGTAATACTTACCTGCAATCCCACCAAACCTTTTGTACGCATCATGGTCCTCAATGATA